>JACBWW010000009.1:2603248-2674723 GCA_020086605.1 Lanius collurio | reverse complement strand
TGATAAAGAGGACTCCTGCACGTGTGGGAACTGAATAAACCCAATCAAGCTCTTTAACATGAAGCCTCTGCAAGTGGTATTTATGTGGCTTGCATTTACCTTTTATGCAAGAAATGGAATATGCCAGACAGCTTTCCACAGTTTTCCAAGGTGGAAAATTGCTCATGGTGGGCAGCAGTATTTATGATGATATTAATACCAAAGCCATAAGTAACAGTTTAAGTATCTTTTTTAATTTTCTTACAACCACTTAAAACTGTCATATAACACAAACTTTTGTACACTATTTACAGACAAAACAAGTAAAATATCCATCCAAAATATTTTTTAAAAAATCCTCTGATTAAATTGTTACACCTGCTCAAATAATGGTGGGACTTAATAGGCATATTTTCTTGTGCATGTTTCTCTTCCATGTAGTACTTCAGTCTCACTGCATATATATATTTTCTTTTAAAAGTTAAAGAAAGATAAAACAACAAGCAGAAGGGACACAACACAATATGCATTTAAATCTTCGTTTAAGAACAAGCAGCTAATTAAAAAAGGCAAAATACAGGAAAAGTGCATCAGTTCCAATGAGTTAGTATAAGAAAGAGGCCCACAGGTGAGGAGCTGGCACCCTTTTGGGTAGAGTCTCCTAGAAGACCTCTGATTGTCTATAGAGATTATTTTAAACAGAAATTATAATTACAAAAAAAAAAAAAAAAAAAAAGGAGAGGAGAAATATGACACCTCCAGATTTATATTTTTTTTTTCCCACGAGGTTTCTTGGAAACTGGCGCTCAACAGCTTTCAGAATGGGTGAGAATTCCCTTGTGCCCAGAGCTCAGTGTTGACCCTGTGCTGTGAGCGTGCCCGAGCCCCAGAGCTGCTCCTCTTGGTCTGTGCCAGACCAGGGGTCCCACTGTTTGTGCTCAGTCACTCAGGCCCACTGCCTTGGAACTTTGTCAGTGCAAGACCTGCTCGCTTCCATGGCTTAAAGCTGAGCCAAACACTGCTGGCTGGGCACCTGAACAGAGCAACTTTGTCTTCCATCAGAAGTCCATTTGCATGCCTGGTGCACTGCAGAACAGATGCCACGCTGAGGAAGCTACAAATGATCATGGAGAAAATTGTCACTAACCTTAGCTCATTTTTGTTGTGTTTCATACAGATTGGCATTTTGGTTTTACAACAATAGAAGAGGCTTGCTGTCTCTGGTGTTCCCAAGTCCCATTGTAATCCCTCACCCAAACAGCTGCCTTTGAAAACAAGGCTACGTGCACATTTGGGGAAGGGTGGCAGCACTCTGAAACAAGGGGTCAGCACACAATCCCTTTGAAGGGGAGCCTCCATCCTACATCTGAAGTCTCCTGACCAAACCTACATCTTTGTGCTTAGTTACTTTAGGTGATCTGAGCTCACAGTAGGCAGTAACCAGGCTGACACCACGTGACAGGACTGGTTAAAGAGTAGCTTTGTACAGGATCATATTTTTGGCTTTCTGGTAAGGCTACTTCATCTAGTAACAACAGATTTGGTCCAAAGGCATCCAGTCTCCAATTCGAGCTTGATAGTTTTGAAGCCTGTTTTGCTACATTCAAAAATCTCACAAGCCACTGGGCTTTTTGCTAATGAAGTACCAAGGCTTTGTACTTTATACAGAAGAATGGAGTGCTCAGTCCAATTGACTGTAAATATATTTACACTTCTGTGGACCTAGCAGCTAAATACTCCTTCCCTCTCTTAAAGCATCACTGGAATAAAGAACAAACACTAGCAAATCCTAAAACAACAACAAAATACGGCTAAAAGTTGTGACAGACAAAGTAATCTTAAAAACCACTCCCAAACTCTGTATGTACTGTTTCCATTAATCCCAGGAGAGACTGCAAACACTCCTGGAGTTCTATACAACACAGAAATTAATCTGCATATTATTTCATTCCTAAAGAGGAACTTTCAGAAACGTTTACAGTTAGGGAAAAAGTAGTCTTCATTCACCAAGATCAGTGCTGTACCTCTCCTCTCCTGGAAGGACTACTTCGAGTTTAGGATGGAAAAGCTGCTTGTGCTTTGGGGATAATTCTACCACATTCAACCTCCATGGCATTTTTTGGAGGTCAAACACTTCTCCATTACAGAATCCTTGAGTTGGTGCAGAAAGCACACAACAGTAACCCAACAAAATATTTCTGCCTAAGGCTAAGCTTAGCACAGCCAAAGTGGCACCCCCAGGTTTCTAAAGCTATGATGTGCAAACCCAAGACCGCACAATGCACATGAAAATATGCCAAGCAAGAACACAAACCCTCAGTGGGTCAAGCCAAGGGTAAACTCCTGTTACCAGCCACATAAACAGTACACAAGGTTCAGTGGAGAGTTCATTTTCTTGTACTGGAGACATTTGTAGGACACCAGTGCCTTTCTCCTGGACTCCAGCTTTTTTGTACTGTCCAGTGAATGATGTCCTAGAGGACAGCACAAATCCCTGAACCCTAAATTACTGCAGTGCCAGCAATTTCTGATGGTGAAACATTGCTATCACCCAAATCCAAGATTCAGCCACCAGCCACACAAAATCCAGTTTTTAAGAAACAGAGTGACTAAAGCAGCACGTGAGCTCATTTCAAGTCATATTGGAGTAAGATGAACAAGTAAGTGCAGTTGTGTCATCTGCCACGCACAGAGAAAGAGGAACTTGAAACAGAGTCAAGTAGAAACACCATCCATCAAGATAAAGCCCCAATTATCCCTTTTAAATCCAGCAATAAAACAGAGTGCATTTTTTCCAGGAAACAGAGTGTACAGTACCCGTGTGCAGCATAAAAACATTTCACAAATAATGAAAACATCCCTTTTGAAAATCTCAACAAAAATAGATCCCATTGGGACCAGACTGTCAGTGCCTCCCAAAACAAGGCAGAAAAATCCAGCCTATAAAACATGCCAAAGGTGACCAGTAAGTATCCCACTAACGGCTGAAACTGCTGACTGCTTTATTTACTGAGAAAAGGAAGTATGACATTTGTATTTAAAACCCCAGGCACCACGTTAACAGGTCCACTAAATTACACTTTCAGCTCTGTTCTCGTTCTCTCCTGGCAACTACTTAAAAAGACATCTATCCATCTGTGGGGGAAGGTGGAAGCAACATCTCTTGGTTATGCAGGTCAATTCTGCCAGGCATCAGAACAACAGAACTCTGGGAATCTACTGCTCTGACCCAAAAGCATCATCTTCCAGCCCAGAAGTTCTCTACCAGTCAAATTTCTCAAGACAAGATGCTGACAGCAAAGCAGCAGTGTTTCTTTTAAAATTTTTTCAAGCCTAATGGCTTATGACTGAGCTTGTCCTAAGGGACTGGTGTACAGGCAAATGATCGATGAAGAGCCAAAACATCCATTTATTGGCCACATATCTGGTGTAAGGAGGAAAAAGGGACACTTTGATTTCAGTTTAATTGTGTCTTCAGACTCTGTTTACAATGCGGGAGAAAAAATAGTCCTAGCTACACACTGCCCTCTCTCCATCAGGAAGGTTCAGCCAATAAATAGTCTGACATTTATGTTTTGATTCTGGAATGAAAAAAAAAAAATGATTTCAACACTTGTGTGAATAGTTCTGCCTTGATCAGGAAGTTATTCTAAGGGGCAAAAGCAACAAACCCCAGTTACTGAGCTCTGCTTAGTCCCAGCAGTTTTCTTGGGAGGTGGCTCCCCCTCAACACCACCGTGGCAGGTACAGCCACAGGCTGTGCCAACTCAGCTCTCAGCCTACAGACCCCATCCTTGCTGAATCCTACAGCTCACAGCTTTGGAATGGCCAGTCCCACTGGGCCTCAGGGTCATTTGAATCATTCCACTTGACCAGAGTAACTCCTGCTCATCAGGACCCAGTAACTGCATCTTTCCTAAACTGATTCCTGCAGTGAGCACCTTCCTAACTCAAATGCATTCATAGGCCAGGAGCTTCCTGCAAAGATGGATTTGAACAGGACATAAAGAACCAGGGCTCCAAACATCCAGCTCCTGCCTGTGCTCCTCCAAACTCTCTGAGAACAGGCAGAGTGAATGAATGCAAGCCAGCTGAAACTCAATGCTTATTTGATGCAGATCTTGAGGCTGATGCAAGTTTCCCTACACCTTTAATGGAAAGTAACATAAGCCCTGTTACTCAAAGTGTAAAGCACAGTTCCACAGCAAGTGGCTGATTGGGTTTTATCAGCCTGGAAAATTAAAATCAGCAGTTCATCCTACTCTGAGTCTACTGATGGAAGTAAGATGTCTCACTGGTCCTTTTCCTTTTCTCTAATAAAAGCATACAAATCCCTTTCCAACCCACCACATCTTCACCAAGTCTGATCCTGAGCATCTGTGGATAGTTAAAAATACAAAGTCAAGCTCATAAGATTTTCCAGAATGCAAACATTGGCAGAGCTATGTTGCAGTCCTCTACTGATTGCAGTTTCCTTAGTGTATTCTCTAAAAAGATGTTCAGGTAGCAAAGCAAAAGTCTGCTGACAGGCTCTATGTACATGGCCCAATTGTTTTTTAGAAGAAAAAGGAAATAACTTCAGACAATTAAA
Source organism: Lanius collurio (assembly GCA_020086605.1). Lineage (NCBI taxonomy): Eukaryota > Metazoa > Chordata > Aves > Passeriformes > Laniidae > Lanius > Lanius collurio. The sequence goes on along the minus strand of JACBWW010000009.1, from coordinate 2,670,153 downwards.
AAAAAAAATCTTGACAACCCAAATATTCAGAAAATGCAGAGGCACTTTCTCTTTCCTTCCTTATGTCCTACAGCCTGCCTGTAAGAGAAGTGCAAAATAATTAAGTTTTCTGACATCTGAAAAAAGGAAACATCCATGTTATGCCCACAGAAGCTTCAGCTAAAGCTTTGGAACAGAAGCTCTGTGTGCTGACCTTGGTTTGCACTCTGGACATGCCCACAGAAGCAGGACTCTGTGCAGCCACAGACCACTTGTCCAGAAAGAACAGTTCCCTCCCTTTTTAGTTCATCTCTTCTACTGTTCAGGCTACAGAGGTAGTAAAAACAAAACCAAAACCAACAACAATGAAACAAACCAAAACAAACAAAAAAAAACTTCCAAAGGAACCACACTCTTGCTATACTGTACATTCAGAACCCTGTGGCCACATTGTTGTCCTAACAATGAACAAATTCATTAAAAATCTCAACATTAACACACGAATGTGCAAAGAACACATTCCAAAGTCAGTGCTGTGGTAAAGCAAGTGTTCGTCCACAGGGAGGGAAGGGGATTCTGTGAAACATCAGGAACAGAAAGGTTATTTCTGGCAGCCTACATGCGAACGTAAACAGGATCCGTTTCTCCTTTTAAAGTTCTGTGCCAACAGAACTATTGAAATGTCATTTCTCACAAGAGGAGACTTTTCTGTAATCATTAAAAAATACATTAAAAAAAGGGAACCATAGAGCAAGAGACTATTGTGTTCCCAAGCTGGCAGCTGGTAGAGTAGCCCCTGTGTTTGCATTGGCATTTTGCTCCAGATGTTGTCTTCCTTCTGTTGAAATAGAAAAATTGAGGCTGACACACACTTTTAGGTCACCAGGGCCTCAGTTTAAGTTCATTTGGCTTTACTTGCTAGAGAGGAAGGAGCATGTTTTTGTAGTTGTGCTTCAAAGGTCCACTTCAACTTGGCTGCTCCTCAGTTTGCAAACTGCTGGTAGAAGGCAAGTTTGACCCTCTCAATGTGATGGCAGAGTTTAATAGCTGGTCCAAGCTTCAAGTCCATGCACTCCTGAACAGTGGGCAGGGTCAGCAGCAGCAGTGCCTGGCCATCGATTTCCTGTCAGAAGACAAAAATTCCATAGTGACTGTTGCTACTCTCCCTGCTCCTTCAGCTTTGACTTGCTGTAGTTTCAGATTTGTGACCGTTTGTGAATTAGATGTTTCTTTCATGCTCTCCCATGCAGCTTAAAAATCTCTCACACACAACAAATTAACTCCTTTCTTAAAATGCTGGCTCAAATTCACTGGCTGAGGCACAGACTCTCAGGAGATTCTATTGTAAAAAATACAAACCAGTGAAAGAAACAAAGGGAATTTCATGCAGAAAGTAATTTTAACCAATCACTGTATCTTTCTATAGAAACAGAGGTTCTTCAAGATGAAGTATATCTGGAACATCCATCACCACACATCACCCTAACCATTAGTTCCAGTAGTACAGTTTTAATGGACACTGGTTTTTATGGCAAATTTTATCCAAGATGCAAAAAAAGTGTTGGCTCTTGTAATGGTCTGAGAAATCTGAAAACTCTGCTCATTCCCTGAACTCTCTGAACTGCTGCAGGTTGCACAAATGTTTTTTATCTCAGAACTGTATTAAAAAAAGTCTTTTTCTGATTCCTTAGAGGATAAGAAGCTAAGTGACAGATTCAACATTTAACAGACAGAAAATGATACCTGATCAAGGAAAATCCTTGCCAGTGGAGCACAGTCAGTGGATTTGAGGAATCGTACCACATCAGCCACGCTCCATTCCAGAGGGTTACTGTCCAGCTGCAGCTTTTCAGCAACTTCCATCTTTATGTCCTAGACAAGCCAAAAGAATTCCCTAAATATCACATATGCTTAGTCTTTATTACAGTTCTATGATAGAACCATAATAAACACAGGGGACTTTAATTACTCTGCAGAGTTTTCACAATGCCCTTCATGGGGTAACAGAGAACACACATATGGTGGTTAACACTCTCGAGATATTGGTGTTTGCATAACAGGGAGAAAGCCAGGACAGAAATCTGTTTTCCAAGGTAATTCCAAGTTACCTTTGGTGAAGGAGGTTTATTTTCATCATCAGAAAAGGAAAAGGTCCTGAGCTTCCTTTTCCGCTTGTCTCGGTCCTGAGCCAGGGAATGAGACAGCTCACTCTGGGTGGGAGATGATGACAGGGATTTCTTCTCTGACACCTCTGATTCTTCAAGCAATTCATCTTGGTGCTCTGAGGTGCTGTCCTCAGTCAGAGATTCTTCATCCACCTCATCCTGGTCATCCTCCTCTTCTGCCCCACTGCCCTGAAGAGTGAGGAAAAAAGAAAAAACACTGTAACCCTGAAGTTACAAGGAACTAACGTTTGCTGTTTCAAATGAAGCAAAGATCCCATCCCACATCTATGAGCGCTGCTGGCAGTGTCCTACCTGGGGAGATCCAGCTGGAGTGTTATCCACAGACGTAGAAGAACGTTTTTTCTTATGAACAAAGAAATGTTTTCGCCTCTTCCGCCTTTTATTTGGTTTCTTCATGGCTACTTCCAGGTTGCTGTGGCCACCCGGGGGCCGACCTATCCGCTTGTTTTTCCGCTTTCCGTAATAGTGTGCTACCAGGACAGGAGAAAGGAGCACAGTGTGGAAATGCACCTACAAGTGTCACTAGTAATGTCTGCCCCTCAGCAGGACTGGAAAATCAGTAGAGGGACATTTCCCAAGTGGCATCCCAACTCTGCAAAACTTCAAGATCAGTATGTCTGTATTTTCCTCTTCAATTTGGTGTAAGGAACAAGAATTACTGATCAATTTTTTTATTTGCCCTGTAAAGATTTACTTCCTCCATCTCCCCCAAATGACCCTATTTTATACAACAATTATCAAAGATTTGGTCCAATTTAATGGTGCTTTTTATGATGTTTTGTAGTTTTTAAACATGGTCTCAATGCACTGTTTGTTCTCACAGTGTCAAATGGTTAAAAGCCAGTTTACAAAAACTCTAAAAACTAAGACAGGAGCTTGAAGGTGTTGCATTTTTTTCCCCACAACAAATTGGTAAAAGCAATTATAATGTCACTTAAATTACAACATTAGTCAGTTCTTGTCCCAAAAGTTGTTTCAAAAACAAAGTTTTAAGCACACAACAGAAGTTAAACCAGGGTTCTACCACTTAATATAGAATAAATTTTTTTCTCCCCTACACACAGGCACATGAATATTTTGTAGGCCTCTGTATGCAGTGCTTGATCTGCTCCTTCTGTAAGAAGAGCAATGTATTTTGGATTTCTTCTGGAATCAAAGCCAAAAGAAGCTAAAATATAACACTCCAAACTCCACTTTGGTATGGATCAGGGAACTACTCACTGTATTTTGTCTTTGTCAGGACAGAGCAGTTCTCTGAACACTTATCCAGCACCATCTGAGGGCCAAAGAGGTTTGGACAGCATTCCAGCTTGATGCACGTTTTCCTGCAGAAATCTGCCACCCGATCTGCCGTCCTCACAACCTCCACGGTCGCACGGTAGCTCTTGCCTTTGTACCTAAAACATGGGCATAATTCAGGAATCTTCTAATTACCAGGATAAAAGGACTTCACTGAGGGGTGTACAAGATTTTGAGAGAAAAAATATAAGCAGTGATGAACTTTATGGACAGCCAAGTCCAGGAAACAGGAGCTCCTGTCTCTTATGTCAGATCCCCAAATAAATCCATCACAGAGGTGGCTGCAATACCAAACACAGCAACATTGCCCCATCAACAACTACAAAACATCATCTGAGAGGACTGTCCCAGAGTTCAGATATTTTGTTTTCTTTGTTCACAGATGGTTTGTTGTCTCTCTGCTTTTATGGGACTGCAGAAGTGCCCACTGTGACATGGACAGCTGGTCCCTCAAACCAAGGCTGAGAGCACCCACTGAGCTCATCCAGGTAACATCAGACAGCCTTTGGTGAGCCTTTCTGTGCTCATCTTGTGGAGACAGGGGGACCACTGCCACATTTCTAATCAGCTTTTCTCTATCTGCTGAACAATTCTCCAGGACAGTCACTTGCCATGACTCCAGGTACTGCTCCTGTTTGATTTAAATGAAGAAAAGATTTCTTTTTGTTCCCCAACCTTGCCATTACCCTGAAAGAGCTGCACTGTGCAAAATCTGCCAGAGCTGCTCAGCATTTCTGCTTTGTTCTCCCAGCACAGCTTTGTGCTGATATCTACCAGAGATGTTTCAGACCAGCAAGTACATAGTTAATGCCTTGAAATAAAGAGCTGTATCATCATAGTCCAGATACCCCTGGAGTCACTACAAAACACCACTTTTGGTGGAAAAAAAAGCAAACAGCAACTTCAGTGAGACTAAACAATTTTTTTTTTCTTTATTCCTCAGCTACACCTTCTATTTCCACTAAACTTTGTCATCTTACTATTGCTCAATTCAGAGCAATCCTTCAGTATATGGAAAGATGTCTTTTTATACATTAAACTGATCCAACAAAAGAATTACTGACGTTCAAAATTATGTAGGGAAGTGTGCAGCAGCACATTGGGAAAATCTAATCTCTAATATGCAAACACAGTGACCTAATTACAAAACCATCCCTAGACTATAAAGGAATATCTGGACTTATCAAATATATGCAAATATGTTCGCTGCTTTTTTCCTAGCTGTAAAAGTAATCTTGCAAAGAAGCTTCAACCCAAAAAGCTCAGCAGGAAAACTGGGAGTGCTTTAGGGTAGAATGCTGTAGAAAGACTTCCATGCCAGGCCATTTCAAGGCTTCTAACTTTATTTCTGAAGAATCTTTTTCCACAAAGAAATTTGTGTGGATGTGCCTGAGAAGCTTCCCAAGGAGTACATGCTTCTGCTTTAAAACACTGACAATTATCTTCAGGTGAATTAAATTATCTTAAACCTCATCCACAGGTCTGTCAGTACAATGTTGTACCAGTACCACACCAGTCTCTAGCAGCTCACATGCCTGCAGCAGAGTGCACTGCCATACTGTGGAGCATTAAAATCACATGCACTGCACCAAAATTCATAAAGAAATTTATAAAGAATTTAACATTTAATGGCTGTTGGCATCTTGATCTACTCTAAGTGATTTTTCCTTCCCGGAAATGTAAGTTAAAGCACAGACTGCAGAGAACAGCTACTGGCACTGACTAGACAAGGGACAGGACAGGAATTTACTTGGCTTTTAGGGTCTCTCCATGGCCATGCCATGCAGCCTCTTCATCCAGCTGCAGCTCTCGCAGGACACGGCTGGGTTTGTAGGCGGCGTTGATCAATAAAGTGAGAACCTACAGTGAGGGAGGGAAGAGCAGAGAACATGTGGAAGTTATTTGTACAATAAATCTGTTCTAAAGTGCCAGGGCAGAATAGGAAATTACTCCTATTCATCCAAATTATCTAGCATCAGAGCACTCATTCACAGCAGGATTACTGACACCTCCTGACAGTGCCAAAACGAACACTGAGAGCGGCCGACACTTTGGGCCTTCCCAGCCCTCAGAATCTGTCTGCAGAGTCACTTGTGTATCCAGCAACTTCCAAGTCACTGCCCTTGAATTACACATGGCTAAATTAACACCTGGGGCTGAGTTCTCCCAAACTTGCATAACCTTGGCTAAATCTGAGCGATTATTTTAAAGATTGTATGTCATGTGAAGATGTGCAAAAAAATGCTGCAGGATTTTGCTACCTGCCAACCCTCTAATTACAACAAAATTGTAGTGCAGAGTCCTAAACTCTTACAACAAAACTGTAGTGCAGAATCCTAAACTCTCATCTGTTTTGCTTCCATGAACCATGACAAGGTCTGTATTTTAACAAAATGATAATTTCTCATGTACTGTAAAGTAACTTGGAAGTTGTGAATAACCTGAAGTTAGTGGAGGACAGTACAGAATGTGCAGTCTAATTGTACTTTTTATGTTCACTATGTGCTCATTCCAAATCATTCCCAACTGGGTGCATCACAACCTTGACATTACAAATTTGCAGTTTTATTGCTACTAATGCAGCAGTCCAGAAATCAAAGTATTAAATGTAATGCAAGTACCAAATTCTCTCTAGGATTCATGCAGTGAGCAAGACTCACACTGAAATGAATACACCTGAGCATATTGGCTGAACTTTCAGCAACACCCAGCAGCTGCACAGCTGCAGGATTTGCACACATCTTCTGCTTTCAGGCAACAAAGCAGAGCAAACCTTCAAGGTCAAACAAAGGTGCCACAGAATTTCACATTTGCTCTTTTGCAGTTCTTACATTAGAGTACTGAAACTGGTAGAAAGGATAGGGCACTTTTCTGCAAAAATGGGCCTTTTTAAATAATCTGCTTGCTTCTTGACAACCAGACCCTGGTTTTACAGCATGTCTGCCAGAAAGTCTTTCTTAAGGTCTCTCTCAGTTAAGATACCTGGTAGGGAAGGTAAAAATTCCAGGTATGTCAAGCCAATTCCTATATATAAAGTGATAGTTTCAGGACAGCTCACGTGTGCATATACAGTTAGTTATGTCTTGGGAAATTTCCAGCCTCTCAGGTCAGATAAGCACCTCATGACCTTTCTTGAAATTTCAGAAAAATAATTATTGCATGAAAGTATCTGTCAATTTGCTGTGAAACACCTTCTGGAGAAGAAGCTCTTTGGCATTAAAGAATGGCCTCTTGCTCCCTCAATTACCTTAAGAAGCCAAACTGTAATTTCACCTGATCTATGCAAATTGTATCCAACTTATAAAACACAGAAAATTCTTTTGATTTCCCAATCACTGAACATGGTTTGCCATTTTGACTAAGATAATCTGTATTTCCTCTGGTTTACTATCCACAGTGCAGACCGTAAAGGAATTTTGGGATTATCTCCAGCTAAATTCTGGTAATTAAAATGGAAACATTTATTACAGCTATAAAAAGATACTAACTCCTTTGATTGTGGTAATTACAGGTTATACTGTTTTAACAGAAAATAAGATTTAGTGGTAGAAAGCTGAGTGTTACTTAGATAAATTAGAGGCTTTTACTCTTATCAGCCATTTATAAAACCATTCATGATTTATATTTTATTATGTGCAAAAAGACACTCCTTACTCATCACCAGCTTCAATGTCTGAATTACCCATCTGTAACAGAGAACTACTCTGGTGTTTGAGACACACTGCTCTTGGCAGGCCCACCCTGTCCATCCAGCTCACCTCCTTCAGCACCAGCACACAGTTCCCAGGCCCCACGGACTGGGGCAGCTCTGCAATCCTGCCTTTGTTCAGGTAAGGCCCCGAGAAGCACCGGTGGTTGAAGTAGATCTTTGGGCAGCAGTATTTGCCATTAATTACCACTGAGAAGTGAGAAACAAGAAAACAAATGTTTAAATCACACACTGCAAAATGCCCTGGGAAAGAATCTAGCAGTACCTAACAGTTTGTCTGCTGTAAAAGAAGGAGGGGAAAAAGCCTTGAATGACAGGGATTTGAAGTAGTTTCTGTGTCACGTTTGCCATGGCAGCATTAGTTATTCCATGTTGCCAAAACAGTTTTCATACTTCACACCCATGCTTGCAAACTGTCAAACTGCAATAAATAAAGATGGTCATGTATCAGAAAAGAAACATTCCTTCCTGATTAGTCTGCTGCTTCATGCTACTACACCAGTGAGAACAGCAAAGACAAAGACAATCCTAACTTTTTGGTAGCAGAAGCAGCTCCTACACAGCAATTACAGATAAATTTTCCAGTCAATTTTCTCTCCCCCAAACTTCTGCCACCAGAGAAACTGGCAGTTACTCTCCACAATGTGCAATATCACATTGTTTTGCATTTTTAGATTGCTTTCCTTTGATTAGAAAAAAAAAAAGATGCAGCAACTGATAAACTGACCTTTGATGAAGTGACATCAACCTCTCTAAACCTATTTAATGGTTCAGCATTGCTCAAAATTCAAGTACTAATATATATTGCAACACATTTGTGTACAAAACCAATATTGTTTTAACCAGCAGTGCTGTAGTTTTTTCTTGATTGAGTAACACTATCACTTAAAGACCTTAAATTCAGCAGTTGAAAACTGCCAGATAAATGAAGTCAAATTTACATTATGAGTCTATTAAAAGCCAATTAAAATGCTAAACAAGCACACATCATTTTTATCACACTTGCTTTTGGTGAAGCTTCAGATGTGCACTTCACTGTACAGAAAACAGCAGAGGAGGCACTCTGTTGCCAAATGGATGGATCTGTGTGACTTTCACCAGCAGATGTACTTATTCATCACATTCCTTCTTGCAACAGTTTAGAAAATTATTAGATTTTACCATCTGGCACACAAAGCAGTTTACTGTTTGAATTGCTTTTGTTTATCACCATGATGAAGTTAACATTCAAACCAGAGAGATCTGCTTCCCAAAGCCAGAATCAAACAACTCCAGACCACAGATACAGCCCACCTGCTTCCCCCACATTGTCACAAACATAACAGGTGACAATAAAAAAGGTCACCTGCACGGGTAACACCACACATTCAGCTCCACATATCCTCTGCTGGAGGGGCAATGTTCTGATGTAAAAATCTGATTTCCAGGTTTAATGCATATATGAATTGCAGAACACAAGTAACTGCATGCTTTTGTTTGTTTCATTCATTTCTGAAGTTCATCAAATCATTAAGAGATGAAAATCTCCAAACCCTTTCCTCCTCTTCCCTCTCCTAACAGTGTTGAGCAGGTGAACTTGTATTGCCTTTGTTAGCCTGACCTCTGTGATCAATACCTGAGTCAGAAGAGTTCAGTTCCTGGTTCTTTAGTCCATCATGAACTGTCCTTGAAGACAAAATTCTGAAATGAAAAGAAGAAGGTTGGGAAAACAAACAGATAGTAAAGACAGTCACCTCTCTGTTACTAAAACACCATTATGGTTTTTTTTTTCCTCAGCTCCAGCCTTATTAATCTGCTTTTTATACTCCCCTGTTTCACAGCAATAATATGCAGAAACTACCAACTTCCATTTGGAAAGGACTTCTGTCCTGCTACAGCCAGCAGCAATCCTTCCTTGCTTGAGGTCCATGTGCCACCGTGGTGACAGACACCTTCCAAAGCCACCCACAGGAGTTTACATCCCTGACTTCACCTTTCACGGCACAAGGCAGTGTAGCCTCACCTTATGCATGCTGAAAAAGCTGGATTTTCAACAAAATACAACCAAAATTACTGCAGTGCTCTGGTAAGGATCCCAATTACAAAACATGGCAGAACAGTCTGCTCAGTATTTTAGGAGCAATGCAAACACTGGCAGGACTACTGACAGCTCTGGTGTTTGTAAAGCTGTAAGAGTCAATAAAGCCAACTGTGAGCATTCCATGGAGCATTTCTGAGCAGGCTCACAAGAATGAGTTCCACATGCATGACACAGAGCTTCTAGACTAATTGTAGATATTAGTAGAACTCTTCTTTTTGCCTTCTCAGGGCCAAATTCCATCTGGGAAGGAACAGTTACAAAGAAACAAATTCCAAGCTTTATATCTCCTCCCACTGCAGTGCAAAAGGTCTTTTTGAACACCAGCAGAATCTACCAGCATTAACACAAATGCACTGTAGAATCTCTCAACCCTCAGTACAGCACATTTGCAAAGCTAAATCTTCCCAGCACAGCATATCTTCCAATTAAAAAAAAAAAATAAAAACAGAACAAACTCAAGCCAAACCCCAATAAAAAATAAAAGCAAAAAACCTGTTACTTACTGTTTCTCTGGTTGAACTACAGCAATTTTCTTCTGCTTGTTTACTGAAAGAAAAAAAACAAACCCAACAAAATATAAGAGGAAAGTAAATGAAACATCTACTACAATACATATAGTAGACTCATTTCTTTTAAATTATACAGCAAAAAGGATCTATGTTCCCAGTCACTGCAGTGTCAGCTGACCCAGCTGCACGAGAGGCACACAGGCCCAAGTAATTTGAAGAAAACCAAAAGGTTTACTTCAACTTCCATTAAAAATTCATTAAATCAAGCATGCATATACACAGTTTCCTAGGAAATCTAACCTTGAGTGCCTCTTTCTTTGCATCAGAGCCCCTAAACTACCTGTACTACCAGCCAAAAAGGAATGACATGCTTTCTTATTCAGCACTCAAAGGTTATATTACTTGGCCCAACTTGCCACTTTACTGGCACAGTAACTGCAACACTTCAACTTAGAAATGGAATGAAATCAGCTGGTTAGAAACAGAAATGGCTTAAGATAATTGCTATGGAGGGAAACACTATTGCAACCAAGTCAGTCATCCAGGGGATGGGTCCACTTGCTAATTCTGACTTTCACAATCAGGTAGTAAAATAAAATAAGGTAAAGCAACATTATGCCTCTTTAGCAACTTCGGGCTTTAGCCTCAACAAACTTCTGGATTTTTTTGCACATCATTTATCTAATTAGGATCCCCCCTTCTTCCTTGTCTGTCCTTGGCAGTGCAAGCAGATTAGTTTCTCTTGCTTTGACATGCAGAAGATGACAGCTCATTTCAATCTAAAATTTTCCTTATCTTATGTTTAATGAACACTCAAGAAATTCTTCTGTTTCTCCAACCCCCATTTAACTTTAATAAACACTCCTCACCAAGCAGTTGAGAGAAGGTACTATCTTATTCTACTTACTAGTGTAGTTAAAAAGGGAGGGTTTCTTTTTCAGCACTTTGTCATTAAGGGACCATCATCACACGGCCCATGGTGAAATCAGTCCCCTTTATTGTGATTCCAAAATGTGCACACACTCCACACTGTTTTGTTGTGGCATTAACTTTACTTTGCACAAGTGCAAGTGTAAGATCAGTTTCAGGGTCAGACACATGGCAAGAACAGCTCAGACAGAAGTAAATGCAGAGCATAGAGGGTGTGTACATAGACAGATAGGATTTCTTTGTTATGGCCAATGGATTGTCCTTGCAGGCTCCTACAGCATTGCAGGGGCCTCAAGCCAACACTGTGGGGTTTGGAGCTGTTGTATGGCTTCCAAATGGCCCCAACAGCCAGGGGGACAGTTGTGCAACACACAGATTCTCTGTGCATGATGAATGTTTCCAAATTCAGCAATGCCAGCAATAATTCTGCAGTAATCTGCTCTGGCAGGTCTCACCAGCTCTGTCAACCCACCACTGCAAACAGAAGAGAACTGGTACCTATTGCTTTGCGAGGAGGCCTGAGCTGATATCCATTCGTCTCACACCAACCCACTGGAAATATATTCATTGATTCCACACTCACTATACACTCAGGGACGGGTTTCTTGGAGCCTGTTCCGTTTAGAAAAGGAAAAACTGAAATAAGTCATAAACCCCCTAATTTGGTTAACACTCACTGTACGTTTGTTAGTGACGCTGCTTTTACTTATGGTGCATCTGGAACACAATAACAATCATTTATTCATCCCCTTTTACTGATCAGATTCTTTCCTGACCTCATTTACCTCCTCCTAAAGGCTGGAGATGGGAATTTTCCTTCTGCAGTCTAGCAGAGATGCACAGTGCATAGTAAGTGCATGCTGATGTACTTCCAATCAAGAAATGGGATTATAATGGAGAACAGCTGACACAGGCTTACTCTGTCGTAATGAAGAACCTCTGTAAAACTTTCCTTCCCAGGTCTGGCCAAAGCTTGCTCAGAATGCAAGCCATTCATGTGTGAAACTGTCACAAGGCCCCTGCTTTCCACACGGCCCCACTCAGCACTTTGCACAGTGCATGAGCCCAGCACTGACACTGCAATGCACAAATGCCATTCTGGGCTTAAATAAGCAGTGCCAGCCAGGGCAGACTGGAAACACACAATGCAAGTGGCTTTTGACTGTGATTTCACTGAGGAAATTGTGACTTGCTGCCCATACTCTGCACACAGTGAGTTTGCTCCAGATGCTTCTCAGGTTTGGGGATGGCACTACAGCAGAACCAAAGAGAGCACTCCTCTCTTCCCCCAAACCAAGCTTACCCTCTAGCTGAAGCCAGAGGTAAGAATCTTTTAACTTGGTGACTGTAGCAATGCAAACTTCTTCAGGATCAACTGGGTTCACAGCCTCGAGTTTCATGTTCTCTTTAAATCCATGGTCAGAAGTTAACTAGGAAAAAGCCAGAATATTTCAGTAAGACACCAGCTGTGTATCCAGGATAGGAGATGAATATCCATGAACAGGAGCAACACATAAAACCTTCAGTGTTTGAATAATACAGAAAGATACTCAACACAGAGCAGATTTCAGATAATTAGCACACTGAATACAAGTAAGATATATTAGGAACTACAAAGAATTTAAGTTAAAAAAGGTTCTACAGACAGATCTAGCAACAAACTTATTTGTCTTCAAAAAATAAGGATGCTAAGGCTCACTGAAGGGATTGAGTGCATTCTCAGCAATCAGAAATTCTCTGCTGCTTGCCACCTGAGTGATAAGTCTGACAAATAGTCTGACCAGGTTCTCTATTCTATCATGTTAACTTGGAAATCCATTTTACGTATGCAAATAACATTCCTGCCTCATCTGAGTTCTGGCAGGCAGAATAGGAAACCTTATTTTCATTTTGCATTTTTTGGATAAGTAGAGTCTTACTTTATTCACCAATATAGTTTGCATTTATATATTTAAAAAAAAAAAAAATCCCTAAAACATAAGAAAAGGTATTTATCCAGCTCTGGAGCTCCTGAATTAAAGATAAGAAGTACCAGCCAGACAGAGGACTCTTCTTCCCAGAGCCACTCTGCAATGTAATTACAGGATCAATACATTATGAATTCTGGAACTAGTCTACAGTGATCAACTCTTCTCAGAAAAGGGATAATAAATTCAATGACCTGTTCTAAGATGCCACAGTTTACAAGATGGAACAAGGGCAACAAGAATTCATAGCCAGCAACACTCTCTTCAAAAACTGGTAATTATTCATTTTAATTTCTACCCCTGAGCACTGCAATAGCCCAAGTATGGTAAATGGAACTGGAAGGCAGGTGTTAATAGTACCCTTTTCTGCTTGACAAGGTATTGTGCTTTGGGGGACAGCAATACTGTCACTGAACCAACAAAAGCCCAAAATCTTGCAAGTCCTTCAGGCACTGGTTAATGTAAAATGATTATTTGGTACTAATTTAAGATGACTTCATACTGATTAATACAATGGAATTAATTTTTCAAGCTGAAAGGATGGAAGATTGAAAGAGCACCCTAAGTAAATGAAAATAAGGTCTATTAAAAGGCCCTGTTTCCACAGTTACAGGAGTGCCAACGACTGATGCTGCTCTGTGTCTCTTCCATGGACTCTTACACATCCCAATTTCACAAAACAAACATTTATTTCCAATCTGCTTTATCACAACTGAAACATTAGGTCCACTGCTTCCTTATCTAGGAAGCTGGCATGCAGCTACTTCAGTTCACACTCATTTATACTCTCTTATCTCTCCTGCTTCCCGAGATACCACAGGTAAGGTGTTGAGGTACTCAAATGTGTTCAGAGGAGGGCAACAAAGCTGGTGAAAGGGCTGAAGGAATGCCCTGTGAGGAGCAGCTCAGGACTCTGGGTTTGTCCAACTGGAGAAAAGGAGGATGAGGAGTGACCTCATTGTTCCCTGCAGCTTCCAGAGGAGGGGAAGGGGAGAGGGAGGTGCTGATCTCCAGCGACAGGACCTGTGGGAATGGCTCCAAGCTGTGTCAGGGCAGGTTCAGACATGGCACTGCACAGAACCTCTGTACTGAGAGGGTGGTCAAACACTGGAACAGGCTTCCCAGAGAGGTGCTCAAAGCTCCATCTGTCAGTGCTTGGACAACACCCTTAACAACATGCTTTAGCTTTTGGTCAGCCCTGAGTGTCTCAGGTGTTGGACTGGATAACTGATCACTGCAGGTTCCTTCCAACTGAAATATTCTCTTTGACTTGGAAAGGAAACTAAAGTAAAAAACATGCAAAAGGTTCTTCTCCCTGGAATGAAGAGTACCATTTAGGAGGCAGAGGAGGTTTTTCCTGCAGGAGAAGCTTACCAAAGGGAAGCAGCTCTGGGGAGCAGCCTCAGCACCGCACTGCTTGAGGTAGTCAGCCCAGTCAAAGTCCTGCCCAGGGTAACCTAGGAGAGCAAAGAGCCCAAGGGTTAGAGTTTAACAGCTGAGACTCATTTCGAACCCACCTGACACAGAGCACTGAGATCTGTGACACAGAGCGCTGAGATCTGCTTGGATCACTCAGGTTTGTGAGCTGACTTAGGGCTTCAGGGAGCCATGTGAGGTCAGACCACTCCAACCTGAATCAAGAGTCTGCCAAGCAGACAAGGGCAGCAACTGAAACACAGGAAAGCAGTTTCACTCTTTGAAGAGTACAGATGAAATGCATGAAAAATTTCTGCAACTGCTGTTGTGTCAGCTCTGAAACGGTTTTTTTAAAACAGAGCACTCAAAATGTGCACAATATCAACATGCTACTCTCTCAAAGACATGTTAAATACTTTAATGACTTTGAGTCATTAAAGCAGTTAGATGTGCCAAGAGCCTCATCAAGTTTGATAACAGCTGTAGATCTGCAAACGTTTGAAGGGAAGTGTCTTAACAAGGAGTCCATCAGGAGACAGAGCATCTCTTCAAGAAAAATTATATTCTTCTTGGGGAAAATACTTGGTTTCCCTGTGATCTAACAAAACCCACAAAACTGAAGGAAAAGGGGCACAGAAGTGTGCTGCCAGGTCAGTTTGAGGCCGGCAGTAAATTAGCAAGGACAAAAGCACTGCACTTATTCCACTCCCCTTAAAGGGAAACCTGTGACAACAGTTTAAGAAATCAAAATTTTAAACTCAGTCTAAGAATACAGTACTAACATGACAATCTAAAATCGTAGAGAGCCATAGTTTCCCCCACACCTCCTTTTCTCCAGGCTGAGCCCCCACAGTTCCCTCAGCTGCTCCTCACAGGACTTGTGCTCCAGACCCTTCCCCAGCTCCATTCCCTTCTCTGGACATGCTCCAACCCCTTGAGGTCTGTCTTGTAGTGAGAGGCCCTAAACTGAAACCAGGGCTTGAGGAGTGACCTCACCAGCCCAACCTAAATTATTCCGTGACTCTTCTCCTCAGAAAGGGCTGAACCACAGAAGAACTTAATTATTCATTTTTCTCAGTTTTACCAGTGCCAGTAGAGCTCTTGAGACTTCACACAATTCAGAATGCCCACCATGTCCAGGGGAATGAGAACACAAAATCTTTGTCAGCTCCAGTAACATGACTATAAAGTGAGATTTCACTTTTCACATGCAAAATTCTAGGAAATGCTGGTCAGGCAGAGCCACTTTTCATACCTCATGCAAAGAAAGGCAGGAGACAAACATCCTATGGTCTCTGCTCCTCTGATGTAAGGAGCAGCTAAAACAAAACATTCTGAATTGTGAGGTGGCAAATAAGAGAACAGAGGCCTAGGTTTTACAATACCATTGACATTTCCAGTTTGAGAAAAATGAATAAATATTTTAGCAGTGCAGGAACACTACCCTATTCCCTTATGTCCTGAAGCAATGTTTCAGCAATCTGCAACAGTGCCTAATAGGTCTTTGGTAAAAAAAATACAGTTCATTAACTTCTGAGCGATAAGATAGCCTTAAAATATTATAAAATATTGGAAACAATGTTCCATTCTAACCAGAAGCAAAAATCCAATGCAAAGACTGGCTTCTGATCTCATGTTAATTAAGGCTGAAATCAACATTTCTTTCATCCTGGAAGACTCGCTCCATTCCTTCCAGGGTTCAAGTTTCTATGCACGACCAGCATCCTTGGCCTCTCTCACCTTCCCAAATCCAGGCTCGTGCCTGGGAAACTTCAGTTCCCCTAACTCAAACCTCCCGATTTTCAGAACTGGATCTTTCTTGTGCTGCTACGTGCAGTTGTTTGGCCCAGGTGTTGTCCTGAGCAGAGGGGAGAGCAGGAGGAGGCTGCACAGACATACCTGGGGGAGGGCTGAGGTGCAGCCCGTTCTTCAGGCTCCACTGCACCGGGAAAATGCCGGCGCTGTTGAGGTGACAAATGTAGCGCTGGCTGCTCGCACGCTCGGGTCTCAAGTCATCCATTTCTATCATGAAATATTTGTCATTGTACACCTGCAGTCAGCCAAAAGAGAACCACAGGCACTTAGGAGAGGCACATTCTGATCCACTGCTCCCTCTTCCTCATTTTAATGACTTTATTAAACAGCAACACTGCCTGATGGAAACTCTTCACCTTGAAATACTGCGTGGTTACCAAAAAATAAAATTAAAAGACTCTCTTGGATTCATAAACCAGCAGACTCATCTGTGTTATGCAGAAACTTAACAAATAAAAATAATAAAACTTAATGTCTGAGCACTTAAAAGATAAGGTGATCAAGTGCTTTAGGGAATTTTCTCATGAAAAATGCACTGAAATTAGCATTTGTGGTCTTCCTACTATTCTATAACAAACTGCTTATTTCAACAAGGCTGAACTGGATGGACTGTCACAAGTAAACCCACTACACTCCTGAAGTAAATAGAAGCAGGACAAGCAAATAGCAAGAAAAGTAACACCTGATCATGTTGGAGAGTTTTCATTTCAACTTTGAAACCCCTTGTTTGGAAATCAGGCCATCTAAATGTCATATGTACACAGTAATGACGTAACCTTTACAAAATCAAAATCTATCTTGGATGGATACTCAGATTAAGAGGGATTATTTCCAATTTTAAAAATCTGGGTTTGACAATTTTAGCCATTTGATCTTTTGAACTTGTATCTTTACAGAACTTTTCCCCTCCATTCCAATCCAATGGCTTCACCATCAGCAATTGTTTTATCAGGCAGCCTGTCCCCTGAGGGAAACACACACAGTACTTTATTTGAAAACTAGTGCAAGATTTTAGGATAGGGAATTTTCATGAACTGGTTGAGTATCTAAGAACAGCAGCAGAACTGAATCTTAGCAGGACTAGTTTAAGAACTCTGGTACCTTGAGAACTGTAGCAGGACAGATAACAAATGGAGCCATTGGGTCCACAGCTTCCAGCTTCATGCCTTCAGAGAAGGAATGCACTCCGATCACAGGTTTATCCTGAAAAAATCATGTGTTGCTGTGATTACCTGCCCTCCTCCATCAAAAAAGAGATGTACCTCACATAAATCAGATGAAGAGGATAAGTTTTCAAAGAGTTTTTATTAGTTCATTCCAAGAAATCAGCATGCCTGAGTACCAGTAACTTTTCTAAATGGAAGGCAAACAATGCCCCCAGAGACTGACCATTTTTGATGAGTTTTAGGCAATTGAATCCCTGTGTCCTCTGACATTCTCCACACAGAAGTAAGATTTGATAATACAGAGTGCTCCTGTAAGTCAATAGAAATGTTTTGAGGTTTTTCCCTGTAACCTTTAGCACTCATCATGAACTACACTAAATTGAGAACCATACAGGTCTCCATTTCCAGACTAACAAAACCCTGCTCAACAGGGCTCCTGCTCCACAATTATCTATATCCTGCTCTGTGCATGACCCAACACATTCAAGAGCAACAGCACCTCTGCTGATTCATGGGTCCAAACAAAGCTGAGAAAAATGAACTAAGAACCTGAAGGACTAAAACATGTGAACTATGACAACTAAGGACTCACATAACTGTGATGGGTGCATTGTCTAACTTAACAAGAATTGACCCCAGCATTATTATTTTTTATTATAAGCACATTTTTTAACTACAGTGAGAAAGGAAATAAATTTTTAAAACCAACAAAAGAAAACAGGGAAATAATTTTGGGAGGCTGACTTCCCTAAATCATTACTCAGGAAAACAGCATTTCCATGGTATCATCCACACCATTAAATTACCTTAAAAAGATCTGTAGGAACAGATGACTCTTCCTCCTCCTCTTTCACCTTCTTCAGGATCTCTTGCCAATCTCCTTCGCTCCTCAAGGACCTAATGGCTTGAGGAAAAAGAGAGGGCAAGAGTGAATAGGCGTTTCTCTTCCTCTTTTCTCTCAGAATACAAAACAATAAAGCTTGATTTGTGCCCCTCTAACTGCCAAATTCTTTATCCCAAGGTTTCCCCTCATCAAAACAGTTACATCACTGGTAAGCTCATAAGCTTTTGTCTTTCTGCCACTTTCTGTCCCGCTCCTCCAATGACCTGCTCTGACATGGACATGCCTGAGAGATGTCCACCCATCCCAGCCTCTGCCTCCACTTCCACACACTTGTTTCTTCTTTTAAGGGACATTTTCATCTCTTTAAACAGTATCTAAATTAGTCCAGGAGGCTTGAAGGGTCTCAACTGCAAAAGCTCCTGATGAGCAGTACTCCAAAACCATAAGACTTTTTCCACCCCAGGAATACAAACCCACCAAAAATAACCAAATAATGAAGCCAATCTCTTCCTCACTTAGTTCCTTTGCACAAACAAGTGGAAAGTTTTGACAGGCAAAAACACTTAGCAGCTTTTGAACGAGTGGGTGGAAAGTCTTGTAGGACTATTTGTACCTTCACCTGCATTTTATCAGCTACAGGACTTGTCAGATCACAGTGATTATGTCACCACAAGTGCACCCAGAAGGCAAATTCAGAGCACCAAAGCAGCAGCCTCTACCCTCCAATCACCACATACAAGATCTGTGTTTTTCAAGTACCTAAAGGTGGTTGCAGGCTGTATCCATGTTGAGCTGCCCAACCCACTTGGTGAAGGAAAGGGTCCAAGTAGAACAGCCACTGGTCAAATTTGTCTGAATCCTCCAGGCCTTCGTATCGCAGCCTGAGCCTCCCACCAACATTTTCTACCACGTTGACTATCCAGGCTTCCAGGGAATCCCGGATGTTTTGCAGTTCCAGTCGGGAGCCAGGTGCGATGAGATCCAATGGATTTTTCCCTCTGTGAAGCTACAGAAAGAATACAAATTATTCTGTACAACAGAACAAAACAAATGCCATACTTCCACCTCTTTACACACATTCTGTATGCATAAATAAAGTATGAACACAGAAGCACAAAAATCCATGTTCCTTCCTAACACAAGTCAGAAGTGACAATGTTCAGAATCTCTGGTGTTTGTGTCAGAGCTTCTGCACTGCCTACAGTCACCCATTTCACTTAAGTCCTCATTATCATTTTCAGAGACATTATCATTTATATATTCCAGGTTTGAAGGAAACATGAATAACCTCTTTCTAAAACTGAGTCATCCAGCATACAAAGATGACTAGACAGAAACATACAGACAGAAATGTTAGCTGTAATGAAGATGTCAAAGGCGCTTTCCAAAAATCATGATGTTCTGTACTTTAAAACCAGAGACTGATATAAGGTGCAAATATTCAGAGAGGTTAAAAATCTGGTTCTTCACTAGCAAAGATGAAATATTTAAGTGAAACAATAACATGCCCGTTAGTAAAAAATGCCAAAACAAAACAATACAAAGTGAAAGGAGTCAATCGAGAAAGGAGACAACACAAAAGCCAGATAAATAAAGCATTATTTTCTTAGAGCTGTATGGAGAAGGAGCAGAATAGGAGGAAAACTGAAACCTTAGGGAGTTAAAAAAGGTCTTTCTTTTGACAGGATTAATGAACAACTCAAACCTGCAGCAACAGATATGTTTCAGGACAACACTGTAAGAATTAAATACTGTAAACAGGAAACACTAGAGAGTGGAACTCTAAGGTCAACAGCATATTACAATGCTCCCTAAACTTAAAAAGGGAATTGAACTGACAATCCAAATAAGGGCTCCCTTAATGATGAAGGGCAAAGCCAAGACAAAATCCAGTATGCAGCCCCTCACAGCACTTACCCCCTCCAGCAGGTTAGCAGGAGCACTGCATGCCCCCTTCAGCACCCGCTGAAGGAACTCCTCCTGGTCGGGTATCTTGTCCTTGATACCTAAGCAAAGAGGGGAAAGACTGTGATTTTTCCTGCCAGATTATTCAGACACAAGATGTTACCACACCTGCCTAATCCATGAGAATCTGTCATGCACTGGTAACAATTTAAAACAAAGAAACAAAACAATCAAATAAAAAAACTGAAAGGAAATGTCAAAGCAGTAGATTTTGGTGGGAGATAGATTAAGATAACCACAAGCCTCTGTCATGAGATGTCAGGAAAACACAGTAGATAACCTCGCCATGTCCCCAGCAACAGCACCTGCACACCACAGCAGCTATGCAGGCTGCCTGCCCAGCTGATACAGGACAACAGCACCCTTTGGTGCACCCTCTTTCTCAGCACAGATCTGGTACCTTCAGGCACTTTGAGAATCTTCTTGTTCTGCTGACACCAGCCGATGGGGTGCAGATCAGCTGTCAGGATGTCACACCAGAAGTCGGCCTTGCGGTCCTCGCCGTAGCCGTCGTAGCGCAGCAGCAGCAGCTGCCCGCACGTGGTGATGATGGTGGCAACCCAGTAAGTGTTCTGGTCAGACTTGACAGCGACTTCCAGCTTCATACCAGGTGCAAAACCATTCTGCAAACTCGTATCCACCTGAAGAGGAAGAAGATCATCACATCTGAGCACATCTCAGAAAGTTTGCTGGATACCAGGGGGAACAATTTGGACAAGTTCATTAGCAAAAAAAAAAAACTCAAGCCAAATGCCATCCAGTCTCTTCAGAGAAACAGCTTCATCATGTTATGGGACCCAAACTGGAATGTGCACAGAATCATCATTAATGAAATCTTCCCTGCATTTCAGAGTATCTTTTCAAGCTGAAAGCAATACCACGCCATTCATATTTCTGCCCCAAACAATACCTTTCCACATCACTGAAAGGCTTTCCCACTCACAGCTGGGCTGTCAACCTGAGCTAAACTAAAGGCCAAACTCTGCACCACAACTTTGACTTGTTGTGTTAAACTGTGTCATTTCAAGGTCTTTGGACAAAAAAAGCCCATTTAAAGTACATACACATGCCTTAGGTAACAGTATTGGGTTCTTCCACCATGCTCATCTAAGAAGTCACAAACCTGCACAAACTGCAGAATAAGGATTTTTAACCTCTCTAAAATTAATTTAACCTCTCTAATTTAAAATTTAATTAACCTCTCTAATGAATCCAAGAATCTAAATAACTCTACATGCAGCACTGTTACATAAACTGAATGGAACATAACCAGCCTGTGTTCTCCCACCTTTGACAACAATAAAGTACCAAACACTGGGAGTGCTCTGTGTGTATGTGGGTGTGTTGTGTGCAGGTGACCAATCTGACTGCACAGGACTCAGACACTGAAATGGAAGATTTAAAAGAGAAAGCAAACCTGAAGTTTCTCATACCCCTAACTTCTCCTAACTCAAACAACCCAAAAGAACAGATAGACCCTGTTTTGATCTATGCTTAATTCCAGGGCATCAGACCTAATTAAAACTCTGACATGTCAATTCCCCATTCTCAGTTGTCTGTAGCTGGTGTTTTCTTTCTTTTTCAAGAGGTCCCTTTCCTCTTTGTATCAACTACAAGAAAGGCTTAAAGTCTAATGCAGAGATATTTTCTGGGGTATTTATTCCCAGTTCTGTGCTGATAGTTCAGTAACTGCCATAGCTATTATAGTCTCATCAGCCAGCACATACTGGTTTGCTAAAAATAAAACTAAGAGAACTACACCAGAAAGAAAAGCATATGCTTGTGTTAACTGTTCATATCCTTCAGGTTAATGCCCTTCACTTGGAGAAATCTCTTCCTAAAAACATAATCAGCAGGATCCAATACTTGCAGACTTTTGAAGTGGTATTACAGAGGGTCTCTTAAAAAAGACAGTTGTCTTGCTGAAGAGATATTCCCAAAAACTTCCTGTTCTGATTGCAGAGAGGAAAGCCTTGAGCTCGACACAGAGTCTGAAGAATTGGGAAATCTGTGCAATTCCCTATACCCAACCTTTCAACAAAGCCTCATGGCAGGGAGAGTGGCATTCAGCAAAGCCCAGAGCAGCAGCAGGAGCGTTCCCTGCAGCCAGGTGCCCTTCCTAACCTCTGCCGGCCGGGAGAGTGGCATTCAGCAAAGCCCAGAGCAGCAGCAGGAGCGTTCCCTGCAGCCAGGTGCCCTTCCTAACCTCTCCCGGCCGATTCCCGGGAATCCCGGGCAGAGCCAGCCGCTGCCCACGCCCTCTCCCGGCAGCGCCGCCGGGCTGGTGACAGCCCAACCAACTGCGGGTTTCTCCAGGAAGGCTCCTGGGGGGCAGGGCAGGCTGGGCACCCTCCAGAGCATCAGGTCCGAGAGGGCAGCTCGGTGCTGTACACACGGAAAGCTGAGCTGTGACCCCAACCCTATTCCCCCCTTCCCAGAGGGTGCTGTGACCCCAACTGTGGCGTGGCATGAGCCAGACCCAGGGATGCGACTCAGCTTGGGGGGATAAAGAACAGACCAAAAGGATGAAGAGCACGCAAGGACACACAGGAGGTAAACGTGTTCAGATGACACTGAACACCAACTTGATTTTAATGGTCACACACATATAGAAAGTGGCAGAAGGGAATTAAAAAGCAGCATTCAGCAGTTCTAGATGAAGTGTATTTGGACTTGGGGGGTGAACACTGGCATTTGCTACGGCTCCAGGTTTTTGGTAAGTTCTTTTTCCTGCTACATTTTATGCCAAACAGACACTTCGATATCGATATTGTTTAAGTTTTAAAATGCTAACAAATTAAACATTAGAACATACTTAATTTGAGAAGTAGCTTAAATTTTCCAATGTGTCTTACTCATAGCAAGGCAAAACTTTCAGAATTAATATAAGCATACAAATATAAAAAGTCACCTCCCTCATCAGCAAGTCTGGTGCTTTGCTGAAACAGCCTGTGTAATCATGGATTACATTTTCTTAACCCAACTATGTATTCTCCTCCAACGTGAGTTGGGTATTTCTCACCCACAACTCATAATGGGAGATCACAGTCTCACTACTCCAGTATTTAAAAAGAACCAAACTAAAGCCATATGGTTCCATTTAGAATTGCATTTATATTAATTAATTTATCATATGTGTTCATTTGCTCTTGTCCCAGTACTGTTCTTCGGCTTAGATTTTTTGACTCTGTTTTTTTTTGAGAGTAAAGCTTGTTAGCTCTCCTGATGTTGGATTATAAAAGCAAGTCATTCTTGAAGTCAAGCAGCTGGGACCACAGATTTGAGCTGGAGGGACCATGATCACCAGCACAGCCCCATCAATGCCTGCAGGCTCTCCACTGAAAATCACTCACCTGATGTATCCTGGAATCACACTAACCTTTTCTCAGTGCTCTGTCACAAAGACAGGCTGTAACTCTCCACTGGGAGGCAGTGAGGCTCTCTACTCCTCCTTTCCAACACATTACCTTCTAATGGACCACAGAAACCTCGAGTGAGTGACCTTGCACTCCTGCATTTCTGTAACTGCAAGACTCTGATATAAATAAGCTCGTTCCTCTGCCTGTCAATTCAGTGTCAGCAATAACTTCTCAAAATTGTATGCCAAGCTTTTTACAGAGCAGTCTCCAGATAAATTCTATGGAACTCTGCTAGAAAATGCCCCATAGTTGCATTCTGGACATGCAGGCATCTATTTCCATGCTCATTGATGACCCCCTCACAGAGGTCCAGGCCCCCTGAGCCCCCAGAGCAGTGGGACAGGGCTGGGCAAAGGGCTGGGCTTTGCTGACACATCCTCACCAAACCACTCTCCACCACAATGTCACCTCACCAACAAAACTGTGCCATGTTCCTCACAGGTAGGGATTAATAACAATGTAAAATGTGGAAGTTTTTTAAACCTAATTCTACTTTTACCAACCACAGCCACCAGACCTTTGACTTGACACAGCTGAGCTGGTGCAGGTGCAGTGAGTCTTTCAAAGTGTGTCTACTGCTAACTAACAAAATGCAGCTACAATATTAATTCAGTTGGCCACTGCTGTAAAGCTGGCACTACAAATAGTTGTATAGTGTCCAAGCTATGATAGCAGGCCTCTTTAATAGAGATCCAGTGAGGTAAACCACACCAGAAGAGACAGACCACTCCTTCTATTACTGTAAAATGCCACTGCTCTGGTTCCATGCTGTGCCCTCAGTTTGGGCTGCATGGACACCACCACTCTAAGCTGGCTCTTGCTACAGCCTCACTACACTCAGGAAAAATAAAGCAAGCACAGTCCCCTTCCCTTCAGAAATGAGATACCCAAAGTTTTACTTCGAACAAAAAGCTTACAATTCCATCCCAGTGTTCCAAGAGCCTCTGTGAAGTCTGTATTTCCTGTGCATCTTTACTACTAACACAACTGACATATTTTAACAGAGTATTTAATAGTCTTCATTTCTCCAGGTTACCCTTGGACTCTACATGCTTCGTGAGCCTTCACAAACAGACCTCAGTCTGTTTTCCTGCTGATTTAAGTTGCCCCTTACTGACAGTCATGGTACTGGGCCCAGAAGTGTGAGCACCACAGAGTGTCTTCCAAGCAATGTGTCCCACACAGTCTCCAGCCTGGCAGTCTGGAAGGTGCTTTAATTGCTGGAAGAGAACCAGCAGGTTTGGATACCAGCTTTGTACAGCTCCCTTCACTGAGGACCCTGTACAAGAAGGCAGATGTCACATTTAGATCTCCCCCAAAGGGATAGTGCTCTCCAGGACTTTACCAACAAACATTTAAGATGTCCAAGGGCAAAGACAAGGGCTTATGAAGACTTCATCCTATTCATTAAGCCTGTTATCAACAATTATCCTAATCAGTTTTCTAACTACTACAGTCAGGTGTTTGGCAGAGCTGTTATTTTCTCCTTGCTTCTTTGAGGTCTGCCATTAAAGCCTTCTTTGAGAGCACATTTGAATTCTGCTGTTCAAAAACTATTCTGCCACCAGCTTTCTAAAGCTACCCCTCCATAGCAGTTGTCCAGTAACAACCACCAAAAGAAAAAAGAGACTGGATATTCTGAGCTTCTTGAGAAAAATCAAGCTTATCTTCTGGTACAGAAAAGACCTTAACTCCTTAGATTTCAGCACTTGTGGGTGGGGTTACCCCGTGCTACATACAGAGAGGAAGACAAGAAACAATAATAAAAAAGTTAAATTCTGCATTTCTCTATAAAAAACACAATTCTAGTTAAGCCTTCCAAATTTGAGAACAGCAGCTCATTCAAAGAAACCATGTAGGAGACAGCACACTCACACTCCCTTACTCACATGCTTAAAAGATCCATGGGGGGCTGCAGTTGCTCCTGTGTCTTCTAGATACTCATCCCAATTGAATTCCATTTCTTCCACACTGGAACCAGCATCTGGAAGAGAATCCAAACATTTCTAATTCAGCAACTCTTTGGCTTAAGTTTTAGGCTACTACAAATCACAGCAAAACCCACTTCAGTTCCAAATACAAAAGGGTGCAGTGAACACATTTCAAGAAATGGACAACACTATTTGGCCTTTGTATGAAAACAGCACTTTTAAGTAGGCTTGGTCTGCAACACAGTGAAATCTTGAGGATTTTGGTTTAGCACAAATTTGCTTATAACTTGTGACAGGAGAACACAGAGCTCTGTATTTGTATCACCAAATATGAGAGACTCAGAACTCTTGGGACACTGCACTGTTGGTGCTTTAAATTAAAAACAACCCAGGAAAGAGCAATACCACTAATAAGAGATTTGGAAAGAAAGTCTCAAAAACGCTTTGAAATATGACTGTGCTCTTTTAAAATTTAGATAGTATGCATTTAGCTGTTCTAAAACACCAAAAGCAAACAGAGGGATTCAGGGTAGTTCTAAAGAAAACAACTTGAGACATAACTGAAATAAAGACCACTCAACTCGGTCACTTATAAAGCCAAGCTCATAAGATTTAACAACTTCTTTGGACCAAGAAAACCTCATTATGGGATGCATTTAAAGCATAAATACGCTAAAACCACTCAAATCACAGTTCAAAACTCAGTCAAGCTGTTAGGCAAGCAAGCACCTGTAATTAGCCACACTACAGTTTAGTCAGATTTTCTATTATTATTATTGTCAAGCCTGTCCCCTGGTCTCCAGTTCTGGCTTGGCCCACTTCCCTGCTCCTTTCCTATTCCCATTTTATCCAACATGTACCCACTCAGCAAAAAAGACACCAAACCAGCATGGGGTGGATTTCAGGTCCCCTATTTAGCTCAGCAGGCAGCCACGTGACATTTTTCCTGCAAGCACACAGTGGGATAGCCAGGGTGGATCCCAGCCCATGCAAGCAGCATTTTTAACCTCAACACACAAGGTTCAGCAGCAAAATGTGGTGGCAGTGACAGGACACAAGAGCAGAGCTTTCATTTCCAGGCTCAGTTCCACCATCTGTACCATAGCTGTCTTTAGGAATGAACAAGGGAGCTTTCCCCCTCTCAGGACCAGGAAACCTGATACCTTGTTTATATTTGAAAACAGAGAAATCTCTGTGTATCACAAGCCCAAAGAGAGCTCAGCAAAGGTTACAGGACACCAGCATTTCCTATACCCCGTTCCTTTCCTAGGACAGGCAGTAACTGATCTTTCAAGCAGCAGCAGTTGGAGTAGGAAACATTACACATAAAAAAAAATTAATTAAGTACCACCACATGCCCTTATCAGACCCCTGGACAGGGTGCAACCTGCTAAGTAAGCTCTGGGATAGTTCCCAGCTCCCAGTCCCCCAACAGAAAGGAGAAAATATTTCTGCAGCAGTCTGAAATACATTAAATAGACTGAAAACCCACAAGTCTTGAGTTTAAAAGGTTGATTTTACCTTCAGACTGATGGTTAAGCTCATCTTTGACTTTTCATTGTGACTCTAGGAGATATCATTTCCCAAAACTTAAAAATGTATATTCAGTTAGCTGTTGTTTGCTGATGACATTATCTATTTTAAAAGAGGCTCTTATCTCCCCAGAATCCAACTTTGTCTGTTTTTAACCAGCCACAGCTGGTTATTTTGGCCTTTCATAAGCCTAAGAGCCAAAAAGATTCAGAGCTTGAATATCACCATCACTTTTAAGGGATAATTTTTAACTTACTGAAGAAATGACCTGGAGAAATAAATAAGGAGTTTTATTTAGAATTTTTTTGAGGGAATAAAAGCTTAATACACAGACTACAGCTGTTTGCAAATTAGGGTGGAGCTGATCAAAGCTTTTGCTGCAAGCCATTCTAAGAGAAACAATTTCATTGCAAAATGTTGTTAAAATAGATTAAGATTTCATAAGTAATTTAAACAGAATTTTATTTTTATATGACCACAAAAATGCTTAAGTTCACAGCTCCAGAACCAAAGTGGGAACAAACATCAGCTCTGGTCACTCACATAGGAGCAAATTCTAATTTTCCCCCTACCCAACAAAAACCATCTCACCAAAAATCACCCTGCAGCAACCCCCCCACTCCCCTCCAGCCCCCCAAAGCCGGTCCTGCATGGTGTAACACGTTCCTGTCTGAAGGGAAGCGAAGCCATGTGGCTGCTCTGCGCTTCCCAGGCCCTCTGAAAGCCGGCAGCTCCTCCGGGAATGCCACAGGGAGCTGGGGCTTTCTGAGCCCTCCATCCCCGTTATCATCAGATAACTGCCGCAGGGGCAGTTAAGCTCCTTAAATGAGCCACAGGTCACTTCACACACTGAAAGGGTCAATTAGTAACTTATGTTGCCACTTAATTGCTACAAGGAGCTCCCAGGAAAGTCGGGTCGCTGCTGCTCCGGCGTTGCTCCGCCTCTGAGGGCGGCTGGAAGCGTTCCCAGCTGGACGGGGCAGCGCAGCTCCTCGGTCCCACCGGCAGCAGAGCTCCCTCCTCGCAGGTCTGCTGAGAAGGGCTCAGCTCGCTCTGGACTGCCAGAGTCAGTACCCGGAGATCACTAGAAACGCATTTGTCATCGGAAAAACAAATAAAACTCCCCAACAAACCAAACCAAAGTCATAAATCCACGTCCAACGCTCATTTCAAATTACTCTTCACGGTTCATTTTAGGGAGTTCCCTTCAGTTAGAGGGATTTTTTAAAACTTCTGCAAAAAGCACCCACAACTTTTTCTGTTTATTCATTCATAAAAATGGAACTCAGCTTGTGTTTACAAAGGTTTTACAATTGAGGTGATCAGCCTCTAACTTCAACCACTGAGCCCAGAGCAGGGGAATTTTCCTCCCTTCCAGAGGCTGACACGGCTGAGGGCTGTGCTTAGCTATGGTTTGAACCAGCCTGTTTGCTGCTTCTCACAAACCTGCCACAGCACCCCAGCTTATTCAGCACAGCTCCTGCTGGAGCAATGTGGAGCAGGAAAAGCTCACAGAACAAAGCACCAAGCAACAATGCTGTATGAGTATTCATAGTGAGAGCAGTAAATTAGCTTTTTAATTGGGGTGTGTGGTAGGACTACATAAACAATGGAAAACCTCTGAAATAAGTCTCTCTTTTTCAACATCTGAATGCAGAAGTACTCCAAGAATGCAGCAAAGGACCATCTCTGGTAAGGCTTTCAGAGTCAGAATCCAACCACTTTCCTGGTTTTATTGGCAGGACAGTGGCAGCAGAGCAGGCCCTGCTTAATTCAAACCTTTGAACTGTTCTGTTGGCATTTTTGCAAGACCCTATTGCACAGCTCCATCCTCACAGGTTAGCAGATCCCTGGAGACACAGGACCAGTTTAATGAAGCCACATTCCTGAGGGGCCATAAGTCTGCATTAAACACTCTGATGAGTCTGAGTTCAGACTGCTCGTTGAAACCTCAGACATTTACAGCAGAGATTCTTGCTACTGTGAGGAAACTTGCAAATCAGTGTGACAGATGACAACAAGCAAAACCATAATTAATGCATTTGATTCTAAAGCACAATTTATTTATCTAATGCTGCATGGGTGTACATATTTATGCTCTTTCTCCCCATATCCTTAATTGCTACAAGCCCTAAATGAATTCAGCTTTCTACTATGTGGAGACTTGCTTCTCTGTATTAGACAGGATGACTGAGCAGCACATCAGCTCAGAGGTAAAGCACAATTTTGGCAAATGCAGGGCAAGAAATCTGCTGCAATTCCCGTATCTCTGGCTTTGCCATGCAATCACTTTGTGTCAGAAGAACTTTCAAAACAAGCTAACATTTTCGTAAGTAAAATCTGAGAAGTGCCCTACAGAGGTTCTGTAGAGAATGTTCATCCACACTGGAGGTGAGGAAATTCTCTCTTAAGAACACCAGCAGTTTCCTAGGCAGGTGTATCACTTCCCATTTGTCACTATTTCTACTGGCATTATTGGGAACACTCACTCTTTCTGAATTTTATCACAAATTACATCCTCTGATACATACAGGCAGAGAAAGAATATGGAATTATATCATTTGGACTGGAGAATGTAGGGAAATATTAAGGAAGTTAGCCCTTAAAAATATCTGAAATGGAAACAGTCTACACTATGCTGTTCTGATCTTTGGATTCAAGCTAAATTCTCACTGCAAATAACTTTCATGCATCTTTAATGTGATTTAGTTGAAGACTGTCACATTGGACATTTAAGTACATCACAACTGAAAGTCTTGCAGACTTCAGTAAGGCTAACCCAAAGGTTTCTCACCCTGAAATGTAGATATAGTTCAATCTGATTTTAATAACAGTTAATCTTTTTCATCTACACCAGCTTCAAGGCCATGAATAAATAAAGACAGGTTGGAATTTCAGGAGTTGAGAAAGACTGTGACAAGAATGAAAGTTGTCTTTTCCCCTCACAGTGCAGGAGAGCATCACAACCAACAACCCTGAGCTCTGTCTGGGTTCTTGGAGGCAGAGAGCCTGGATGTAAAACCAGAAAAACAGAGGAGAATCTTCAAAAACTGCTACAAATTATTAAGTGAAAAAAAGTGACACCACTCAAAGAACACAAAGGGAATGTTCCAGCAGTGGCTTGGACTGGTGTAACTCAAAAGCACTTCAGAAAACAATATTAGAGGGCACAACAAAACCAATGCATTTGTGCTTACACAGGCAGCATTTGCTGGGAACTATCTCTGAATGCAAGTAAAGCTCTCATCATTTATTGTTTCCTCTTCACAGCCTCCTGTACTCAAACTTGGCACAAAAGGATGCTCAGGGAAATAGCTGCTGAGTAATTTCAAGCCAGTATCAAACCTTTCCTTAGCTATTCAAAAGCACATAGTGAGAGAGGACTCTGTGACCCGGTACTTTTTGAGGAAGATGGAAAAATGTCAATAAAGGTTTTAAGATGAGGGATGTGCTACCACAGGCTGTGGACACACCACTGCTGACCATGTAAACAACTCCTCACTGTTCCTCTCCCTTCCCTACACATTGTGACAGAAGCCAGCAGTTTCCACTAGCCAAGGAAAAAGTATCTGCATGTGCCAGGAGACATTCTACACCCACACCCATGATGCCTTTTCTTGATTATTTGAGGACATAACACTGACATTAACTTGACTGACTTGATGTAATTAATAATCAAAAAGCATATTCCAGCATCATAAAGCAGATGATAGCATTCTCCTAAAAAACACTGTAGATTAAAACTATGTTAAACATTTCTTCAGCAATACTAACAACAATTAGATTTCCATAAGGAAGTACAAAATTACCAATAGTGTACTGTCCTGTGAGAAGAGCAGCTTGTTGGACAAGGAAAGTAATACTCAGATAAAATCTTGATCCAATTGTTTACACTTGAAACTACAAATTAAAATTCACTTTATATAAACTGTAATAGGCAGGGACCTCCTCAAAGAAAAGGACAAGCCACGGCAGGCAAGACAGAAAAGGTGGGGGGTCCCTACCCCCACACAAGGGTACAATTCCAGAACTGTTTCAGAAAGCTGTTAGTATTCCCAGCCATCCCAGACTAACATTCTTCCTGGCCTGGTGTTCCAAGGTGATCCAAAACCTGAGCTGATTTATCATAATACACCACTCTGGAGCAGGTTAGGAATTGATATCACGAGCCTATCAAAGAGGACACACCAAGGCACTTCAGAAAAACAGGACAGATTACAACAGCAGCAAACAGCTCCAGTTATCTGACTTTTCAAACCAGCAGCACGAGCTTGCAAAAATATTAAGAACAAGATGAACACAAGGACAGAACTAGATATTAACCACTCTGACAGACAAATGGCTTAAAATAGTAAGTGTTAACACCACCAAGCATTTCATAAGCCCATCTCATAGTGGTACTACAAAAAGGAAAGTCACAGCTTCCCAAAAACACAACCATCAAGATGGGTCAGACTCTGTTTTCCTTTAAGCAGTGATACACCCTGCTTTGACACAGAGCAGTAACAAACACAACCATGACAGCATCACAGCCAGAACCTAACTCAGAATCTGTGAAACTGGAGTTTGTCTCTGTGTACAGCACCAGGCACGTGCACTGTGAGACACCCACTGTGCTCATCTTTCTTCCACATTGCTAATGTTTTTAGAATAGTTGGCCAGGGAGCTGGGCTGGACTGTTACCTGCATCATACTGCTGTTCTCCATTCATCTCCACAGGAGCCCAGTGGTTGTTCCCAGCAGCCAGAAGCAGGGGAAGCCAAGGCTGTCACTGTTTGGTGGTCATGAGTCACCTCCCGCCTTCGACAGCAGCCAGGACATTCAAGAAGGGATCCTGGAAAACACCTGAAAGGAACAACTGGTAAGAAAATCTTCATGGGATTTTTAGCAACAGAATCCTAGAATGGTTTGGGTTGGAAGGGAACTCAAAGATCATCTCCTTCCCATCCCAATCCCCTGCCATGGGCACGGACACCTTCCACTGCCCCAGGATGCTCCAAGCCCTGTCCAGCCTGGCCTTGAACACTTCTGGGATGGGGCAGCCACAGCTGCTCTGGGCACCCTGCCAGGGCCTCCCCCTGCTCACAGGGGAGCATTTCTTCCTAATATCCAATTTGCAAAACTGTTCCTATGAGCAATTAAGTAATTATTTCACTACGAATGGCAGAAAATGAACAAAACCAGGTCTAAAGCAAGCCCAACAGCTCACTGGCAGTGAACCATGAGTCTTCTTTCCTTACAAAATTCTCCACAAAAGCAAAGTGGTATAGTTAATAAAAGTCCAGGTAATATGTATCTTTATTAATTACACACTCTGACTGACAACTTTATAAAAATCAATGAGATGAGTGGCCACAAACCCACATAAGATTATTGGCTTAAAAGTTCTTGTAGGAAAAACATAATTTCAAAAAGCCTTTGCATTCCAGCTGAATGTCTGTGAAGCACCTAGACTTTTGTTTTAAGTGAGATACCTCAAATAATGTAGAGGACAAATAACCAGGTTCTAAAAAACACAGGCTGTGCTTCTGAGATAAATACATTTTGAATAACAATGTTTTCTAAAAAGGAAGTCCTACACATTTGAAAAGTCTCTGATTCTGAGTTTTGTACAGCTACAGTGTTAATGCAGACTATCTGATAATCCTCAGAGGTACACAACACTGGTAGCTTCCCTCACACACAAATAAATCAACAAACTTGAATAGAATAAAATATCCAGCAGCAGTGCTCAGTCATGTTGGAAGTTCAAGCACAATCAAAACTACAATCAACTTCAAAAACGTTCATTACATGTGAAAATAAAAATTTCTTGAGACTAGCAAGAGTTATCATTAAGAGCTCCTATTGAATGGCAGCTTAATGCCACAAGAATCTACTGTATGGAAGATATTAATAACTTTTATTCATTCTAGCTTCACAGGAATGTGTCTGGAATAGGACCCAGCTGCCAATTTCTGCTGCATGCTTCTAACCTGCTCCTCTCCAGCTCACAAAGTCTGTGCTCAGCATGTAGCTACAAGGTCACACGTTAACTCCCAATTCAGCTCTGCCTCCGTCAGAGTTACTGAGAAATCAAGCACAGGATCCCCTCTCCACTGATTCCCCACACATTTTCCAGGCTCTCAGGACACAGCAGTGCAGGATAAGACAACTCAAGCACATGTTCCCAGACTATCCTCTCTCAAGACCTTCCTCCTACATAGACTGAGCTTCCACCTATTCTGTCTTTTATAAAGTGATGCTGGAAGGTGATGTCACTGGCACGATGCTCAGCATACTGAGAAGAACCAACCAACAAAACACTTTTTAATCATTAATCAAAATATGCCTTGGTAACGGCCTATCCCAAGTCTGTCAGCTGTCAGAGTGCTAAGCCAAAACAAAGCCAATGCTGTGAGCAAAGCACGTACTCCGACAAATCTGGGGATATGCCACTGCTTTAGAATAGTGTAGCCCTGGCAAAGTATCCTCAGAATTAGTTGCAATTAAGCTATTTTCAGATTTTGGGCTATAGGTCTCAATTAGCTTCTATAACTAAACTATGTGGCGTAACGAAATTCCGCATTTTTTTTGCAACATGAAAATATTTAAGACACCACCCTTCCCCCCAAAAAAACCCCAAAACAAACCCACAAAACCAAACTCCAAGCACCAAAGAAGCTGTTGATTTAGAAGATGCCAAACACTGGCAGCTCCTGTTGAAGTCGATTGATATTCTGCCCAAGTCAAGTTGGGTTGTTATTCAGGATTTCATAAGCAGTTGTGGTGTTTTATGTACACAAAATTGAGAGCACTTGTAATTAGCACCCACCATGGCTGCTGCTTACAGTCTGGCACCCCAAAGATTATCTTTTGATAAATCTCGAGGGAAGTGGAGCACAAGTGCTGCTGGAACAGAGCTGATTTGGAAATACTTTGGACTCTTCAGTCTCACTTCTGCATTTCAAATCTCCTTTCAGCACATAAAATATTCAGATGTTAGCAACTGGAGGCAGCATTAAAAACAGTTACAGTTCATTAAAGCCAGATGGCTCACTTGAATATGAAAAGAAATCAAACATAAGTTGGATGTTGAATTAAAGTAAATCAGCTGGTGTCTGAGGCTTAATATTATTTTAAAACAAAGGCAGATGAGACAGTGGGGACAGGAGACACCCCAAGGACTGGAGACGGAGCTCCAGCAAGGATCAGGTTTCAGTGAATTCCTTCAGGCCAAGGCATCCAGTAAAATCCGTTTCAAACCCGTGTCCACCACAGAGCTGCACCCAGCACAGGCAGGCAGGGAACCTGCTGCAGCTCTGCCAGGGCACCTGAAAACCCCAGCTCTGCTCCCGAAAATCCACGGCTAATGCAGCAAGGGAGGTGAAGATCTCGGCCTCTCTGCCAGGGCACCTGAAAACCCCAGCTCTGCTCCCGAAAATCCACTGCTAATGCAGCAAGGGAGGTGAAGATCTCTGCCTTTTGTTACTCTTGGAGGTGGGAGGAGAGGGGCTGAATGGCCTCCTGGTCCCAATGCCCACTCACACACGTACCTGTGCTTTTTCTCTTCCAGAAATTGCAATTATGCATTTCCTAGGAGGGGAGCTGACATGTGCACTTCTTCTAAAGACTTTTTCTAACAAACTTTTTATTCCAGGACCCCTGGTGGGCCCGAATCTGACACTGCACTGGACAGGGCTCCAAACCACAGGGTACAGACCCCACCCCAATCCTTATTCCTGATGCTGTCATGCACAACTGCAGTTACAACCTACACTTCATTTGCCCCTGCTTCTAGTATTGCTGCAGAAATCAGCAATTTCCACAGTCCACAAAAAACATCCCAGAACAATTTCAAGCTTTTTTTTAACCTTTTTCCTAACCCAACACCACTACAGTCAATCATGAGCATAGGTCTCAGCTGGCCCTTTGGCTACACAAAGATGAGATAGTGGCTCCAGGGGAAAAAGGGAGCACGTTGGAATCGAGAGTTTTATGTGACTGGGTACTTGCAGGCCACACACCTTATCAGTGTACCCAGCAGATGAAGTTGCATGGGGTCCTCTGCCCTGGGAGATAAGCCAGGCTGAAAACATCAGCCCTTTGGAAAACACATTTGCACCCATTCAGAGGACAAGGAGACTCCACCCAGCCTGAGACCCCTCCAACTCCTCACTGATAGAACAAAGTCAAAAATGGAAAGGACCTTCTCGGATGAGAACTTAAGTTGAAGTGTTTTATTTAAAAAAAAATAAAATTCTACAGCACAAAAAGAACTCAGTGCAATGAATTATTCAGGTAGGAGCCAGCCTAATTTTAGGTTCAACTTACAATGTGTAGTATTTGATTCATAAACATTTTTGTGAAACGCATTCCAGGTATACTGGCAAATTTCATATCACTCTTGGTTAAGTGTTTTCAGCACAAAACAAGGTATGTTGTGCAAATTTCTCAACCAGAACCAGAATCAACAGTGCTGGAGAAAATTAACTTTCAAGCTATTCAGTGTGAGTTTCATTCACTCTATTGTAGCAATACACTCGCAGTTACAGAAATACCCAAACTCCCACACTGGGGTCAGTACATTTCCTTAAAACAGCCCCATCATTTTGGGGGAAAATGTCAGAGACTGGCTAAACACTGCTGCCAGCTCGGTGGAAGGATACAGCTGCCCACCAGCCATAGCAGATCAGCAACCACCTCCATCAGGCACAAGAGCAGATTTCTGCCTCCTTTGAACAAAAATCTCACCCTTGAAATCAGGGCTGAGAGGGGCAAAAGCAAACAAATATTTGGAAGAGCATCTGGTGTAAGAAATCTCTAATACCTGTGATGGAACAGTTTAAGATTCACAAGTGCCTGCATGATCCCTGCTGCTGTGCTTGGATGAGGAGCTCACCAAACCCCACAAAGCTGCAGGAGCTGCGAGACACCAGCACAGGGGTGTTTAAAACCACCAAGGCTTTGCCCAGTTTGTGGGCATAAGCCCAGCCTCTGTCTCAGCTGCCACATGGAATATGACTCTCATGTTCTGTCATTCAACAACTACATTGATGCTTCTGTCAGATAGGACATTAAAATTATTTTCTCGGGAAGCAAAGTGTTTTTGTACACACATCTATGCCCTTCCCTCTTGCTCCATCCCCCTGCCATTCTCCCTGCTGGAGCCCTTGGCAGAGTTCCTGCTTCTCCAAGAAACGGTCTCCAGAGTCCCATACTTCATGCAAGCTCCTAGTTCTCCAAGCCTTTTAGAGTCAAAATAGGGTTTAAGGACTTCCTTATAATTTTGTCTTCTCTTATTTAGTCCCTACCAGGTGGAAGCCTGGATAACACTGCAGATAAATGTTCTAACTTTCAGTTGTATAAACTAAGTAAGTATTTCACAAGCCTTCCTAGTACCTCACCTCCCTCAAACAAAAGACAAAGTGTAAGACCTCTTACAATCTCTAATTTATGCTGAAATTCCAATTTTTCAAGCCATTTTAATTGCTGTTCTGTGACAAGAAAAAAAAATCAGTTCCAGTTGTTCCTGTAGGAAAGAAAACTACCTGCCACAGAAGCCTTGCCTCAGCATTGTTAGCACACTCCAAATCTCTCCAAGACCTTCAAGGCCAAGTAAGCAGACTACAGATAGGCAAAATAAAGTTTGATGCCTCTACAATAAAGCAATAAAAATACCACCAATTTCATTAGTCACAGCTGCTGAAGGAATTATCCCATTCAATGTGGAGAACAGAAGCCTTTGGCTGACTTACAGTTCTTTAAAGCATTATTTTTACACACACAAATGAAACAGCCAGTTGGTAAAAAGGATCTTATTTGCCTGCTTCCTTAAGGATTTATCAAAGACAAACAACTGAATCACCTTTTATACGGGTAGGATCACTAACATTTCCTTTAGGTTGTCTTGCTCACATACTGGATGCTCCAAAACAAAAGCAAAACCTTCCTATATTAAAACAAACAAACAAACAAACAAATAACAGGGGCAACTATGTTTCCACCCTTCTGCAGTTGGTAGCCCAACGGTAACAAAGGAGTTCATCACCTCTTCCTGCCCCTCTAACCTGTCTTAGTCAAATTGGTACCATTTTATGCTTTTGTAAGAGGCCACAGGAGCTCAGTGCCAGCGACCAACCCTCATCCAGCAGCTCTGGCTGTGCCTTGCACAGCTACAGCAGCCAACACCAACCAACCACCCTCCACAAGAAATACTTCACCAAAAGCAGTCAACATCTCTGACATTTCAACCCCCTCATCTCTCTCCACCGAGTCTCTTCTTGTCAATTTATTTGGGCTTTGTCCCTGCAAGGGTAGAAATTATGTTGGTCTCTAATATTTGACCCCTGCTCCTTGCAAAGTGTTCCTGAAGACAGGGCAACCTCTCTCCTCTCTTTGCCTGTCAAGAGCATGGTTCAGTTTTCTTATCTGAACAGCTTCTGTGTGGCTTCTGAGAACAAAACACATTGAACATGAAGATTATATATGTATATAAATGCAAATAGGAACTATCACCAGAGTTAGATTCATTATTAAAACTCTTAATTAATTAATTTCTCTCACACCTGCACTGAAATCTCTGCTCACAGACCACTAGTCCTGACAGTTCCATCCTTCCAACTCCCTGCTGCTCCCATGGAGTCTGTTTTAGCAGAAGAGAACTCCAGGTTCATCCCTTCCATTGCAACGCTGAGACTTCTCAAAGAGAAGGTCATCTAAAGAACACACCTTCTGTTCTTATACTTCCAAAGAAACTCTTGTGAGATGTAAAAAGGGAAAAGAATCTGCTGTGAAGGATCCAGGCCATTGCCAACAACAGCATGCCAGGCTTACAGAGAGTTGTGTGGCTCTGGAACACGCTTCACACCTTCCACATGGAAGTAACCCCAAGCAAGCACCCCTGCAGAGGATGCTAAGCCAGCCTGCACCACTGCACTGCAGTGCAACAAGAAATGTCTTATTTCTATTCCAAGCATTTATTCAAAACAAAAACCCTGTGTTTGTGACAGCTTCCCCGTGCCCACCATGAAGGTGGCAGAACACCAGCATGGACTGAACCAGCAAACCCTGCAGCTATTTACAGGAATTAACATCACTGTTCTTCGTGTTCTTCATCTCCAGGACTCAGCCAGGTGTCTGAGTAATGCACCCCCACAGCAGCACCCCAGCTGTGCTCCTGGTCCCTCCTTGGCTGCAGCAGCCAGGGACAGCAGTGGCTGTGTCCCCAGCACAGCAGCAGGACAGGGCAGGGCCACCACCACAGCCCACGCTGCACCAGGGGGTCGGAGCCCCTCACCTCAGGTTAAATGCAGCAAGTGCTGCTATTACACAGTCAGATGAACAGGAACCTCACAGCAGACTGAAGGGTTACAGCCTGGCAGTCCTTTCTGCCTTAAAAATGTGGAAATGTCTGTGAACATGCATTTTATTAGCAGAAAAATATTTACCAAAGAAAAGGAGAATTTAATTGGTCACAAAACGGGACCAGTGCTCATACCTTTTAACTTGATCTTTTAGTAGAGCTACTGTATGTCACAGAAAAAACAGCAAACAATAACCTATTTAGCAAAATTCTGCTGATACCATATGTGATGTTTATCTTTTCCATTTAGGTTAAGCCAATTTAAGTCTGTTTTCCAATCCTGACCCCTGTCTGAAGTCCAGTGGCTTCCAGGATTTGACTCAGTGCCTGGATCTGCGTGAGCCTCCAGGTAACACACCTAGAACTGGGAAGTCTGGTTAATGAATCTTGAAACACTCAGGTCCAGCTCAACAAATTACAGGATCTGACTTTACAACCCGTGCTCTGCTACCCAGCCACTAAAGCAATTTCCATGGGACTGCACGTTAAGTCCAGGTGAGA
Organism: Lanius collurio; assembly: GCA_020086605.1. Classification (NCBI taxonomy): domain Eukaryota; kingdom Metazoa; phylum Chordata; class Aves; order Passeriformes; family Laniidae; genus Lanius; species Lanius collurio. The sequence continues at coordinate 2,631,560 of JACBWW010000009.1, read as the reverse complement.
ATGTAAAAGTCACAGCTCTGCTCCCAGCTAATTTAAGTGCCACTGGACAGGCAGAGCAGTGACTTGACAAAGCAGTAACACACAATAGGGCGTCCAAAAAAGTTCCCTTATGTTTATAAGTGGCTGCAAATGTTTATAAGTGGCTGCAAATAGGAGCTGTTAAATACTGATCAGTTTGCCGGGAACATTTAAGGTAGTGGGGAGTTCTGTCAAGTCCTAAAGGCTTGTTTTTCCTTTTTAAATGCAAAATCTCCAGCATTATTCTGCTCTCTTCATCTACTTTCATGGCATGCAGACTACAAGCATATTGGGGGTTATGGGCCAAATAAAGAAACGAGATAGAACACACTGCTCTCTTTTCATTGTTGGTTTTTTAAATTCATATCCTATTGCATGAATACAACTGCCTGAAGTTACAAGTTGGAAAAGAAGATGAAGGAAAAATGTGAAGTTCCTGCTGCTCCCAAGTCTCAGACAACAGTCTGGCAGTTTCTTATCCTCTGTACAAAGACAAACAGCATGAACAAGCAAATATTCTACCAGTAAAATGCAGTATGATTCATGGTGAGATGAAATAGAGCACTCAGATGGAAAGAAACTGACTTCTGCCTCTGGATCTGCATCCCTGGTGCACAAAAGTATGGAATCCCATGGGACACGGTGATGGGGAAGGGGATGCTGCCCATGAGGAAGTGACAGGCAAGAGTTAATCTGCCAGCACAGAAAGGGACCCTCTACACTCCGTTTGAGGAGCCACTCAGTGAAAGGCTCCCCAACGCACACAGCACTACCCAACAGCTGCTTTCTCAGCTACCCCAGGGTAACTACATGACAGAAATGGGTACAGTATCGTGGTTTAGACTTTTAGTGAAATGATTGAACTTTTTGTCAGTCATCACCAGTCTCACTCTTCTGGCTTGATACAAAAACACCCAGAACTCACTCAGATGCTATTCAGGAGCCAACTCTGAGCCAATGCCAAGATTTGAAATCTGCAGCACAGAGCCCTACAGGGCAGCCTGTGGGGAGCTATGGGTGGCAAAGCACCTGCATTAGCTCTGAACAATTATTTGCTCCAAAACAAAAGAAAACCACACCCTTTCCATGGTGTCAAGGAAGAGCACTGGCATTGCAACGTGGGAGAAGACAAAGTACCAGTGGATGAACATAATGGAAGATCCAATACTCAGCTATCCACTATGTGAGAGAAAAGTGTTTTAAATCAGAAAGTACATTCGTTACACATACACTGAGGCAATTAACAAAGAAAATTAATCTGTAAGTGCCCAAAACATGAGAACTACTGGAGAAAAAAATCATCTGTTAGAACACCAGATTTGGAAACTAATTTTGATCTAGAAGGATGTCAGGCTTACAGACAACACAGGAAGGCCAATGCAGTCTTCACAAAGTTACAATAAATCATTCCCTCATACTCCCACAAGGCTCGATTTATTCAAACAAGTTCTCGCTGCTGACTCCTATTCTGTGCATATGTTAGTGGAAAATCTTTGGATAAAATCTGAGCAGGACACTCAACTTGGCTCAGCACTCAAGTCACATAAAGGGAAAAACTCTGCACTATCTTCCAAATCCTTCTTTGAAAAGGAACTCCTGTTTTAGAGAACCAACTAATGGATGTCACCACTGCAGACAATACAACAGTTAAAGGAGAAGACTGGTGGGGGAAGGAAGGTATCTTGCAAATGAGACATTTTTAAAGAAGTCCATCACATAAAACGCCTTCTGTATGTAAAAGCACACTCCTATTTGTTTCCTTCCTTTGTAATGTCACTGAAATGGTACACAATACAGAAAAAAGTAATATATTAGACTCATTTCTCACCCACAAGCTACACACTGAAAGGGCAACTCTCCCTGGAATGCCACCACAACCACAGGACAACTTAGATCCCATCAGCCAGTGAGGGCTCACACCACTTCTAGACATTTGAAATCCACAAAAAAAGCCCAACATAACATTTATTCTCAATAAGGATACTCTCTACCCCATCAAAAAGAAGTTTAAAGATCAGGAGCTAAATCTATTTATCAACACATTGACCTCTTGTTCTAGACCCCATTTTCCTAGGGCAATCAGGAACTCCAAATATCTCCACAGTTCAATTGAAACTGAGTTCAACTACAGTTGAAAAAAGGTTTAACTCTTTGGTGCACACCACTTGTGAAATCATAACCAAATCCTAGCTTTGGGTTTAAAAATCGATTCAGTGGTTGAACTTTAGCTTCCTATTTTTAAAATATTGGCACTGATACTAGGGGAAAACAAAGGGAGTGGGATTTAATTTGTATTTCTTTGCATACATGGATCATTAGGCCTTCTTCCCTGAACAAACAGGGATCATTAGGCCTTCTTCTCTCAGTCAAATTGTTACTGGCAGGCTAGAGTGAAAATTAAGATGCAAAATAACTTATTTCAAAGTTTGCAGTTTTGGTATCATATAATTTCAATCTAAGCAACTTATTCTTAAATAATTCCAATTAAAAAAACCCTTAATCACAGGATCTTTATTTGTTTTTATGCCCACTAATGACATCTTAACATAAGGTCTGTACAGACAGATGCAACCACAAATCAAACTGCCCAACAGACAGAAAACCTATTTTAATGAGCAGTGCCACTAAAAAAAAAACCCTCCATAATTGCAAATAAAAGCTGCAGAAGCAAATAGGACACAGTTTTAGCAAAAGCAGTGTTTACAACAAATCAAGTTGGATCAAAACAGACTCAGAACACACCATTATCCATACAAAGAAATTAACTTAGTCCTGAGTGGCCAGCACAGGTCACATAACAGGCAAACAAGCAGGGAAGGACTCTCTGCCACCTACTAGCAAGAAGGAAGCCTCAACCTACTAAATGATTTCAAGCACTGAAGATAATAAATTTGGAAAGAAATAACAGGAAAGAAGCCTCTAAAAGGCCACACCCAACACACACTGACCACACTCTACAAAGCCACCTCATCATCAAGGCCATCAGTGCTCAGCCTGTGCTTTCAGAAATGCTGATAAGCACTTCTTCATTTCAGATGAAACCCGAATAAATGAGGCTACATTGGAAGAGTCAGGACTTGGGGCTTGCTGTGTCATTTTTTTCACAAACCCATGTTTCAAAGTCCAGCATCGCTTCAGGACTTGTGTGCCTCAGGTTTTCACTGCCACAGCTTAATCTCTACCGTGCAAGGCAAGCCTGGTTACCAGAGAAGTGCTGGAACACTCCCAAAAAGCTCTGCAGGCAGCAGGTACCAGCACCAGCTCAGCATCTGCAGAGAGGGAGTCCTGCCCTACCAGCCTGGGGACAAGGAGCAGTGAGGACCCCCCTTCCTCCTTCTCCTCCTCGCAGCTTGTGCCACCTGGGACTGAGCCACTCTTCCCAAAGTCCTTCACCAGCACAGAAACATTAAACAGCAGCAAGTTTCACTTCTTCCATAAGGATATGCTCTTTTCTCCTCCTCCCCAGAAGACCAGCTCAATTCAATGCATGTTACCTATACCATCCAAATATTAGTCCTTGCCAGGACAACATTTCCTACTCACAGGCACTCCCCAGTTTAAAAGTCAAAACATGACTGTTACTTATCACCTTAGAATTGAGGGGCAGCCAAAAACAAAGCCACGATTCCACCATGCATGGGTGCCACTGGGGAATGTGTTTCGAAGCCTGTGTCCCTTTGCTCGAGTCTCCAAATGCAAATATAAGAACTTCTAATTCCACTTTTATTAAATAAAATCACTTTCCATCTCAACCACCGAGTAAAAATTATCACCTCGAGTCAGAAATCCTCGCTGAGGCAAAATTCAACTTCCTTCAATGCATCTTTAAAGATCCCTTAACAAAGTAAGTGCTGAGGGCAGATTTTCCTACATCCTAACCTCTACCAGTTGTTCAAGAAAAAGCCCTCTCCAGTCTGATTTCAACAGTCAGATCTTTACTTTGATCCCCAACCTGTTTCATAGGTCTCCTGTGCCCTCTTGAGCACCTACTGTGTTGTTACCATGAGATGCATTCTGACCTGAGCTGCTCCATATCTTCCAAAGATAGTGTCACTGATGAGGAAGTCTGGAGTATAATCACCTTGAACTAATCTAATCTAAGTTACTTTAGGACTGATTCGACAAGATTCACCAGCCCAGTGCAGGATCTATCACTCCCATGTGAGACACGATAAAACTGCAGAGGAGGTTATGTGGTGTCCCTGCAGGTACAGCAAAGCCCATGGCAGAAGCAGGATCAGGAGCAGCTCAGCAGCCCGAGGTGTGCCTGTGTGAGCTGCTCAAGTGGAGCATCTGTCAGACATTGCTGGGGCTTCAGAGTGTAACAGCAAAAATAAGTGTATTTTCCCTGATGGTGACAAATACGAGTTTACTGACACTGCTCAAATGCTGAAAGCAAAGCCAGCAATACTGAATAACCAGACAGAAATATCTGAATTATTTAGTGGACAGCGCAGAAGCACCAAACAAGCCAAAGCATGATCTGACCAAGAAAAGAACAAGGGAAAAAAAACCCCAACAGCTATTAGTTTCCCACTGGAGAGAAGAAATAGCTGACTGCAGGATTAAGACAGCAGCCATGGCAGAGAGGAGGGCAAGACTGCACGGCCAGGGATGGTGACAAGCAGCACTGCTGCTTTTTGATTGCCAATTACTACATTGACTGAGCTGCAACATGAGATAACATCCCCAGACTTTTTTCTTTTGGACAATCTTTCTGAAACACTACCCGAAACCCTAAAGTATTCCTCAGCTAGTAACAGAGAAGGGAAATGGAAAATCCACATTACAACCACTCCTTTTAATAATCCTGTAGAGAAAATCCTGACCAACTGAGCACAGCTAATATTTCTTCCTCATTTAACTTCCAAAACTCTGTCTCCTGCAAATGACATTTTATTTATAGCAGTGGTATTTGCTGTATAACTGATTGGGGAAGGCTGTAAATGAGCATCATTGCATATATATGGAAAACAATGATAAAGCAGTCATCAAAAAGCTACAGAACATTTAAATATTCAAATAAGGCAATCTGCATACCCCCCACCTGAATTTTAATTTTACAGAACTTATTTCATAGCTTTGTGCCATAGATAATCTGTGCAAACCAAAGAAAAATGGAATCTTTCACTTTTAGATGTGTCCAAGTGATATTCATTTTAATTCTTAGAGTGAAGGGTAAAGGAGGCTTTGCTGTAGGAGGACAGGTTATTTTTAAAGTCTAAGTGCTCAAGGCAAGAAGGCAAAGGTGAAGATGCTGATGAGCCAGAATAAGGTTGCAGTGGCAGTGAACTGCATCAAGGCTCCTCACCCACCAAGCAAAACAAGGTTATAACTTGCAGCTCAGTAAATGGGAGCTATCAAAATAGGAAGGAGAGGAAAACAGTGCTGAGGAGGTAAGGGAGAGACACATCATAGCAAACCAGCCTTTATATTGAAGCAAGGACTTCCAAGGGAAAAAGAAAATCAGCTTGTGGGAGGCCCTGTAAAGAAGTGGCTTTTACCAAGCAGGTCAAAAAGATGTAATCACAAACTGGGAGGTTAAATTAACACCTGGCAGCTCTGGAGCTGGGATCACTCCGAAAGCACTTTAGTTAAAAAACACAAAACAAATCCAATGCCTTGCAATGCTGAAGTCAGAACATGCCAAAACTCCACCTTTGCACTTCAGATGCTGCAAATGTAACAGGTAAGGGAGATCAGGAGCTTGTCTTGTTTAAACCTTACTCTGAAATCTTGAGTGAGGCACATTTTAAACACTTTTTCTTTCCATGGGCTTTTAACCATTATCTTACATATGTGCTCACTCAGTGGTACCAGTTACTTTTTAAATATTTTTGGCTGTGGAAATTCATCACTGCCTTAGCACTGTTCCATCCTTAGTGCTGCTTGGATTCAGAAGAGCAAACACCAGAATGTTCCTCAGACAAGATCACTTTCAGCACCACTCAATTCCCTGACCACAGACACATTATATCATACATATTTAAAGAAGTGTCATGCCTGAAAAACTTAAATTTTAAAAGAAAAGCCTCAAGAAGGAAAAGGTGTTAGGCTTTTCCTCCTGTTACACACACGGTTGGGGAGAGGAGGAGTGAGAGAAAGAAGAGGGAAAACAGGGGGTCAATAAAAGCAAGCACTGCAGTTTTGCCCTAAGGATCAGAGAAACTAATGGGAAAAGAAAGAGTAAACACCTAGAAAACACCCAGTTGCTTCAGAAACAAAGTTTCCTTCTTTAAACATTAACCAGCTAGTCCAGAGAGCTCCATGAAGAAGTTGGGAACCAAGCACACACCAAATGCTTCAGCAAAACACCTGGTAATTTATTTTACTGACCTACCCCACAGTGGTGCAGCAAATCTCTTCTACACTTAAAATTCCTGCCCTACAAGTTCAATTTACTGATACTTCAGTGTTACAGTGATTATTTCCCAGATCTAAAGAACATAGGGAAAAAATTAAATCAAATTAAGATAACATTTATCTATACAGGTCTCATTCTGCCAAACTCTTTGCAAAAACAAAGAGCTAAGAAAAAACTCTTGCTCTTCCTCACACAGCAGCCACCCCAGGTCCATATAAACAGTTTGTTTCATGACTAGAAGCTTTTCTTCCCTTCAGCCAAACAAATCCATCACATCATCCTCTGTGATGTGAGAAAAGGCTCCGAGAACAACATCCCAAAGAGCTTATTCGTTTTCTGCATCCATGAACTCTACAGCATTCATTACTACAATAAACACTGTAAATATTTCTCACAGCCTCCTAAATTGCCAGCTTTCAATGATTTTTACTCTTTTACCTTCTACTTTCCACACTCTGTCTTCACTACATGACGGTACACAACCCCACAAATGGTGCTACCAAGATTATTGCATTATTTAAATAACAACAGAGTTAAATTTCATTGACATTAATTACAAGCTGGTTCATTAGAATGTCAGTTACTGTGATAAAACTCAGTTACTGAGAAGAAAAAACCTAATTCCTGGTTCTAGCCTGAATTTGTTGTATGTATCATGGCTTTACGCTAGCTTAGGGCACCACAGGAGGGTGGGGACGTGCTCGGTGCCATTCCTGCTTCCAGCTCTTGGTCACCAGCACTCAAAAAGGACAATTTCTGGAGGGGAGAAAGAGGGAAAGAGACTTGGCCTCTTAGAATTCAGCATGAGAGAGAAAAATGGAACAAAAGCAAATTTTTTAGAGCTGTCTTTTTCCTCTCCTAAATTTTATTTCAGTCCAGCACTCATGGACAGTTTAGGTTTTTGGTGAGTTAAGGGAAGTGAAAACACAGAGTTGTCTCAGCCTTCTGATTCCAACTACCCCGAAACAAGCAGGGGCCTTGTGCAATTGCTTTGTTCACCTCCATACCTGGATTCAGAGAAGAAATGGTGGAAATCACACTGACCCTGGGTCTGCACCACAAAAATCTTCCACAAGCATCATGCCTCCACAAACAAGTGAGCAACAATGAAGAGAGCAAAAATCAAAGCACTGACAGTAAATGTCCAAGTAAGTTCTTGCCTCAACATGTCCCATGAGAACCTCTGATGTTAAAGAAAGAGGAGGAACCTGAAAGAAGAGGTCAGGCTTTTCTTGAGAATAGCAGCTCTTCAGGGCTCAGCCTCAGCATGCAACATGGAAACGTATCTCAAAATATCTGTTTCTAGACTCCATCACTTACATGTTTTTAAAAAACTTATGAACATTCTTTATAACTTGGCTGTAGTTCCATTTATAACTTAAGCAAAATAAGGCTGCACTACTCTGTAGAAGGTAGTTCCACACCCACTCATTCATCCCTACCTCACACTAAACTTTCCACTGGAACAAACTCACACAGCAAAGCCTAAGAGGAGACTGCACCTAAGCTAAACATAGGATTTATAAACAACTTCTACCCCCTTCATCTTCCTGATCAGGTACAGTATTCAGTTCTAGTAGCAGAGATGAATGAAACTTGCAATCTTCAGTTATTTATAAACCTGTCAGTGTCCCATCATCCTGGCTTTGACTCTACAGGATGACGGAGCAGCGGCTCCGTTCTGATGGAGCACAAGAAATATCCAAGCACACACCAGAAACTATGGAGCTCAAGTAAGAAAATGTTTGCTTTCTAGATTTACATGAACTCCCCAAGGTTCTCAAGCAGGCATTAACTGTCAACATCAGCACTTGCAGCATTCAGCACGTAGGTCAGTGGACTCTGTTTTGGCTGAGGGTGCAGCAAAGGCTCAAACACAAGCTTGTGCTGCAGCCACTGAGCAGCACAGCAGACTGGCACTGTTATGTGGCTCTCATATTTTGGAAATCTCCCCAGGCATTATGCCAGGAGAAGCCATGGGAAGACAGCTCTATCATCCAGGACTTAGCTGATCAATGCAACTTGGAGCTACACAGCAGCTTTCAGTGAGTTTTGAAATGCAAAACAGGAGTCTGGATCATACTTTCAGGTTAACTGCACTTACAACAACAATTGATCAGCAACAACTGATTTCTTTAGGTATCAGCCCCAAATAATGTTTGGGAAGCCTTGAAACCCTTTTCCCCCTTCTAGCTGTTTGCTCTTAATGCTTTCCACACACCAGAGCATCACCCACTCGCTCCAGAGGTTCTGTGCTGTGAACAGAAGAGCAGGGCTGTTACAGCTCTAGGAGATTTACACACCACAGTCCTCGAAAAAACCAATTCACAACCAGCACAAGGGAATTCAGCATTATTATATAAGTTAAATGTTGATATTTAACAAGCTCCACATATTCGGTCATTGGATGGTTGCACACACAAAGCTGACCTGTTTTATTTTAATTATACTTTAGTTACCCTAAGGACAAAATTCTATGTTGCATTTCTACTTTTTTAGTCCAAAAACTTGCAGAACTGAGACACATCTATGGGATCAGTCTCCTTAAAGCTGGTTCTGATGAGAGAACCATTATGCCCCATACCCCATTATGTCTGAAATAAGCACAGCCATTCAGAGATAGTAATACAACTTAGCTGATAAATGACAATGTCATTTCACTATGCATTAGATAAGCTGTCCTCCATAGGCTAAAAAATAAAAATAATAAAACCCCACCCTCTCTCAATTTGGAAAAGAGCCAAGGGGAACACAAGCATACAAAGACCAAAAAAATAAAATCAGAATTTTTTCGTAGAGAGTGGTTACCTGTGCTTCCCTGATGCCAGCAGTACTGCCAATGTCTTGGGAGGGGCCGTGTCTATCAGCATTCATCAGTACTTGATTAATTGCTCCTGACCAGCTTCCCATTCAGGGCTGAAGGTGAGATGACCTTATCTACACTGATATTTGAAGTACCCGACATTCAGGCATGTATAAACTAACTTAACCAGCATAAATAACATGGTTTGCACCTCATCACGTGGATTCCTCCCACACCACAATCTGAGGAAGGAACCCCCTCTATCCAATCCTTTGGGTGACCAGGAGATGCAGGTTTTCCCAGGGAAGCTCCTGCACTACCCTCCATGTGCATCTTCCTCAGTCAGTGGAAGGCCAAGCACAGGGTGAACTTCATCGCTTTCATCTGCCAAGGAAGTCTACAGGCAGACTAACAGTTAATAAAATAAGCATCTATTATTGCACTAACACTGAACTTGTATACTTTAGAGAAGACTGAAGCTATTTTACTCAATAGCAGCTGTGTTTACACTATAGCACAGTCTGGTACCTCTGAAACTCAAGTGAACTTATATCCGACAGTAACTGTGCTGATTCCAAGGGAAAAAAACCTGTAAAGAGGAGAAACAGGCTCCAGCTTCTCATGTCAAATGAAAATCTTTACTTTAGCAGCTGCTTTTAAAGGTACAACTTCATTTACCATAGACCAGGAATATAAACTGAACCTCAAATATAGGGAAAACAGCTGTTTTGTTTATAAATTTCTACATATTTCATTTACTTATATGTGAAAATTCATCTGCGCTCACCAGATCAAACTTTTACGGTTCACAAATACATTTTAATCAATATGAAAGCCAACTTACAGTTTAGACTCTGAGCTGCATCCATCAGTCACTGTTAAGAACACAGTACCTGTACTTTAGCTTTCTTCAGAAGAAAAAAATGCCCACTGTCAAGATAATTCAGTGTTACTTATTAATGATTTAGGCTCAGTGGATATCTTCCCTTCTCCTCCTAGCATGCACTGAGCAGAATGGGAAATAACAATTTATCTAGAACTACCAAAAGACTCAGACATCCATCCTGCACGATGCAGTCAGCTGTACTAGATCTGTGAAACTCCTTGTTCAAGAAAGGAAATATCTACTTGCTTTTACCTGAAAACCACAGTTTATATTATGGTGATGATGCCAGATCCATCACAAGAGTACCACCACAGAGCTAAGTCCCCAGGTGAGGAATGCCATCAGCCTTTGAGCATCATCTGTGAGCCTTCTGCTTTGGCTAAGGAGGAAAACCATTTGGGAACTGACAGCACTGGCACAGGCACAGCCACCAGTGCTCTGAGCCTGCCACCTGGCTCCTGGCACAAACAGCACCAGTTGTTCAACCTTAGAAAATTGACCCTTCAGCCTGGTCTCTTCACTCCTTGCTCGGGATAATACAATGTCATTTTGTGGGTTTTACTTAATATTTCTGCTTGGGCAATTACTCTTTGATTTTAATTGCAGCTCACTCAATTCACCTTTAGTTTATGGTGCCAGATCTGTTTTGAACTGGTGAATAAAGACAATTTCCCCTGAGCTTAGAGTAGCACAGGTAGAACAGATCTAAAGAGCACCAAATTCTAAGTTCAGAGGTCTCTACTGCCCAGCACATCACATTACCCTGCTGCCTCTAGAGTGCAGCAAGGGGATGGCTGCCTGCTGCTGCAGCCAAGCTCTGGAGAAGGGAATGTGACAGTCCAACTGTCCTGCAGTGCATCCCTAGCACTCTTCTCCTCTAAAAGGACAGCAACGAACCCCAGTGCACCTTGTCTTGGCTCTCTGCTAAGCCAGCAGAGAAGACAAAATAACAGAAATTAGGAAGGTCTGAGAGAAAGTGCTACATCTGAATACAGAGGGATGCAATCCTCCCACCCAAACATGGGAAAACATAGAGGGGAAAATGAGAAAATACAGAATTTATGGCTGGCTTATTCCTCAGGCTGGCTGTTTCCAGCTACTTCCATTGCTGTAAGGATGATCAGAAAAGCTTTCCCAAAAGGCTACAGCCTTCCTAGGAGGCAGCTGGGGATTAAAGGTGCTAAAGCCAAATGCTGCTCAGGAGTTGAAGAGCAGCTCTGAATTTTATCTTTTCTGCCCTCCCTGCTCCAGAGCCACTTCATTATTGTCACCACAAACAGATATAAAATTGAGCAAGTGGTGGCAGTGCCACCTGTCTGTAACACCATCAACACTGACCTGTGAGAGGCTTCCCCTGAGCTGAGCCACGAGCCAGAGACAACGACCAGGTGGTGACATCCAGCACAGGCAACACACATTCTAATCAAAATTACTAAGAGTGTAATGAGTTCTGGTTGTAGTTGCCACTGAACACAGACAACGTGGATTAGCTCAGCAATGCTGTGAGACCTTGGGTGTGCTCTGGATTTGGGTGAATCCACACTGGTTCTCTGCCTCTGCTCTCAGTACCTTTTCATTTAATGCAAAATCCCAAGTTAATTTTCATAGCTGATGCATTTATAGTCAGTTCAGACAGAGATCACATCATAAACATCTACTACCAAGAATTTATAACTACCCAAAAGGCACATAAATGAGTGTCTTTAGAACCATCTTGATCTTAAACAGATGCCTACCAAAAAGAAAAAACCAAAACCAAACCAATTCTGTTATAGTGATTCTTAGTCATCACTGTAGCACAGCCTATAGTACTTTGCTATGAAGAAATTGTAGGCAGAGGACACTCAAAATCAGCTTCCACAATTTATGGCAGCACTGATGTTAAAGACAATAAATGCTATATATAGCATAAGGAATAAATAAAGTAGGAGTTAGGTTAAATGCCATGAGGGCTTATTAATTTATAATGTAACCAAATTAATCCACTATCAGTATCTAAAGAAAAACTACTGAAATCGAGTGTTCTTAGGGAGTTGTTAAGAGGAAATGAGAAATTTGGCTTAGTCTTCACTGCCACTTCACTTTTTTAGCAATATGGGATTCCAGGCTCACACTCCAGCTCTCCTGTTTTGAACAGTAAAGCTGAAAATAACCTCCTACTTTTACCAGCATGTGCTTTTTGTTCTGTGATGCACCAAGCTAAAGACTTAATATGGGAGTGTTGTCTGCAGACAGCAGAACAACATCTGGCAGCTTTCCGAGGATCCTCTTTGAAGCAGCTCCTCACACTGCAAACTGCACAAGAAATCATCTGGTGGCAGAGCTGGGGAATGCCCCAGGTACCATCCAAGTCTTCACATCAAATTTCTACTTACTAGAGATTCTGACTCCTACTGTAAATTGCTGAACTACTGCATCAGGTGTCCCAAGAGGGGACAGGTGCCTCCCCCTGGTTTGTACTGTACTTGTACCTCACAACAGCTTCTCCTTGTAACACAAACACAACTGGAGAGTTCAGCTCAGGTGTGCCAGGGCACATGGGACTTGTGTGATAATACCTGAAGTGATACTGCTGTACAAACACTACTGTGCTTTGCAGTGCCAACCTTTTAGTAAAAAAAGGGCGTTCTTGCAAAGAGACAGCAATAAGGGTGATTTTTAAAAGGGAAAGCTAATAAAGATTAAAGTAATTATGAAAGCATCTCCATCTACAGAGCAGATCCCCACAGCCAAAGCCAAACCATACAGGTCACTTCAGCCACTGAACCAATGAGATTGTGCAGAAGCCCAGTAGCATGACATTGTGATGATGTGATGTCACACAGGAAATCAAAATTTAATCAAAACTTGGAGGAATTGCAGATCTCGGGTTGGTCCAAACAACCACATTTCAGCACAGCTTAAAACATGTGGAACATGTCAGCACTTCCTAGAAATCCACTATAGTTATTCATATCACACCTTCCTTATTCAAAGTTTCTACCCATTTTTTCTATATGGACTCCAGGGAGCACTCATTCCAACAGCAAGCTCAGACTGCCACCTCAGTTATTCAAAAGTATTAAGCTATAAACATTAAAATGCTTACTAAATTATTAAAACATATTTATCAACAGCTTTGCCTTAGATATCAGATTAAACAAGACCTAATATCAGGCTTTTCACCTGCTCAGCGAAATACCTTTCAGCTTTAGATACATATTAAAATGACAACATCAGAGAAATAGATTATGTCAATTTATGAGGAGAACCAGACGTGATCAGAAGAACAGGAAAATTCATGGTTAAGGAGCAACTGAAATCAAAAAAGGGGAGACAAATTTTGCACAGCATACAAGTTTCCCCACACTCATAATCAGTCATGGTCAAGCAGCTGAAAAGGCCACCACATTTATGTGGAGAGAGCTGGATGGCTCAGGGGATTTGCAAGACATTAAAGCTCCCCTAGAAGTGCTCCACAGCTGGATCACTGTAAGCCTCTCACTCGGGAGTGCTCCTGCTGCTGTGTGAGCTGGGCTGAGCACAGAGAAGGTGTGAGAGGGAACCTGGTACTGAACCAGTTCTGATAGAGGCAGAGGAAGCCCTGCACATGAGGCAGCCCCAGGCTGGCAGCTCAAGCTGGGAGGTCAAAAGCCGCTGATGGGGTGTCTGTACAATAACACAGAGCAAGGCAGGTAGCACAGGGCAGTGACAGCAGCCGTGTGCTCCCTGCGTCCTTCATCCTGGCCAGAAAGGGGCTCAACTGACAGGAAAAACAACTCCTTTCTGCTCTAACTAGAAGAGACAAATGGGTTTGCTGCAAGCACACAGAGCAGTGACTGAAAAGCTACAATGGCCAAACCCAGGAATTTTTTAAAACATCTTTCTTTTCTGGTCTCTCAAAGAAAAGATCATTATGGAAGGTCTACAAGCAACAAAGAGCAGGCAGGTAACAAAAATGGATCATTACATTTTGTGTATTACTTGCCCATTAAACCAAGGCCACCCCTCTCCAGGCTTTCTCACTCTGGCAGCCTGTTATTTTTGGGACATACTGTTAACTCCAGTCCTTCCATGCCCTGGTACCTCCTCTTCCCCTGATCAAGAGTCAAACTCTTTCCTCCAGCCATGGTATTCACTGCAACACTCTTCATCTTGTGCCCAAAATCATACTGATAGCATGAACGAGCAAACATGAATTCTCTACTTTCCTCATGTCACTTCGTATAATTTTTAAGGGTTTCTTGTATTTGGGTAGATACAATCTTGTTTCTATTCTAACACAATATTCCATTTCAGTTCTTAAAACCTGATGGGAAACCCACAAAAATTCAGAAGGCACATTACACCTCTTACCTGCTGCAACTCTGAACTAATGGTACTGCAATGGTACTTGTGTTATTTTCATGACAGGACAAATGGTTTCAGCCTTTTTATTTATATAAAGTCTGCAAGGGCTTTGTCAGTTTGCAGGGGAGAGAGTGGTAAGAGGAGAAAGAGATATGTTAGCAAAGGCTTGGTTTTCCAGTGTTAATCTATCTAGCATGATTACAGAGTCCACATCAATGAGAAGAGTTTTAGTCTAAGCTCAGTCTACTTTTCAAATAACAGTTAAATATATCATGAAAAATTATCAGCAAACATTAGTTATCACTGTAGCTTCCTACAGAGGACAGTCAAAACTATCTTTTTAGGCTTAAAACAATTTTTAAAACTGATTGTGTGATAAAATCAGACTAATGAGTAGCCACATATGAAATCTTATTGACCAATTTAAAGGAATAACAACATAGAAAACTTTATATTTAAAGTTAAGTTAAGATAGTATTGCTACAAGTTCTTGGTTTACAGTTGCCTGGTTATTGAAAGACACAGGATAACAAGCCATAACAATCAACTTTGTATTAGCACATTTGCAGCACAGTTGAGGTTATGTCTTTCCAGTTCACAAATTTTTTTTTTTAATTTTACAATTCACCCTTTCTCAAGTTTTTCAGGGGGATGAACTAACACTAGGTTCACTTTCCCTTAACTTCCACTTGCTTCCCTGAAGCAAACTTCAGGCAATAGAGAAAGAAAAATATCCCACACATTTGGGAACCCTAGTAACTTTGAATCTGTAGTGTGGAAATGATTCAGCTTGTTGGCACAGAAGGTATTTTATGACCAAGTCAGCAAAGGCAGTCCTCATCTGCAAGAGCATCTACAGCCTGCAAACACATGTGAATGCCTCGTGCATCTCCTTGTAGATGCCTTGCAATGAATAAGAAAACAAAACAACTGCTGGAAGCAAGTGCTAGCACAAGTGTATCCCCAGCACTGCAGTGGCAATAATAATCAGACTTCAGAATTAAAAACCCACCATCAAAAGTGGGAAGATAGAAACATGTGTGAAAGGTATGACAGAGGGGGATGACTTATTATAAAAATAAGAAACCAAAAATACCCTACTCGTATAAAAGTGGCAATGGTGAAAAAGACAACTTCCTGTTGTTGGGGAAGAGAGCCACCTGTGGGCATGTATGACTGCCCTGTATTTATTCTGTTCTCTAAGTCATTCCCTGCACTTCTCTGGCACCTACAGCAGGTGAAAACTGCTGAGCCCTGTAACTCTTTGTATGAGGAAGCATCAGAAATACCTAGAATACACTTGCACAACATGACAGTATGCTATAGCAACTCTTAAATAATCCACAAAGACTTTCAACATTCAGATTGGAGGTCTAAAAGCAACAAGGAGCAGGCAGGTAACAAAAATGGATCATTGCATTTTGTGTATTGCACGCACATTAAACCAAGACCTTCTAAAAGTGGAAAAGTTTGTTCCATATTTTAGAAGTCTCTGCCTTTCCCTTGATGTGGTTTTCTATCAATACTCAAAACTTCTCCCCAAGATATTTCATGAAATACATGGCAATCACTGTTACAGTGTCCAAGACCCAAACATTTACACTGCAGTTGCATCACTGATTCAATCCATCCCAAAAGTGGATTTAGGCACCATAAAGACCTTCCCCACAATCCCAGTTCCATTCCCCAGCAACACCAACCCACTGCCAGCAGCTAATTATCAAACCCATCATAGATGAGACTTCTCAAAGGACTACAGGCACTAAAAGGCATTTAAAAGCTGCTGACAAACTTTTAATGCAAGACATGTTTGGGAAAGGCCAGTTTCAGACTGAAGCCCAGAACTTCTCTGACACAGCTGCCAGGAAACATCCTCAGGGAAGGATCCGAGTCACACACGGTGTTTCAATTCATGAAAAACACTATGAACATGGTTAGGTTCCTCCATTTCTATCTCCCACCAGATCAGGAGAAAACAAGCAAGCTCATCTCTTGTAGAAACAGGTTTTCCACTGACTTCTTCTGAAAGGATTGTGCCTTTTTTTTTATAGATTCAAAATGCAAATGCACTGGTTGCAACCTGAATTCAGGAACGTGTTCCTGAGCAGTGATTACACACTTGCTCTCTCCAGCTGAAAAGCATAGCTACTTTTAGTTTCTGATTGCATATCTTCTAATTATTAGTTTTATCAAAGGAACTATATTGATGGCACAAGCTATTTTTACAAAAGCAAACAAATGGGACATAAGGCATTCCAGGTAAAAGATGAATAGAGGCAAGAATGTTTTTTGTCTAAGAAACCTCACAACAAAACCTACATTGCTTTTTCTCTTACATTAAGTTTACTAAAGCAATTTTTCTTTGAGCTTGCACAAAATATTTAAGCAGAGAACAAGACATGCACATCAACTGCCATAAGAAATGAATACTTTCATTACAATAATTCAAAATATTTCCTTAACAGAGAAATTTTTTGCACAAAATAATTTATGAAATAATGCTACTTATATTTTATCAAGCAAGCAGCCTAAAGTATCAAATAATCCAAGGCAATTGCAATACTTAACTCTAGAATGCTGTGAAAGAGATGAGTTTCTGAATGGCATTAAAAGCGTAAGAGAAGAGCATTCAAAAGACCTTCTGAAACCTCTTGACTGTCAAGTTCATGTTCAATCCTGATCTCTACACTCATCTTCATTTTTCTTTTGCCTGCTCCCTCCCACCTTTCCTTCCTCACAGCTTCTTCCTCTCCATCAAATCAGGCATCATCCCTGTTTGTAAAATCAAACCAGCTGCAGTTCCTGAAGGAATGAGGTCTGAAGATGGACAGCCTGTCAACTTCAATTACTCATGAACACCTACTCATTTCTGACCCAGCTGCAGAGCAGGTCAGTGTGTGTCTGCCCCTGCTACAGACACAATCAGACTATTTCTATCATAAAAGCCAGTCCTGGTAACGAAATGCTTTAACTCCAGCCAGGGAATGCCTCACTACCAAGAAGACAGGTGGTCTAACCCAACTCCATTAGCCATTAGCATAAGACTAAGCTGCTAATTAGCAGAGAAACAGCCCGGGAGAGCAGATATGTATTTACTCCAACACCACACTGGCACTTGGCACTAAACTCCAGAGAGGTTTCTCGAGTTCCCAGAATAACGTGGACCTCGGGCTGTATCAAAGGTTTTCGGCACCAGTGTGGATCGCTTCAGTGGAAGCTGGAGTGCAAACTCTCTGAAAATCTAATTCCAAACTACTCATCTTTGGGAATCAAGCGCTGCAGTAGATGGAAGAGGAGAGAACACGCTGTCCCCACGCTGCCTCTGGTTCCTCCTGCTGCCTGAAGCACTCAGGCTGACAGGACAACTGCCGCTAGCGTGAGAAAAAGAAGCAGCAGCACTTCATTTCAATCCTTTATTTTTTTTTTTTTCCCAAAGAAAGATTAGCAAGCAGTGAAGGAAAACTCTCCAACAAACTGCCTTAAGTAGAATGCTCGTGTGAAATCACACTGCCAGTCACACTAACAGACGTCATTCCTTCTCGCATCCTCTCAAAAGTGCTTCCCCCAGGAAACTAAATCAATAATCTTAAGCAATAGCAACTGCACACACAAAGCAGACTGCTTTAAGTGTAACATGAAAAAGCACTGCTCATGTTGTTTTTAGGATTATGTGTTTTAATTACACCCCTTCGCCCTCCTTCTTGCTTTGTAATTGAATTTTCTTTTATCTTTAGAAGGCTAACTTTATTCATAAGAGGCTGGGGATGGCAGAGTTCAATCCTTTCACTGTAGAGTCCCGAGGTCTCCCACTGCTTCCCAAGATTTCATTCACATTTTGTTTTAAAAGGGTTCCAGCTCAGATTAGCAAATGGGTTTTTAATGGAAACACATGCATATCCAGAGGAGGTGCATTATAAGGACAACATACAAAAATTTCCCTTTTTATTTGAATGGAACCCAGAAATATCAGTGTCCCAAGTTCCATCACAAAGGGCTAAAAAGAAGTCTGTTCAACCAGTAGATACTTACAGGACACACTATTCTAAGTGAAATTACAGATCTGGGTACATTTTTCATTCTACTTGTGAGATCCAACAAATCTCACAAAGACAAGCTGGCTTGAACACAGTGCCATTGTGTCAGCAATACACTCTGCTGGCTGCCTGATGCCCTGACACAACTTCTTGTGTGTGAAAAGAAAATCCCTCTCCAGCTATCATTACTGACCAAGCAGAACCTGGCCACTATTTCAGTTCCACTGCCAGCACATCTCTTAACGTTATGTCCAAACAGAAATAATAAGAGGCTAAAAGCACAGAAATATGGTTCCTTCTCACCTTACAGCCTGGACTACTTCATACACTTTAGGTGTTAAAGCAGTACCCAAACCTTTCAAGTGAAGTAAGTGAAGTTTTCTAACAGGCTGAGAAAACATCTCAGAGTAACAAGGCTTTAAATGTGGCATTTTAAGTCTAGAAAACTGAGAAAAATGTACACACTAGGCTGGCTGTAATGCCAGTATAGGTCTTCCTGGATTGATTAATTCCAAGAGACTTCAGGCATCAACATAAATAATCATCATGAGCCCTTGCATATGATCTTGGAACATCTTCAACCACACATGATCTTCAAACCCTCTGACAGGAGGGAGCCAAACAGGCACCTATTTTCACTGTAGCTTGTGAGCTGTGCTTGCACCATCCACTGAAATGCAGTTTTAATGTGCTAAAGCTCCCTTTGAGTCATCTACCACTCTTTGCACATGCAAACTGTGATGGCAAAACAGTTTTCCCCGAGATCTTTTCCCCCTAAACGGAATTACCGTATTACGAGCTGTGCTAAATCATGGAATTCTCTCTCTCCAGGCAATGCCACAAAAATACGGCCTTGCCTTTTTTTATTGCTCCTTAACTGATGTGCTCCCTTCTCATTCCTCTCTTCCAAAAGTACTGAAAGCTTAGAAGGAGGAGGAAATAAAAAAAAAAGATTAAGAAAAGAAAGACAACAGCTTTAAACAACAAATTTCAAATCACAAGAACATTAACAGGCCTAAAGGCCTAAGAAGAGTTAGAGCACAGGGTTTTAGTAAAGAGCTCACAGTAAGGGATGATGCTCTTATTACCCCAACATCACGAATGGTAAAATTACAAGAAAATCTGTTCTCATTTTAAGACTTTTTTCTTCATGTCTGTTCATACAGAGAGAAAAACAAGACTTGAGCCTAAGGGCTCAAAAGACAGAGTGCAACTGAAAAAGATTTCTCTATTTTTAGGAATACAATTCCAAAGCTTGATCCTGACAACAATGGAACATTTACACTGCCATAAGAAGTGTTTTCAAATTCATACTTGTTTTTTTTCCTCCCCTCTGAATTATTTTTGCAGCCCCGTCCCTGTAAAGTTCAATGTGTATTTTTTCAGACATCACTCTGCTGTCACATGTAACCTTGTTTCTGTTATTAATACATAGAAAAGAGAGATAATACTCTTCTATTCAGGTTCAACTTCAACTTTTGAATCATTAGTTGTGATTATTGAATCAAAATTTTAATTCTGAAGCAGGATGTAATAAAAGCAGTGCCTCAGAAAAACCGAAGGATGCCTCTGTCCTGAAAACACTACCTTTAAAAGTTATTTCATTAAGTCTCCTGCATTTTCTTCCCCCGTGTCAATACTTTGCCTCCAAGTGTAGCCCACAGAAGTTCTTTAGAGCTAAACCCACTAGAAATACCTGTATGTATTATAATCTCATGCTTCCACTGTGACATTTGATTTTAAATATACTCTTGATTAAATGGAAAAGAAAACCATTCACCTGGTTGTGTTTAAAAAACACATCTCTGCTGACGGCCCAAGTCTGTTTTGATTTGTTCCCTACAGAAATGGAGTTGCTAGAAAACATTAAGTGGCAAGTGCAGCACTGGATGTAAATGACACCATCTCCACTTAAGTGCTGCCCTCAGCAGCAACCGGAAATTGCACAGCCCAGCACCGCTCCAGGAGCAACAGGAATGCAAAAAAATGAATTATCAGACCTCTATGCAAAGCAAGCACATCAACTGAGTGAAGAACTGGCCTAGAAAAATACTTCCTAAAAGCTTTCCAAAGCTGAGGTCAACATCTCTGCAACATCTTAACTTTAATTCTTGTATGGTACTTTGTTAGCCTTTATGGTTACAAAAATGGTCTTCTAAATACAAAAGATTAAAAGCTCATTCTCTGATATGAGGGCTGGGCACGCCCAGAAGAAGTGAATGGCCACAAAAAGAACAGAAAACTGCTGAGGTACAGAGAAATAGTGAATGGATTTCTCTAAAGGGTGACAGAAAAACACTCATTAACAGCAAAATGAAATCACTTTTCTTGATTCTACAATCTCCAACATACTTACTACCTTATACCAAAGTAAATTACGTGGAATATAAATCTTTTGGATTGTGGCATATTCCCATAAAATAGGGATTAAATGTGAGATCCACGTTCTCCTGAGCACATCACACAGGTGTGGCCACAAGGCAGCGTGGAGCCTCCACAAGGACACTGATTTGATCTTGTTCCTCCAGATCAGGGATGTTCATGTTGTCCTTTTCCAAACTGAAGCATCCACTGATCTACTCACACCACAGGATGTAGACTTGGTGTCTGGGAATACATATCTGAATGATCAGCTTTGGTAATTTCAAAAGCTTCACAACCTGGGAACTTCAGAATAAGATTTTTAAATGCTGAAAATATCAGTGTTAAATTCCATACCATATGCTGCACAGCAGATCTAGTCAAAGATCACTAACTGGTAAAACTTCATTAAATGAAGTTAATTCATCAACTAATTTGTCAAGAAGTAAGAGTTTTAGAAAGGATATGATACAATCTGGGCATTAAGGTCAAACCCAAGTCTACTGATCACCTCAGGTGAGAGGCTACTTTCATCCAATGAGACTTGAAATATTTTGGAGCTTCTTCTGGAAGATCATCTCAAAAGGCTGATTACAAAAACATGAAATAATGATAGAAAGAAAAAGCAGTTGTTCACAATAAAAGGAGTATTGACTGCACTGTGTGCTGCTTTCCAAGAGAAGCACACAAACACAAAATGAGTGTGAAGTTTTAAGACAATACAGAACCATTCAGGAGATAAAAAATAAATTCTGTTTGCTAAGAGCAGCAGAAGGATAATAGCAGATGAAATTAAAGGCAAGATAATAAGACATAGAAAAAGAAATAACCTCACCTATACAATGAGATCTAAATTAGCTACTGCAACTTGGAATTTTGAAACTGTTAATTCTCTTGGAACATCAATTTCATACTCATTAAGAGCCCCATGGAATGGAGAAGAAAACAACAAACACTGTGCTACACTTCTAGAAAGCCAGAGCCCCTTGAGACAGCCTGTAGTGCTGGTGTCAAACAGTCATGTAAATACTAGAAGATGCACAAAAAAAGGTCAGAAAGACCATCAGAGGCTTGAAACACTTCTACAGTAACAGGGACAGATGCATAATTCAGTTTTACAGCAAAGGTAAGAAACAGCCACAATGAGAAAGGGCAGCCCTGCCCTGTCCAGCACTGCCCACACAAGCCACAGATGGGCTTCAGCATCTTCTGTACAACACAACAGGTTTGCTTCTTGGAGCTAACAGTGCAACTGTGGAAGAGAAAAGAGGTGTGCAAAATCAAAACTATCAAAAAGAAGCATAAGGAAAGGTTACTCACTATTTCTCCTACCACAAGAACCAGAAAACACAGACTGAGCACCTTTTCCCAAGGCACACAATGAACTGCAGACTCAAACACAGGCAGTTGTGGATTCAGAAGGGACCAGAAAAGCTGACAGAGAACAGCTCCAATCCCTGGTTCCTGTGTGGCTGGTGAGAAGGAGCTGTTCTCTACTTCACTGCCTCTTATCCTCATTTCAAGAGATTTTTGAGGTGAGACACAGGAGTAGGTGTCCTCCTGATCTGACACATTATGGCAATTTTTATGCTCATCCCACTTTTAGCTAGACTTGAAGCCACTCTTCCTCCAGCAATGCAAAGGAACTTCTCAACCACCCCCAAGAGCCACTGCAGTGGTATTTTTGTTTGAAACCTCACTGCTAAGGTAGACTCTCAGAAGGGTTAACTTTACACACTGAATTGGATTTTGCCATGCTGTTTGTCAGATGCATTGAGGCAAGGAAGATAATGAAGAAATCACACACCATTATTCTTTAAAACCCCAAAAACACTGCTTCATTCAGAGACTCCTCCAGCCTGACCACTGCAACCACTGTGACCCAGCTTTCTAAAACCACACCTCTTCACAAGCATCAATGCTGCTATTTTTCTATAAAGATGCCTTGAGTAATTGATAAAAAGTTGTTATTTTTTCTGCAATATTATCCACACTCACAACTGCGTGTAAGAATGATCAAGACTAATGAAGCATATTTTGATGTCATTATCTACGTCACAGCACAAAAGGAAAGCATTTATATAAATTGCTTTAAATAAAAGCATATTAAACTACACAATACTGCAATTTCTGAATAACCTAAAAATAGCTCCCAGTAAGATACAACCACCATTTGAAAACAGAATATAAGTGCAAAAGATTAAACCTGAATATTGAAATAAAAACTTAGATTTACTAAGATAATTTCTGCACTTCTGATTGGATAATCATAAGAATTATAATTTCTGCCAAGTTGCTTTTAGATGGAAATAAAACTCCAATTAGAAATAAAAACTGTACTTTCATTTTACTTGGATAATGAGTATTCTTACTTTAAAAGCATTTAGAGAGAAGGCAGAAACAAAGGAGACAATATTTTGGTATTCATTAAATAAGAACATAGAGTTAAACCAAGAAACATTAACTTCAGTTTAAAAATGTGTGGCTTTTATTGTCACCTTGCCCTTCCTTGCTTTTTTTTTGTATGAAGACCAGAAGAAGAAACAACCTTCCCTGATTTTTCAGTTTCCAGTCATTATCTCTTTCTTACGTAAGATGAACCAGTAAAAAAATCAAAACCAGACAAAGCAGCTGTTGGACACACTCCCTCTACCCTTGCAGTGAGGCTAGAATTATCTAGAACTGGCTTATCATCAAAACAAACTGGACTCGTGCTTCGACAAACCACTTCCCTGAATACATTGGTTTTAATTAAGGGGAGCAACAAAATACATGTTTAAATCTGCTAAGGAATAAGTACAAAATGTAAGATCTGTCCACAAGAAAAAGAGGAAATCAAAATTAAGCTCCTTCTCCTTGCCCAAAATCTATTTAGAAAGTTTAATAAATAAATTAAGATATAAAATAAACACATGAAAAAGAAGACTTTTGCCCTTGGCCAATGGAATGAAAAGCCTCACAGATAAATTGATTGGATTTTGTTTTGCAAATAGAGGAAGAAAAACTTCCCTGGAAGAGGAGATTTCCCTGTGCCCGTGCCCATGGTCACATTCATTTAAAAGGAGTTGATTAGCTTTGTTCAATTGGCCAATTAGTGCTATATCTGTAACACTTGTGACTGATCCTGTGCTTGCATTATTTCTTAGGGCCATTAGTTTAACCCTCATGGTAACACTTTAAAGAGCAATGAGCAGAGTTAATCCTGGAAGGAATCACTGCCTACTTCAATAATTTCTTTTTTAGGATGTGCATTTGAGAGTTTTGCTGGCCCAGTTGCAAGGAAGCATCCCCCTGTTCTCCCCCTGCCTGTCTGCTTGGCATTCCCTACCTGGAGACTTCTTTAGGAATCCAACGACAAGCCCTGTAATTTACTTGAAAACACAATTTGAACAATTTTGTGCTTAACACATTAATGAGGGCACGTTTAGAACTTGACATTAGGAAAAAATAAATACTAATATTTATATATATGTGTGAGGAAAAGCCTGTGTCCGTAACACATAGATCTGTCAGGCTTCACTAGCATTTCTCCATACTGCTGTGAAACATCACAGCTTTTCCAGCTCCATGTCCTCATTCAAAGTTATTGGGCACTGAAGCCAGCATTGGCCTCCTTTCAAAAGAAGATGCTTTGACAAGAAAGATACTCTTAAAAACCCACTGTGGGATCAGACAAAGCTTTACAGTATAACGGAGTTTCACAGTCCTTAGAATTTATTTTTTTTTATGATTTCAAGACAAATAACTTTCTTTTTTTAAACCAAGAGGTCATGGCTCCCCATGCAGAGGGCAAAGCACATGCTAGAGCTACAAATGTGCACATTACTACAGCTCCCGAGGAGGCAGGGAATCCTAAATGGATTTCATTCAGTCAGGCAACAAAAAGAAAAAATACACCAAATAATAATTAAAAAAAAAATTGTACATTTGTATGTATTTTCCCAGGTCAAGAGATCAAGAAAAAGATAAGAAATGCCAGAGCATCACTTACTCCAGTACGGAGAGGAGAGACACCCACAGAACTCGCAGAGCCATTTGTAATAAATGTGCACCCAGCATCAGAAGGGAAGTGCCTTCACTTCCTGACTTGATTGGTTTCTTCTGGAAACAATGACAAATCTGAAGGTGTTATTTATGGCTTTCTGTCACCCATTGCCAGAAGAAATAGTGACTACAGCCTCTAAATACATCAAGACAGAGTTCATCTTCTCCAATCCACTTGATATCTGCTTCAGGATCACTGCTCCAGTCCCTCACATCCTTGAAAAGGATTAAGTGACACACAGCAAAACCTTGCAGGGTTCCCCATCACCATCATTACTTCCAACCAATGACCCAATTCTGCAAGACAGAGCACCTCTTGAGGTATGCTGAGAGCCCTCAACTCCAATCAGCCAAAATAGGAGAGGAGGTCGCTCAGCCCTGAATCATTTACTCTCACAGAAAAAAATAATCCAAGATGCATCTCTTCTCTCACTGATCAGTACTCTCAGAGAATCTCAAAGCTGGTTTAATAGCTGCATCATTTTTAGATAGCATCACATTCCACTAATCTCCTTCCAACTCATCTGTTTGAAGAAAGAGATCATTTCTGTAGTGAACAAGAGTGTCCTCAAGTGTAACAGCAAATAAACCAGTGTAAATGAAGTGCCACAGCAACATAAACAATGACCTTGAAAACCAGCAAGCTGCTGCTCAGGATGACTCTAGGGACAATAATCACATTTTAAATGTCCACATAATCTGAACAAATTGCTAAGATTACCTCTGTAGCTACAACTCACCTGCACTGTAGGTAAAAGCATCTGCAACCTGTCCATGGGCCAAATCCCAGTGGGTGGAAAAAGCCAAAATAAAATACATATGGCTCCCATCAACCTTAAGTGAAGGGAAAACTCTTACTTGTGCATTATTTACCATGAGTAACCCGTGCAGCAAAAACCTTGTGTCACTTAAGGCTGCTCTGTCTCATAAAAAAAAAAAGACTGCTTGAAAGAGCAGAAATCCCAGTACTAGAGAGAGGCATTACAGAAGAGATGGTTGTTCTACTGCAAACATCACTGAAGCCCTCCTTACTTCAGGTTTTAACATTATTGCTTACCTGGTTGTCCCAGGAAACAAATCTCATTAGATTAATCTGGAATATTTGCATGTGTGCAGGTTTTTTTGCCTCTCCTCTCGTGACTCTTCCTCAAACCCAGCCAACAAAACATGACTGAGGGCTTGGGGTTTCTATGACACTGAGATCCAACAAGTGTTGTACCAGGGTGCTTATTTTCACAGGGAAAATAAATCCAAACATCACAGTCTCCATTGAAAGGTGAATGAAGACATCCCAGAGAATCCACAAGAGGTAAAGAGAGGGAAAAAGAGGAGGAGGAGAGAGATGAAGAAAGAGACTTTGGGACCTGGGCTTCCCTGCTCGTGTGGCTCCCAGGCCTTCTTTATTTGCACAGTTCCCAGCTAAACACTCCTAAATGGTGTGGGTGGGTGATAACCCAACACTCCCAAACCAAATAAAGCAGAAAACTACCCCAAAGACTTAGGGCTTTCCATCCTCAAAGGCTATTAAAACATTCCCCCACCACTCGGTAACCACCACGCAGCTTTGCATTAGTTAAAATTCACTAATTTCCCAGAGACGTGGAGAGTTACCTGGAGAGTCCCAACTGATAGGCACAATATCTTGTTCCAGCCTAAGCTCACACCCTCCTTTCTCACAGGAGAACATTTAAAATACTCAAACATGTAATTCCCCTAAGATATGCCCTATTAAGAATGCAGAGTATAATTTATGTTGTAATGCTTTAATTCTACAGACCAGCCTTTACTAGGAACCCTTTAAAAACCACAATCTCACCCATAAATAGGGGCAAAATAATAATGATAATTATTACTATGATGATTATTATTATTACTACTATTACTATTACTACTGTAATTATCCTATGATCACCACCAATCCACAAAGATTGTCAGCAAAGTCTGGCAAAAAGGAGGAAAAATCAACAGAGATACAGAGTGAACAGAAAATGTGTCTTACATGTACCAAATCTAACTTAAAAAAATGTATTTATATTCTGTACCCTGGGAACCAAAACTATTTTAAAATCAAAAGAGCACTAATTAGCATCTCAATGCTTCTTTCATAGGTTTTATCAGTATAAAGAAAAACTCACACAGTAGAAAGAATTATGGATTAAAGTTAGAAAAATATGTAATTCCAATAAAATATCATTGCATTGATGTCATGGCTTTAGAAATCATGAGATACTAATGTAAACTTAAGATAAAAACTTACTCTTATTTTTGACTTTTTCTGAACTTGGAGAATGTGAACTGCTAAATCTCCCTTTCAGGACCTCACACACTATGAGACACCCAGTGTTTGCCTCCAGGACCATTTCAACAAGCATTTGAATCAAAACAAAAAAATCAACTCCTTCCATCTTATTCTACCCCTTGACTTTTCAAGTTAGAAAGTAATCCTGAGAGGGGGAACCAACCCCACTTTAAAAGCTTTAAATAACACCCATTTCAAGTTGAAACATATGATCTAACACTTGACAACCACTTCCCAAAAGCAGAATGAAAGGAGCACAAAGTCAAGTCCACTACCAGCAACAACACTGATACTCCAAGAGACCAAAACAAAGATGACACATAAAATCTGCTAATCATCAAGCAAGATGAGTGGGATGAACACCACAAAAAAAAAAAAAAAAAAAAAAAAGCTGTTATAGGTCCAGAAAACATTTGTAACTTGCTCAGGCTACACTGTTTCAAGTCAATGACCAATCTATGAGACACAGAACTGTAAGCTTAAAAAGTCAAGAAACTAAATCTCAAGACTATTGTGTAGCATTTAGGCTGCCATGTCATTATAGGAACAACGGATGTAATGCAAGCCCTGGGGTTTCAGGCACTGGAATCTCTCTCCCCAAAACGCCCCTTGCTAAACACCTTCAAGTTTAATTTTCCCATGCACTTAAAGGACACTGTAGTAGACTTAACATGAATCATTTCACTGTCAGCGTGTTCATGTAATTAAGTTGCCACGTGCCTCAAGTGCATCAGTTGTAGGACAATTACTTAAATCAAGCCAGCACGAAATGACTGTATTGATGTCTGCATCACTGCATGATGATCATGCCATGGCCAAGCTTCACAAGTGGAAGCACAGCAATGATGTTAAGGTGAATTCCAAGTACGGTGCATTCAAAAGGCAACCACGACAGAAAGATTGTGGTCTACAGTTGTCACTGGTCTGCAATGAAACGACCAAAAGAACCCCTGGAAAGTGTTACCAAAACATACTATGGCACATGTTATTTTTACTCATTAACATCTTCCCCATGAGGCAGTGAAAGGGTTCCCAGAATATAAAGATTACACCATGCAAAAGCTCTATCAGTCATTAACATGTCAGTTTACACTTAATCCACCTTTTCCCCACAGCAATTGCTTAGGAGATTTGCCAGGTTTAGGAATCAGATAAGATAACTCAATACTGGCAA
>JACBWW010000009.1:2301345-2602884 GCA_020086605.1 Lanius collurio | reverse complement strand
CCCCCCCTCCCTCCCCCCGCGGGGCCGCGCAGCCGGCGGGGCCGCGCCAGCGCCGCGGTTGGCGGGGAGCGGGCGGGCGGCACCGGCCGTGTTGTCCCCCCCACCCAGGGCGGAGACCGGCGCCCCGCGTACTCGCCGCCGCTGCCCGCGGCGCAGCGAAGCGAAAGAAAAAGGAAGCGGGTTGTGCAACACCGCGCTCCTGCCCGTGCGGCGGGGACGGAGGGGCGGAAAGGAAGCGCCCCTCGCCCCGATCCGCGTAGCCGGTCCGCACCGAGGCGGTGGCCAGCAACGAGCCCGCCGGTCGGCGGGGGACCGCGGGAGCAGAGCGCGAAAAGCCTTTGCGCTCCCCGGGAGCGCATCCGCCCGCCGGCGGCGGCGGCCGCAGACGGCGGCGAGATCGCTGCGGCCGCGCTCCGGTCCGCTCGCCGCCGGGAGGGACGCGCTCCCGGGCCGCGGGCTCTCGGCCGGCTGGCCCAGCCCGCGGGCACCGGAGCTTATCCGTGCGTACGTGCCCTCTCGTCGTGCTGGACACCAGTTGCTACCCGAAACGAGTGTTCCGAGGCGAAGAGCAGGCGGATCGAGTGAGCTGTAATGGTTTGTCTCTGGAGCAAAAAAGTGCCAAC
The DNA here is from genome assembly GCA_020086605.1 of Lanius collurio. Taxonomy (NCBI): domain Eukaryota; kingdom Metazoa; phylum Chordata; class Aves; order Passeriformes; family Laniidae; genus Lanius; species Lanius collurio. The sequence continues at coordinate 2,602,261 of JACBWW010000009.1, read as the reverse complement.
AAATAAACAGAGCGGCAGTGCCGGAACAGCGGGCAGGAAGAACGAATGGAACCATGAACTTGCTTATTACGCATCCAGCGGGCAGATCGCACACACCGCTCTGCGCGCCGCGGCACCGCGGAGACGCGCCGGGCTCCCATTACTCCTGAGCGATGCGGTGCGATGCCAGGCAGGATAGAGCCGGCCACGCAGCCCCTCTCGCAGGAGAGATGCTGCTCTCCACGAGGATAAGAAACCTCCGTTTCCCACTGGCTTGAAGTAAAAAAGCGGCGACGTTTCCCGTGGCCCTCGGGAGGGAGCGCAGCGCGCCCGCCGCCCGGGACAGCGGGGCCCGCTCCCCGCAGGAGCCGCTCCGGGGCTCGCAGCGGCCGCGGCGCTACCCAAGGACAGGCCCCGCGGGGCTGGAGCGCTTCGTGCCCGCGGTTCCGTTTCCCGGAGCGGCGGCCCGCCCGCTCCCGCTGCCGTTCCCGCCGAGGGGCGGGCGAGGCCCGGGCCCTCCGCTAGAGGGGGGTCTCGCCATGCCGATCCGCAGGGCCCCGCCGAGCGCTCCCGGCCCGGCACCGCGCAATTAACTGTTCAAAGGAAACCTCTGCCGCACCACCTAATTGAGTCCCAGCAGACGCCGGCTGCATAACCGAGCGCCGCTCCAGGCAGCCACGGGCTAGCCCGGCCAGACTTCGTGAGTCCCCCGGAAGATCTCCGCGGCCACCGCCAGGCACGGCAGCCACCTCCTGACCAAAGCACAGCCGCTAAGGAACTGAGGACTTGTTCTGCAAAAGCCCCAGAGTAATGTGCAACAGGAAAAAATCCTCAAAAGTCAGGTATCACAAACTTCTCAGGCTGACAAGAGCGAGAAGCACACCCTTTCCAACTGCTCGTCGATCCTGGAAATGAGTCTTTGGTACACACAACTGCGTACGGAAAGAAACGTGATCCACCAGCCTCCTCCGTGAAACATCTAAACCATCTTCTTTCTATGTCCGATTAATCGTCAGTCACAGAAGGACAGCTGTTTACAGAACCTTCTCCTGGCCAGTTCCACGATACATTAACTTTGTGTAATCTCTGGTGATTTGGAGGTTATAAAGGCATGGAAAGGAAGTGGAATCCTTCTGGACCTTCTGGCATGCTAGCAAACCTCCTGAAATAGGGGACTAACACACTGCAAATACACATTTCATCACATGGGGATTAAATCTCCTTATATCCTCTTTTCAGGAATGGGAATTTATGAGAGACCCAACACCATTTCATTATCCAGTTTGGAGGATGAACTGAGTAACTAAGCAGCCATCAGACAGCCAAGGTGCCTTGCTTCCATCTTCAAGGCTTTTTTAGCATCCACTCCTGGAAACTTTCTAAATTCCAGTGTAACTGTATTCACTACCAATTTATAGCCATTTGGTCTTGACCATATTATCCTTCAAATGAAATAACTTGGCCTCTCTGGTATTTACCTAAAAAGTCCCTATAAATAGCAATTAGATCATCCATTCTCAGTCTTTCTGCTTTGCTTTTAATCTTCTCTCCAAATAGGTTTTCCACTCCTCCAGCGTCCTTTTATACCTTCTACTCTGTGTGCACTGTTCTAAACAAGGTCTTAACAACTGCCTTGTACCACGATATTAATACCTCGCCATCTCCTGAAAATACCTCACTCGCTGCATCCCAGAATACATTAGCATTTTTAAGACCACATTAGAGTGGCATCATAGTTATCCTACAGCCAATAACGCACCCGGATTCCTCCTCTTGTAATCGCACATTTGATGAACCTCTGAGCTTCCTCTCAGTTATTCTAATTAATCTGTAAGTGCATGACTTCTTGCTATTATATTCCAACCCATTTCTGGTACTCCAGGCAATAGATCAATTGCAGTTTCAGATACTATGCCATAAAAATATGCATCTTGTCTTATTTTTCAATTTAGTTACCACCCAGCCTGCTCAGAGGTTTCTCCTTTTCCAGCAGCTCACTGCAACCTGTCCACACCTTGGCCATGTCAGGAAGGCAACAAATGTTGTCCCTGTAAAGCAGCCTGCTCCTGAGCTTCTGTGAAACATCCAGGCCACCCACAAATTCCTCAGTATGTCCCATTTCTTCAACTGAAGCTATCCCTGGCAACACAGGAATCTCCAAGAACCACAATGGTTCACCTGTTTCCCTACAACCTCACACTGTGTTTTGGCACTTCTTTTTGTTTTGGTGCAGACTGTGGTAGGCCGTTTCTTCTACAAAATTAAACTGGAATACTTCATGCAAAATAAGCCACATGTCTTTTAGGAACCTTCTAATCATTAAAAACTTATTTTCCTTGTTTACGTTAAGTGATTAGTGAGGAATTCTAAATTTTCCCTTAATTGATCCAGTAAGTCACATATATTGTTATCATCACACCACCTTTTCCTTCAGTCATTCTCTCATATTAGGGAAGACCTGTTTTGAAGCTGAAGCATTCAAGCTGTGTGAACAACATTAGATAATCAGTACCCAGATTTAAATGCCAGCCACTTTCCCCTAGCAGGGCTTTCTGCTCCTTTCAGTGAAACTTTCAGCTTGCCTTTGTTTTGCTACATTAATTAGCACCATGCTCCTATAGACTGCAAGTGCCAAGAAGTCCCTCTGAACTGTTCTGTGCACAGACAGCAGGTTCAAGCTGCACATCCCTGCACTGAGAACAGGACTGGTGTGGGTTTGCAGTTCTGTGCTTGTACTCAAATGAAACTCATGGAACAGAGCATTCCCCTTCAGTGAAGTGGGGATAATTCATTTACAAGAACACTGTGTCGGTGGGAGCAAAACGCAGAGAAGAGTTACAGGTACATTAATTCAAATTGGTTACACGTTGGTTAAAAGCTTTTGTCCCTACTTATAGGGTAGATTTGCTTAAGTAAAGGCTGTGAGACGTATGAAGAACATTTATGGGTCTTACTGGAATTACTATTTGTGTCCTACATAGGGAATCCAAGAGTGCTTCTGAAATCCTTGGATCCCTTGTGACCTTCATCTGCAACCCAACCCATTAATGGGGAAAAGTTGGTGTTTGTGGAGGAAACAGGGCCCTTACAAGAGCTGCAGGGCAAACATTGCCCACGATGCCCAAAGGTGAGCTGAGACTAAGCTGAGTCAGTCTGACTCTCCACAGAGAGCTCGACACAGTGGTTTGAACTCATGAAGTTTTCCATAAACTACAGGGACTTTCTCAGCAAGTGCAGTTGATCTTCAGCTGTTAGCTTAGAACTGCGTGTCTTCTTCCAAAATGTACAGTATTCTACTAGAGTGTTAAAGCACATTTGCCAAGGACTTTTTAACCTTCAATACTCTCCACAGCTCGTACTTCTGGGATAATAACCAGAGACATGCACTGAAGTATTTGCAGTTGCCATTTCTGTGGCCAGTGGATCAGACTAACTATAACCCAGAACACAACCTCATGTGAGTGACTGAGTGACATCCCTGGACTTCTGCTTTGCTCCTCCTGTTTTCAGACTTTAGTTAGCCTGAAAATTATGGCAGTTTTAAAGCTGGTGAAAGGCTCAGCTGACAGCCTTGTCAAAGACAATCAGTTCATCCTCAAAGGAACCCTAATACAGACACAAGGGAAGAGCCACTGGGACTCTTCCCTTTGCTATTGCAGATGTCTGCTGGTGGCACACAAGGTGGTGCAGTTCAGACCATGCAGCTCCTTCAGTGGCCTTGTTAAAGTCGCTCCTGCCATGAGCAGCAGGTGCCCGGTGTGCCAGCAGGGTGTGGTGTGGACACTGGGGATGTTAACACATATCGAGGCAACACTTTATTTCACATATTAAAGGCATTTTGCTGGCATGCAGATATGCTTGATCAGGTTCAGCTGTAGGATGAGGGGAAGAAACTGATCCAAGTGGTTTGCTCCATACCTTCCCTTCCCCAGCTGCCTGCTTTCTGGCTTGGAGACCCCAGACTTGGCACAAGAAGGCTGTGTCATTTTAGTGATTTTAGGTAAGTGACAAAAAAATGAGGCTACAGAGCATTTAGTTAAGCATTCAGCTGGCAGCAGCAGCAGCAAAGCATCTGTAGGCTGGTCCCTGCAGCATGGGACACCCATCTTCTACCTTCTTTCTGTTCAGCTTCTGAGCATGCTCTTTTATGTTTGACTGCTTTTTCCACGGGCATTTTTGCTTCTTTCTTATTTCTCCTGACTGCTGTACATCCTATTTTATTATTTTCTCTTAGTGTCTATTGTACCTCACTTGGGTTGGTTGGTTTATTTTACAATACTGATTAATTGCCAACACTGTAAGGAAAATAAATTCATTGAAGAAGCGTGATTTTTTACCAGCCATGGTGCTGTTCATTTTACATATGTAATGTTTCTCTGTCCTTTGTTTACTCTATTTAGAATTAGATTTTCTCTACTTGTGCAACAGCTCCCTAGATATGAGGTCCAGTGTTAGCTGTGTTCCCCACGTTCATGTGTTCATAATTAAGATATTAGGATATTTGCCATACTATGAAAGTAAATCTTCATAATTTTTTAATTTTTAATACAGCTGATGACTTTGCATGTGTAAGGCACATCATACAGGTCACAGCAGAGAGGGAAAAACTTCAGGCTAAAGCCTGGGAGAGATGAGCAGAGAAACTATGAGTAATCTTGCAGTTTTGCTAAATTATAGGCAGACGTGGTTGATGCCCTTTCCCCAGCTCACTGTGTACCAAATAGGAAATTGCTGCTAACTCTGAAAATCTGTGATACCTGATAAAAATACAAGAAACTCCATTCCTCCCTAATCTAGTTCCTTCCAGTCCTCTCTTTCTTTTTTGGTAAAAAAGATCTTTTACCAGTTCTCTGTACCAGGTCTCTGCAGATCTCCTGTTGCCTCTGGAAGCTCTGTGAGATGGCACGAATGAAACACCCACCACGTAAGAAACAGAGAAACAGTCCCAAAGAGACCCTAAAAATGACCTAACAAAAAGCCATCACCTAGCTCTAAAGGTAAAGCTGGACTGGGAGCACTTCTGTTACTACTTAAGCACATTTCTTTTTTTCCATGGCATCAAAGAGGATGAGAAAGATCTGGAGGAGAAGAAGGAATTCTCTGTCACCTTCTTCCAGTACCATTTTTTTAGCAGGCACCTGTATAACTGTCAGAGAGGACTGAAATATTGTTTGTGCTTGTGGCAGGCAGGACACATGAACATTTAGGCAGCACTTGCTTTTTCATGTCTCCATGGTTTTATATCTCTGCAGTGTGGGCTGTCCCTGTGAGCACATCACTGCAACAGAACCAAGGTGGACTGCAAAACAAGGAGAGCCAGGCCCAGTAAAGTCAGAATAAAAAAAGGAAGCAGAGGGAAAGGAAGTGTGGTCACACAACTAGGAAAAGTTGAGTATAGAAATACTCCATAAAGAAGATACTATGAGAACTAGAATATTCACCTTTAGAGAAAAGCAAAGCTCCTCTGTTTATATGATACTGACTTTGCTCTTTTATGGTTCTCCTCTTAACATTCCTACCCACTTCCCAGCTTTTTATACAATTCCAATGAACATCTGTACAAGATGGTTTACATCAACACCCACTGCTGAAGTACCCTTGACTTCAGTCATGCCATACCCTTCCCACTGTTAACTTCCAAATACTGCCCATATTGTCAGCATTTTCCTGTATTTGGCTGTGATCTCACCAACTGCTTAGCAAGTGTTTGCAGAGGAATGCTTTAGATTTTTTTTTAACAGATATAGATGGAAAAGAGAGGCAGACAACATACTTTTAGTGATAATATTTAAATACTGCAATGAGATTGTGCAAAAACAGTGCTATAAGTTACCTGAGAAAAAAACCCCAATTTACTGCTTTCAGTTTATAGGCAAAGTGATTTTTTTCCCCAGATCAAAAATGTTTATGTAGTTTTGGAAAATCCTGATCAGCCCAAGCACAGAAAACCATATCAGGAAGACCTATTATAAACAGCAGTAAAGCATCCCATCTTGTTTCACTGTGCAAGCCAAATGAAACACAGAAATTAAAGAGAGCGGGAAAACAACTAAGACTTAAAACTGTGTTGGGAATACTCCAAAGACTCATTAACAGATGAAAAAGTATGATTATCTTATTAGGAGTACTACCACCCATACAGAAGCTCTGATCAAAACAATAATTAAACCACCAATAACAATCTCCTTGCATCATTAAATACTTTTGTACAAATAAATTAACTCTGCCAGCCAGAAACATCAAATGGAGATAATTTACCTCAACCAGTTAATAAGTCTAAATACTCAGAAAGCCTCTTGCATTCTTACCTGGGAATGTGCTATCAGTCTTCTTCCAAAAAAAGCTTTTAAATAAATGATTTTGACAGCATTCCTATAAAATTTTGTATTTACTCCACCACGGATAAATCAATGAACCATGTGGCTTGAGATAACAACCTGTCCCTTTGCCAGTGGTGAAAACTGATTCTTTTCCAACTAGCACATGCAGCTGGGAAGGAATATTTATTTTTGAGCAAAGTAAATGGACACTCAAGTGCAACTGTTGATATGCAGAATCTGGCAACAAATCAATACTGACTTTAAATACCCAATTTATGCCATTACTTTTTAATACCCATGAATCTTGTTAAAATCCCATAGCATGATGTCCTGAAGTGACACAGCCTGCTTAATTTCTTTTGGTTTGTGGGTTTATCGAATTTGAGGCTTTAAGAATCCTGTTATTGGTGAGTGTCAGTTTCTAGCTTTTCTCTTTTATTGGCTTCCTTTGAAATATCTCCAGAGCTCTTATATCTTCACTTCAATTTGATTTTTTTTTTCCCTGTGTCTGAGAAGGGTGCAGGTCTGAATTTGACATGTGTGTATTACTGCTTTGACCTGACAGAGGCATCCACTACTGATATCTGGGGTTTTAAGGACAGATACACTGTCTTTATTTATGCTCCTTTAAGCAATCTGAAGGAAATTAGACAATTGTAAATAGATTGTAAATATATTAGACAATTTGCCAGATCATTTAAAACTGCTTTCTTGAGCTATATATATAGCAGTGCTCATACATATACCGTCTTGTAGTATAATTATCAAAAATCTAAGATCAGGATAGATAAAATTGCCTAGATTTCATAGGTGAAAATCAAAATTTGTACAAATATGATGCAGAAACCAGGAGCTGAAATTCTTATCATGCAAAAACTTTTCCAGATGCATTGCCAAGGATGGGTCAGGGCTAAGATTTATCAGCAAAGCAACCCTTGTAGGGAACTTCAGCCACTCCTGCCCATGCTGGACCTGCTTCAGGGAAAGCAGAGTAGTGTAGAATCAGAGATGTGTTACTCTGGAAGCTTTTACTAGCAGAGAGCTCAAGAGAGTGTAAAATTACTGTTTTGAAATAGATTGGATCCAAGGAGCCTCGTGTTACCATGAAGGCTTAATATGCATTTTTTGGAGCACCCCACAAGACAAGTTCAGCCTGTTTGTGGAAGTGAGGAGACAGGAAACCCCACTGGAAGAACAGAGGAGAAAGAGAACTTTGTTTTCTATGCTAGACTCTACACCATCTTTGCCTAACTGCTGTTTTAGCCTTGATTTGTGCATATATTAAGCAGCTGAACAGGTTTACATGTTTATGCATTTTCTCCCTTAATTTAAGAGGAAGTTGTACAACAAATCTAACTGTACTGCCCTAGGGAAAACAGGCTGTGTCCCTCAAGAGGTGCAGTGATCAGCACAGCCACGAGCACCTGTGTTGGACCTGGGTTCCTCAGGAAACTCTACCTAATTTTTGGAGCACTTGTAATGTGCATAATGCCATGAGTGTCAGACCTCTTGCTCACCAGTGTAACACAATTACTGCTGCACTGTCAGAAAGCAGACCAGTACCTGGAAGTGTCACTGAACACTTGACTGTTTTGGGGTTTATTTTGTGTTCTTTTGTGCCATCTGTTAGGAATTACCTCTGAGGAGAAGATAGTAAACCAGGAGGACTGGTCTGATCCATTCTAACAAACCCAATATTCCTAAATCATGCTCTTTAGTTTCCCAAATTAACTTACCTCACCGTTTCCCCTTTGTGGCTGGAAAGATTTATTGTTTTTATTCAACCTGAAAATCTGCTGGCATTAGATATATTAGGATACCCACAGGTGGTTCTTTTGTCATCCTATCACTGCAGTGGGAAGATAGCAAAATAAATCAATAAAAACAATGTCTTGGCTGATGCTTGGGGAAACCAATCTGTGGTTGAATATACAGCTCAGCAGCAGCCTGCCCTATGCAGAGGCAGCACTGGGTACCGTGGCTTCCAGTCGCTGGAGATCTCAAATAAGGATTCTGGGGTTTATTTAGTGTTTTCCCACCACTCAAGTTTCTATCTAATTCTGTGTCCTCTTTAAAATAACAATGTCTTACCATTTTTTTTTTGTTTGTTTCAGATATCCACCAGAGTGAGGGTTATTTTGTCACAAGGTCAGGTTTTCTATCTTTGACTTGAGCCCTGCTGCAGCAAGAGCCTGATATAAAGCTGGTTTTCAGTTGCCACTATCTGAGGCTTGTTTTCAAAGACTATATGCAAATCGTGCCAGTGCTGCCTTCTGCACTTCCTCCATTTTATTTTCTATTGAGACTGAATGTGAAGAGCTGCAGTCTATTTAGAACACCATGGTTCTTGCAGCAAAAAAAACCCCAAAGCTATTTCCAAATTTCTAAGAATTTCTTAGTGTATTTTCTTCTTCTTAGAAATGAGTATGAGCATCCTGAGCTTTTAGTTATCTTCCCAGGTCTGAGAAGATGTGAGGAGAAGCAGAGAGGGTATGGAAAGAAAAGCAGTTGATTAGTAAATCCAGTTAAGGATTTAATCCTTTGTTAAGGAAGCAGCATCGAGACTGCTGGAGTGAAGTGAAACATAAGAGAAACAAATGGCAAATTACCCTATAGCTGCATTCTCCAAATTATTTCCCTCTAGAGATGTGGTGGACATCAGCAGGCAGCTGCTGCAGAGAACAACCTCTGGCTGAACTTGTACCCTGAGACCCCCCCAGCTCCAGGGCACACAGGGCAAGGCACTGCCCACCCTGGACAAAACCATGGCACGTGCCCTACACAGGCACTTGTGCTTGTTGCCCTGGACTGTGGGGGTCTTCTGGAGTCCAGATTAGCACAAGGAATGTGGCTCAGAACTCCAGCTAACCCAGGAAGGAATGCAGCAATGCCTGTCAGGATCTGTGCCCTCAGAAGAACGGTGCTTTGTCCTACTTTTGCCATGGATTTCATACTGGAAGCCACAGATAACTGAAAACTCATAAAGACGTAACTGAAACCATTTAACAATCAAAGCCATTGACAGGCCTCTACTGGGAAGCACAGCTTTGGTTTTCTGGTGTCCTATTAAGGGAAGACTGGCACCGTGTGCTTTGCAGCTCTGGGTGATGAATTTCTATTTTTTAGCTTGAATACAGTGTGCAAGTGCAGATCCAAAATGTGAAATACATAAGGGACAAACAATGGCTGTTTCCTTACAGGCTCCCATGCCTACTATACAGAATATTTTTTACCTTGTCAATCAAATATAGGAGGTTTTCAGTGGAGGTAATCACACAATAGAAACAGGCCTCCAGTGTTCCAGAGCTTTTAGGTTTGAATTCCCCTTTTTGCAGAGCCAGGTGTCCCATGTTTCTGTTGCAGGAGTGAAGCTCTGTGTCTCTCTGTCAAGGAAAGCATTTGTTAATTGCTTCCAAAAAAAAAACCTGGAGTGCATAAACATTTAACTAAATAGCTAAAACATGCATAAGGTGTCCTACGCAATTTTCAGCACTCTCAGCTGCAGCACAAGATGCTCGTGCAGCAAGAACAGTCATGCCAGATGTTAGGTACAAACCTGCTTGTTTCCACTGTGGTAGGGTTTTAACGCAGTGATAATTGTGCAGAGCCCTTGTTGAGGCAGAAAAAGCCTCCCTCAGCATATCTGAGACCCTTCCAGCACCAGAGTCTTTGTGCTTTGTTTGCATCCAGCCTGAGTGGTCAGGAAGCCTTACAGTGGATTCAGGAGCCAAGGCTTGGTCACCCTATTTATGAGAAGCAGAGTCAATGCAATTACGCAGTTACTATTGTGAAGCAGGAAAAACATTATTTTCTGTTAAACATTCACTGCTTGCTGCAGTGAGAAAGAGTGCTGGGGGTTGATCACCAAAATTACTCAGTTAAGAGTTTGATTTGCTCTTTTATGTCTCCCGTACGGTCCCATTTCTGGGGCGTTTTGGGGGTTTTTGTTCAAAAACTGGACAGCAGAGGGTGCCAAACCCCCAGAGGGAGCGCACCCAGGCCCAGGAGCTCTCAGCATCCCCGGAATTCCCCGCTGGAAGCTCCGCTCCAGCGCCAGCAGCGCGGCCGAACCCGGAGAGCCGCGGGCTCCCTCTCGCCGGGAGCTGCGCTGGGCACTTTGGATGTGTCAGCACTTCCAGCCCCGTTGATAACCTCTCTCTTTGTGGATCAATCCAGGCTCTTGCAAGCCAAGTTATTTTCTCTCTGATGTGCAATTGGCACTCAATGTTATCTCAGGAATCTGAAGCCACGTTTTGTTATCAGGATGTTGCAGGGACGACTCACTAAATTAAAAGCAAGCACTTGATCAGAGAGAGCTGAGCACGAACAGTCCCCACCTTTAATATGTGCTACAAATATGACACAGCCACTGAGGAACTAAATCTCTTTAACTTGACATGGTTCACGCACAGCTTTTTACTTTGGACAAGGAAACATGAGATTTAAACATCAGCAGCTCTGAAATCCCATTCCCATCCTACAGTGAATTATGAAATGAAGTGGCGTTATATTAGCAGGCATTTCTTCCTGTTCTAATAAAAAGATATGCATTCTACATTTTCTGCAAACACTGCTCATGGGAATGAGATGGAAATTGGTCCTTGAATAGTAACTAGTTACAATAGCTTCTAAACAAGCCTAAAAATTACTCTGATTGTATTTAGGAGCCAAATCCCGAAGCCTCTATTGTATTCAGATTCCTGTTCTTTTCTGGAGTCAAAAATTGCTCTACTTTGTCCAAACAACATTTCTTTTTTTTTTTTCTCTCTTAGAAGTCCCTGTCCTGAGGATGAGCACTGTCAGGTGGCCAGTTTTACTGCTCACATACCTGATACACATCACTGGCCCATTATTTCCACACAGGAATGGGATCCATCATTCCTAACTCAAAACTGTGCAGATAGCAATTGATAATTTGTAAACAGTTATTCGCTTTGAATGAGTTATGTAGGCTCTGTTTACTTAATCCAGCTATTTGTCAGCTTTATCAGTCACTTATCAACAGAAGCAGAGAGCAGGGCACACATAACCCATTCATCATCCCTCCTGTTGCTGCAACATGCACAATATATATTGCACATGCCACAGCACTGGTGAAATAGCTCACAATACTACACTGCCAGCACAAATAACTGGGAGAGTAACTTTCTCAGTGCCAAAAACTTGTGGGGTGCTTCACAGAGGGGTAACATTCTCACCCAGCCCCAGCACTGGGGCCTAACAAACCAAGTGATGGCAAACACGAGGCAGGAGGGTGGGCAGGGGTCTCAGCTGGGTTGGGAACACTCAACACCCTCGTGGAGCAATATTTTATAAATGTGGAAAAGTGCTGAAAACTCAGCCCTGTGGTCCATCAGGGTATAAGGATATACAATATTTAATTGTACTACACAAAGATTTGTACTAACAAAGCACCCCAGAGGACTCAGTTACCCCTGTCGCTGTCCCCCCCTCCCTCCCACTTCACCCTGTGCATTTATTTTTACCTCTGACATGTCCCTCCTTGTCCTCCCTGGCAGGGCCTGTCCTGGCTTCATCCAGCCCAGGTACTTCTGTCAGAGCTTCAATCAAAATAAAACTGTCTTGGGCCTTAACCAAAAAGAGTTAGTGGAAAACCAAGGTTAGGAAATCCCCAGCTTGCCCTTGTCCAGCAGTAAATAGTTCACTGCTGGGAAAAAGCCACACACCACCAGCCTTGTGCAAACCAAGGGCATTGGGCTCAGCACACAGACAGTAAAACACCAGGAAAGAGGCACTGGTGCTCTGTAACCTCTTAAAAAAAATCTGGCAGGGAGATGGAGACTTAGAAGAGCTTTGAAAAAATAAGCCCTTTCTCCTAGGCCTTTACAGGGCAGGTGGAAAGCTGTTGTAAGAATTTCATTTGTAATAGGGCATGAAAATACCTTTGTTTGAAAAAAAAAACCCTCAACAGCACATTTTAAAAGGTTATAATTTTTTGGTTCTCACAAATTCACTATTATTTTATTTGTTCCTTATTTCCCCCCAAGATGTTCCTTTGTTTTTTTGTTTCACTTAGGGAGGAGAGTTGTATGGATTAATGCAGTGAGTGGCAATTTCTTTTCCAAGGGAAAACTTGTGCTGTATTTCAATCCAAAAATCCACATGCCCCTTTTAAGATGAAAAAATTAAAGCTTACAAATAATTCAATAATGTCTTCAAATTTAGATAAATCACTTAAAAATGAGCTAGTTATGGGATAGAAGCTGACAGGCTGAATTGGCTTTGCTCATTTCTCACTAGTAGCCCCACAATGAATTAGGAAAGGGGGGTCTTGCAAATCACCTGGGCTATGTGGCTCCCAGGAACCCTACTTTGAGTAGCCAGAATCTCCTAAAAAAAAAGCCTTCCAGGACACTGCCAAAGGCATTGTGGAACAAAGTCAAAACTCAGTTAATGTGGCCATGCAGTCACTAATCTTTGGCTCAGTTCAGACACTTGTGAATTCTGCAGTGTAGATGAGCCCTTTGGAGAGCTTAATACATTAAGAGAATCCATTACTTTTTTGCTGATTTATTTTATAATGGCTCATTTACATGCACTAAGAAAAGGTATTTTTATACTAGTTAGAAAGGCACAGATTGCCTCTCTGCAGTCATACAGGTTTTCAATTTTAGACAAGATCTTTAAAAAATTGACAGTATTATGAACTTCCAAGAGGCTTTTCAAAGTCACTTAGGTTTTTAAAATCTATTATGGTTATTTTTTTCTGTCATATTCCAAAGGTTTATATTTTTGGACTCATGGTACTAACAAATCCTGTAATATATGTTGAGCAATATGAGAAATAGGGCACTAATGTTTTAAAGTCTCTAACACATTTCTCAAATTGACTGTAAAATGTGGCATTTCTACAATACACGATTGTTTGGCAGGATATAAAAGCTTACTGCTTCTCATTTGGGTGATTTGCATAACTTGTTCATGGCATCATTTGTAAATATTATGCCCATCCCAAGCTGCCACTGATAAAAAGAGTAAGATTGCTTTTGCCAAAGCATGTCATAATATAGATGAGGAAAAAAACCTTCCTGTCTAAAAAGAAGGAAGTTATACAAAGCGAGTTAAAATTTTATACTGCATTAATCTCAGAAATCACTTTTCATGTCTGTTAGAGAACATAAAAGTGAAAAAAAAGTTCCTTTCACTGTGCAAAGCGGTTCTACAAGGACTGGAAAAGCCAAGCAGCAGTGGCTGTTCCCAAGGAGGCATTTGCTGAGGGCATGGTTTACACCAGCACCCAGAAAGCCCCTTTGCATTAGAGAGGATGGGCTGGGCTGAGAACGTGCTCGTGGCTCCCCAGGCTCACCGAGGGCGAGCACAGAGTGAACAATTCTGTTTCAGGCAGACAGATGACAATTCAGTTTGCCCACTGACCTGTGCTGACTCCTCAATACCAACAAAACCAAACCACTGCAACAAATCTATTTCACCCAAAGAGATTCAATACAGAGGGAAAGCTCATTTTACTTAGCAAGGCGGGGCAACTTCCACATAATCATTTTAGAGCTTGATTCAATATTCATGACTGTTCTAGAAGGATGCAATTTTGCCTCATGCCACAGAGTTGTCTGGCCTGTGCTTGCTTAGGAAAGGTCCTTTGAGAGATGCTGTATTTCTTGAGGATGAAGGCTGTGGGGAAATGATGCTGTCTGTCTTGGAGGCTCTGTCACAGTCACCAAACAGATGGATTTCTGGGAAGCAGATGTGTTTGTTTGCCTTCACAGTCAAGAATATGTCGTTGTGGCTGTTTTGTGACCTCCCTGATTAAAGAGCTCAGATGAAGATTTTTGTCTCTGTAGTTATTTAGTGGGAAGGAAGAAGAGTAACTGGGATGCAGAGGGTAACCATGTCTGTTTCTCAGAGTTTCAAACTCACTCTTGGCAGCTGTGCTAACATCCTTGGGCTAATTTTTATGCAGTTAGTTACACTGGCTATTATAAACTTTAAGGTAACACACCAGGCCCTGAAGGGTGGCAACATCTGTAGATGTGAAGGTACCACTTTAACAAGGAACCATTTACACACGATCTGTGACTGGGCTCTGAAGTGACCATTGTGTTGCTGAGCAGAGATGGTAACACACTGCTCAGCCCCACTAAACCTGACAGCTGGCCTAACTAAAGTGCTTTTCTCCTCTGCAACAACCACAACACAGCAAATACCTCAAAAAGATGCTCTCACTTCTGAAATCAGTGAAATTTAATGGTTTGCTTTGGATGTGCTTTGCCCCTACATCTTGCCTTTCTCTACTTCCTAAATTTAACAAACTGCCAATAAAAGGCTTTTTTCAACTGATCTTAAAGTAGGAAAAAGAGATTGCATACCAGCAGCCAAGGCAAAAGAATCCCCAGGGAAAGCTCTTGGTGATATTTCCTGTCGTGAATCTTTGCCTGCCGGGTTGAATTTGGGAAAAGAGGTAGAAAAGAAAGTTAGAATTTGTCTTTATCATGAAAGATGAAAAACAAGGGTAGGTCACTAATTACCTCTCTAAGGTGAGACATACTCCACTGCTTTAGTATAGAGATGTCAGTAATAACATCAGGTATAGAACAGTGCTGGCACTTTAGTAGACATAGAAAATGAAAAGTATTATAGATTGTGTTCTTCCCATCTCAGCTGCAACAAGATTCAAACACAATTTCAAGCCCTTACAACCCCAGTGTTTTGCCAAAGTGAGATTGGAAATGCTTCTAGGAACGTAATACTGCATATACCTTTCTTATTTGCTACAGAGCAAGATTAACTTGGGTAATGGATTTATACTGATGAGTGGAGTTCAAGGTTAGGGATTTTCGAAAGTAATCTCACTATCTGGGCAATAAAACCTGGAAGTACGTTAAAAAATCTACTTTTTAAATAAGTGTTCCAATCAATAATGCTACAGTGGATTGTAGAAGGTGCAATTAAGTTTTCAACCTGGTTCTTGGAGCTCTGTATGGCTGATTTTTAGGTCAAGCAAAGTTTTGCTTTAAAAGCTGTGGAAAAGAAGAGACTTGGTTTGTGAGAGTATGAAATAAGGCAAGATAAGGATTTGTATTTTAGAACTTGCTCTGAATTCAAGTTCCTGGTCTGCTGATCTTAAAGAGGAAATTGAAACCAGGACTTTCACCTTAAATACCAGCGGGGGGTTCTGCAGGAGGTTGACCCAGCTCTCTAGGTTTAATCAGAATTGGATCCACAAAATTAGTCTTAAAAGTCTTCCCACAAACACTTTGCTTTGACAAGCCCATATTCTTAATGAAAAAGCAGGGTATAAAAATGCTTGTGAATACTGTTTCTCTAGATTATACATATAAATTTACTTCATGATCCCCACTTAATTACTGCTGTACATGCAGATCAGCACTGGGTCCAGAAGACTCACCAAACAGAATTAAAACTAGATGAGGGAATAAGCAGCTAAAGAATGGCTCTGTTAAGGGATCTTGAATAAAACCAAGCAGCAGAAAACCACAGAACCAGCAGTGCCACAGCATTGTCTCTGCTGTGCCTTTCTGACCTGGCTCAGCAGGACATGAGAGGTCACTGCTCATGCACAGCAGCAGCGACTCAGAGCAGGGGTGACCCCAGGCATGGTTATTTCCCAAAGGACACGTTCTGTGTGCTGGAGGCAGCTTGGCCAAAAGCCTCTCCTTCAGACTTTGAGCCTCAGTTGGGGTCAGTCTTTTATCAAACTTGGGAATGGGGCCCAGCTGCAGAAAGGAATACCAACCTGAACCTTCTCCAGAAGCTCAGGAGGGTGCATCTTTCAGGAGAGCTCTGAAACTTGTCATGGAGCCTCTGGAAAGAAAAATCTAAAAGAATTAGTCACTGTCAGCAAAGCCCATATGTGTAGGTGCAAAGCCTGAGCTTGCTGCGCTTAGACCAAAACAAAATGCCAAAATTATTCACAGGGCTTGGCTGGAAACATGGCAAGATAAAAGAGAGTAAAGGCAACTGAAGCTGTTGGTGACCTGGACTGGCTAACAGCACACAACAGCTACCTAATAAACACTTTGATGCCACAGAAGTGAAGAATCAACTACTCAATAAAATCAGAAAAAAATCTGGAGTTCATAGTGGTTAGCAGGCATTGCAGTGGCATACAAACATGTCCTGAAAAAACCCAAAACACCACTGCTCACCCGGTTTCTTCCCAGCAAAACTTGCTCTAAACAGACAGCTGGGAACAGATCCCTCCCCAGAGATAAGGTCCTGGCTTGCTCAGGACTGCCAGTCTAACTCAGTGTCCAGCACATGAAAAACAAGGCTGGCCAGGTGGAATGAGTGAAGAAATGATCATGGCTCCAGCACAGACCCACAGCTCAGTGACTGAAAGAGATTTTAAGCACCTTGAGCCATTCCCAAGGATCAGGTGTGGACCTTTTGTTTGACTAAATCTCCCTCTGCAGCAAGGCTTAGGTAAAAAGGCAGCAGCTGGAAATCTATAGATGGTACCAGCAGCAGGAGGAAGATAAACATAAATTGCACCTGCAGAAAGATAGTGATGTGCATGTGTTAATCCTCCTCCAGTATATAAATCCAGGAGCTATTGCAATTATCATGCTGAGCAAGGAAAACCAAAAAATGTAATAGCAGAAGCAGCCTGAGAATCTGCTACATGCTCCAATGAGATTTTTTAAGGAGTCCCTTACTTTCATTTCATTCTTTCTGAACACTTTTTTTTTTCATACACAGAATGGTTTCTGATTATTTAAACTCCAGTGGCCAGAATGGAACCTTAAATTAAGGGAGGAGAAGGCAGCACAGCTGATGCCCTCCCATCTTAAATCAGCTGCAAACACTATTTCTGTAGTGCTCCTCAGTGCTCACTAACCTTTGGGCTGAATGAGGGACCACATAAATTGGTGAGCTGTGCTGTGGATGAAAGGAGAGGGATTAATCCTTTGAGGAGGACTGGGATTCCCTGCAGGTTTGTCATGACAGAGCAGCCCAAAGCCCTGGGCACTGCACTCTGTTGAAGAACAACACAATCTGATTTTTCTTTTTTAAAAACTTCCTTCTTATCATCAAAATAGTTTGAAACAACAAAAGAAACTATAAACATGTGAAAACCAGGCTGGAAGCTCTGATTTCAGTAGAGCAATAGTTGCTACCCTGACAGTTATAACGCTACAGGTTGTATTTTTATTATATTTGATTTTTCTATTCTTAAAGATCACAAAATAAACCTTGACATAGCCAAAATTGGATGATACTAATGAAGCACCCAAGAGGACAACACACTGCTCCTCTGTGTGAGCAGCAAATATTGGGTAATTAAACAGCTGTCAGTGAGGGGTGCCTGATGTATTTTTATTAACTTTTTGTGTCTGTTGCATACATGCTCCTGAGTGACCAGCTAAGGTAGGTTACACAGCATTTGAAGCTGGATTTCCTGAGGTGAAAAACCTAATAACCTGCCAGAGCACAACATCAGAAGTGCTTTGACCCGCTCGCTTTCTCGTGGTGGGGGCACAATTAATTTCTGATGTGGAAGGGCTGACTGACATTTACAGGCAGCACAGACACCTCCTTTGGAACAGGGATTTCTTTCTGTTTCTATAAAATGCAATACACAATTCAGTTAATATCAGATAAATAAGGTCTACAGAAAAGGTTGCAGCTGCTTAGTGGTCTCAAGCTTTTTTTTTTTTATCTGATAGCAGAAAATGAACGTATCTGGTACAAAAAGGGGTTGGTTTGGAGATTTTCTCAAGTGAGCGTGTTGTGTGGTACAAATGAGTTTTACAGATAAATGCCATAATATTTTACACTGAAATCCAGAGATTAGCTGAGCCCAGCTCATAGGATGCACAGTTAAGGAGTGAATATTTAAACCAAAATCTTGTATTTTAGTTTTGTTTTATTACTGCTTAGGAGAAGGCATAGAATGATCCAAGAGAAGAAAATGGGCACACACTTCTTTTAAAGACTTTAAGCTGTTAAGCAACCTGGTTTCAAGGGAAGATTGCATAAGACAGGCTGCCTTTTAAAGGAAAATACCAAATATTAACACAGTAGCAAGCAAGATGAAATTTTGATGATTTGCCAAATATTCTCAACATGAATCCCAGAATGGCCTGGGTTGGAAGGAACCTTTTAAGATCATCCAGTTCTGACGCCCTGCTACAGGCAGGGACGCCTTTCACTGGCCCAGGCTGCTGAAACAACAGCTCATGTTGCACTCAGAGTAACACTTGATGAAAAAGGACTTGTAATCCCTACAGCAACAGGACCAGAATCCCAGGTAGGGGTGACATGAGTCAGGAATCCCTTGAACACTCTGGCAAGTCTGGTGGGGCCTGTTAGAAATGCCAAAGGAAATATCCAGCATGTAGTCCTTGACATAAATGCTCTACTGATATCCTGCTTTTCCAACAAAAAGAGAAAACACAAAGCACCTTAAATGGAGGTTTTGTCAGTACTTGTCCAAGGAAGGCCAAACTAGGTTTGTTATTTACCATGAGATGGGACACAGCTTCCATCTGCATGATTGTTTTAATGGATTGAATGTCTTTGCCGAGGTCCTGCTGCTGTGGCATCACTGGAGAGTGGCTGATGCTGTGAAAGATTGCCCTCGAGGGGTGGGCAGCTCTTCTGGAAGGCTTTTATTCACAATACATTGCACTGTGCCACTTAACAATCTAGTACTCAACTACTAAGCTGCCATATTTTCAACAAGTCCTTGGAGAAATGAAGAAATCCTATCAAAACTGCAGCCTTATCACTCCTTGGAAATTCTCTGACATGCAGGAGTGCAGAGGGCATGCCTTATATTGAAAATAAGATCAGACATTCCCTTTCCATCACATCCAACTGTGCTTAATGGGATTCTAATTTAATCAGAGTACAGAATGGAGCAGACGTAACACTGATAAATTATAACAGGGATCAACATGCAAGAGCAGGGCAGGTAGGACTTGCCTTGGAGATTGACAACTGCAGGAGGAACTACAAGTGTCTGAAAAAGACTGTGCCTACAGTCATGGGTCAGTCTCACAGAATAACAAATGGAAGTACACCTGGATTTTAAAATTGCTCTGAATGTTCTTATGCATCATACTCTGTCCAGCCCTACCTGAAGTCACATCATTTCTCAAAGGAGTTGTTTCAAACAGGACCATAACTGCACCTACACTTTTTAAAGCAGACTAAGCTGCAAACACACAGCAGAGAGAAAATGTGAGACTAGAACTCATCCAAAACCTTCGTTTTTGCTTCCCAGCTACTGTTTGCTCACTGAACATGAGTTACTCCTGTTTGCCCCCCTGAAACCAGCCCCAGGTGTTCCGTAAGAGCTGCTCTACACCTCCCACCATGTAAACCCTCTCCTGGAACTGAGGCATCAGGCAGGCAAGTAGGATAAGCTGGAAGAAGATCCTCACCACCACTGGGCCTCCTTGCCACAGGAGGCTGTAAGTGCAGGTGTGTAGGGATACACAACTTACTGGACAGATTAATGGGAGAAAGGTTCTTTGAAACAGGCACAATCACTGGTTCAGGAATTGTGCTGCAGATGACTGCAGACTGGGAGGGTATTTTGGGTAGTATCACTGCAGCTTGCCCTGTCTTTATGCTGTTCACAGCATTTGCTGCAGGCCAGAGACAGATTACTGGAGTAAATGGGTCTTTTCCTGACTTAATAGCTTATTATTTTCTACAGTGATGGTAAATGTCCCTGTCCAAAGATCTCAGTGCTTTGCAGTAAACATGTGGATGTGTTTTCCTTGCAGTGATGATTAGCTGACTCAGCTGCATAAATTAACCTCCCCAGGCAGCAAAGACAAGCTGAGTGCTGTGTGGGTACCTGAGAGGTTCAGTGCTGCTGGGCTGTTCAGGGAGGTCTAGTTGTTAAACTTCAGCAAGGCATCTTTAATATATGTAAATAGGCTTTTTACAATGAGTAATGTTGCCAAATTTTCCAGATTGCTTGCACTGTCCTCCATTAAACCTGGAGGACAAATTCACAAAATACATTATTAGGGGAGGCAGCAGTAATGTTAGCAAGTGAATCTGGTGATGCTCTTAATCTTGGAAAACAAAGAAAGGATATTCTTGCTTCTTAGCAAGGTCAGTGTTATATATTGTCAAACTGCCAGAAAAAGTCTATAGTATTGTTTCAGCAGATTTAGTCAGAATACACAAAATTAAGTAAATCCCTAAAGAAAACTATCATAAGGGCTAAAAGAAAATATTCCTGACAATAAAACTGAAATTATGTTACTTACAGGTTAATGCAAGCAATCAAGTCAGAATTTCACTCAAAAGAATCTTTAAGTATGAAATATTGCAAAGACACACTTAGACCTACCATGAAAAGAAGAAAATATTAAAATTCCCATGTGGCTAATGTAATTTATTCTAATCTGCAGACAAAATCTTCAACCATCTTAAACATGTGCTGTGTGACTTCACAGGGCAAAGTTAAATTTCTTTAAATGCTAGAATTATGTATCTGAGAAGCCATCCTATATGGTCACCTCCCTTCAATTTCAAGTTGGTAAAAGATAAAAATGTAGAAGAAACTTTTCTGTGGCATTGTAGATATTTGAATGGATGAAGCAGTTTCAGTCAGAAACGTGTGAAGAAAGCAGTTCTAGAAAATTAATGCTATGAGCATTAGCCAAAACAGATTTTGGATCTTCTTTCAACACTCCATTCATCTTTCTTAATCTGTTTCATATTTTATTCATGATTTGAGTTCAACCACAATACTTACCAAAATTGGAATGTTGCTTACAGACCTTTTAAAAACCCTCATGAACTCTTTTTAGAGGTGGTATCATGGAACATATTACTGAAAAAAATAGCTATTCTATAATCCTTGGGAAAACTATTTAATAACTGCAATAATGCACTGAAATGTAATAACACACCACATTGATCTGATTATCCCCAGATAAACACACTCCTTGGCTGGCTGAATGTACCAGGCAGAATGCACACACTGCAAGGAACTTGGTCTGAGTGCTCTTTGTGGCCAAGTTACCTCAGAGGCTGTAAGGGGACAAGTCTCCTTCTGTGATTGCCAAAATTACCTCCCTCTGGAATCTTTTATGAACAGCAACAACAGGATGACTTTTTATAAGCACCAGAACTGCCCCAGTAAGGATACCTTTCACTTCAAATCAATGCTGGTCAACAAACTGCCTAAAATTCAAGCTGGGTTATGTTGTGGTAGGGGATTGAATTTCTGGTTTGAGGATCTCTCATGCAGTAGCCAGGTAGGCAAAGTATTGTGGGATGGGAGAGCTGGAGGACCCCCAAAGTCCACAGTGCAGAAGTGCCTGCTAGAAACACCCCATGATAGGCAGGTAACTCCTTTCTGCTGCAGAATCCTGCAGTCCTGCTCTCCACAGACAGCTGGTGAAAGACAAGGCCTTCAAGAAAGATGATGCTGATACAAAGACTTCATGGAGAGAAACCTTAGACTAAGTGTGAACCAAAACTTCTGCCTGACAAGTCAAAAGTCTGGTTTAGCCTTCCAAAGCAGCTGCATTCTTAACCCCACTGACCAGGGGATGCCAGGGGTGGGCTGGTCCCAAGGAAGGAGTTTGGCAGAGTCATCAAAGCAGCCAGCTGTGTCAGCACAGAGTGGTGGGCTTTGCTTTTACAACTACCAGTGAAGCAAGAAATATTTGTATTCTGACAGAGTGTACCAGCTCAGTGCTCAGGGACAATCCAGATACAGGGACTTACCAGAAAAGGAACAGGGAATCCACAATGCATCTGAATCTTGACACCCATGAGCTGTTCTGGTCACCAACCCTCTCAGAAAGGATTTACTAGAAGTGGAGAACACATGAAGATGGGCAATAATCACAGTTATGGAATGGCTTCTGCTTGTTAAATGACTTCAAATAATTGAACTAGGACTGCAAATGCTGGGAAGGATATGACTGCAGGGGATTTGGTCACCCTGTGCACAGTTCAGCTGTGGAGCCTGTTGCTGAGCTGTTGCAGAGGTTAAATTGGATGTGAGCTCAAACACAACTAGGCAAATAAATATAAAATAATTCACTAGTGTGATGGTTGAGCAAATAAAGACACAGATACCATCTCTGAGTGAGGGAAGCAGAGCTGCAGCTATTTGGGCACAGGGAGAGTATTTCCAATGCTTCTGCAACCCTGTAATCCTCCCTGGGGACCTTGCTGTCAGTCTCCAGTTGTGACAGGTACTGGTGTGGATGGGCTTTGTTTTACCTATTCTATCTGGTTTTATGTTCTCCCTGCAGCCTTTCTGCATACAGCTCTATGATCACATGCTAAAATATGCCTTTACTCACTTGCTTTACACCTGGAGGGTGGCACAAAACCCAGCCACCAGGGAGGAAACTTCCCCCAGGCCCCTTGGCTGTACATCAAATTGCTGATCCTCTTCCCTGCTCAAAAACCTGACAGCCCAGAGCCACAGCAGGGGCAGGCTGATGTGGGCACCCAATTTCCACAGAAGAGCCCAGCAGTGCCTTCTGCACCTGCTGGAGCCCAGAATTTGCCCCTGACAGAGAGCAGCATGTCTGAGCCCAGCAGAGGGGAATGAGGTTCAGGCAGCTGCAGCATATGGGCTGGGGTTCTGAATCTCTCCTACCAATTTGTACAGCAAACCTGCAATTTCTGTGGTAGCCATGGAAACTGAGGTACTGGAGCACAATGAAGCACATGTGTGAGTGCTGTTGCCACCACTGAGCGTACATCACTCAGCACTTCTCGCCAGCAAGGGCAAACAGGATATCTGGGTAATCACAGGTTGGTTGTGGCCACTGGGTCTACAGCAGGCTAAAAAGGCTCCAGACCACAGCAGCTCTTCTGCTGGGACCGGGGGAAGGATACCTGCTGGAAGGCAAGGCCACTGTTAAGGAACACAACCCTGCCCACTCCAGAAGAAAAGAAAAACAAGGAATGGCTGGGAAGAAATGTTCCCTGGTGAGGTGTACAAAAAGAATAGAAACCTGGCTCATTTTTTCTCCCTTCACATTGCTGGCAATCTCAATACCCCTAAAAGTTTGGGGGTTGATAGTTTCTCAGTCAGTGAAGTACAGAAGTCAATGGAGTCATCTCACCTGAAGTGACAAGCAAAAAGTATGCCCCTGCCAGTCAATTTTCTTGTGAAAGAAGTGTCTAGAAGCTGATGAAGGACTCTCACTCAATGTGCAGCATAAAGCTGTAAAGAACTGCAAACTAGGGAGGCTCATCCTGTAAAATTTTCTAAAAAAAGCAAACATTATTTCCTTCAGACAAGTTCTCTGTAGATCACTCCACAAACCTTTTGCTCAACCACTGCTGTTGAGGCCAGAGTTATAATTCTGCCACGACTCACCAAATGTGTTGGTTTGAGCAGGCTGTGCTGCTTAGGATTTTAAAGTTGCACAGATCAGGTCAGTCTGGCCAAAGGCTGCCCTCCCTCGGGGTTTGAGGTAGACCTGAAAACAGAGATGGTCACTTCTCAGGGTGGTTTCACCAAGGAACTTGAGCTGTACAGTCTGGGTAAGAATTTCAACAGGAAACAAACACTGACAATCTTTCAAACAAGTTGGAGTAAAGCAAAAAAGCCTCCAACATGTATTGCTTAAATACTGAAGCTGTGTACAGCTAAGTGACAAAGGGGTTTAAAAATAGGGCAAAGCACAAAAGATTCCTGACAATTTCCAGCAGTTGCTTGACTGACACAAAAAAGTGTCTGACAGGGGGTGATGCTCAGTGAAATGCTGCTGGTTGAGCAGAGAGGTGAGCAGGGAGCCAGCTCAAGGGTCAGCCCAGAGCAGGCAGCTGTGCTCAGCACTCCCACCCCACAGCCTGCAGCACCTGCTCTCAAACACAGCAATTAAGATTTCGAGCATGAAGAGGTTCTTAACATCCATCAGGTGGAAACTGAGCACCGTGGTGGGGATGCCATGTCCTTGGCAGGGAACCCTTGCATTGTAACTCCTAATTAGGGACCCCTGAGTTCACCCTTTTAATGGGTATGAGCCTTGTTACCTGCTTAAATCCTAAAGATCAAAACATAAGAAAGAAACTGCTACGTGCTCAGTTTTCATTTTTACCTTTGAAAAGGAAAGATCTCTGCCACCACTGCCCACCTGAAAAATCTAAATCCTGGAGTCTGGTTGTGACATTTTTTCAAGCAGTGTCACTGCCCTCTGTATCCACTCTCTAGCCAGTATGTATCTGTATATTAACTGTACCTGTCCTTGGGTGTGAGGTGAGGACTCATCAGAATGGGTTCCATTTCATGCTTTTTTGTACTTTGGGCTCACTAACCAGTTCACAGATGCCTTACAGGCTATCAGCCTCACCAGTTGCCTGGTACCTGCAGCTTAAGGGTACAGATATCACATAATTTGGGATGCCAGATTTGCAAACACAACAGCTCTGGGGCTGCATGGGCTCTCCAGCCCAGCCTGGCATGTTGGCTCCTGAAGGGACCTGACTGGAGATTAATTTCAGAGGTTTACAGAAGTGGTAAACTGGACACAAGGAGAGGAGGATCGATTACACACACAAAATATCACAGTATTTCATATGGGATCTCTAAGTCACGACAGACTCCTCCAAATGACTTTATTTCTGCCAACACCAATATTCCTAAACAATGTGCAGTTTCACAACGAAGCCAAGATTTAAGTTCATCAAAATAACTGAAGTGTTACTTATGTTCCAAATTTTGTTCACTTTACTTTTACCTTTCTTCCTCTCAAAACTCATTTAGCTGGACTTTTATGTCCCTGAGTACACTATTCACAATATTTGGCAGGCTGAAGATTGTCCCATTTCCCCAGAAGCACTTTCTCCACCAGCCCCTGGTTCCTGCCTGGCATTTCCAGACATGTAATATTAAACCACAGCAAAGAGGAGAAAGCATTGCCATGGGTCACAAAAGAGGCACTGAAATTGGATGAGCCAAACTCTCAGGTCTGCAAAAGGGACAAGGTTTTACAGGAAAAACTACAGCAAATATTCACTGGCAGTTGAGGAAGAAAAATGGGCATTTAGTTCACTGGTCACTGCAGAGAAGCAGAGGGAAGAATCACAGGTTAATTTTGCTCTGAACTTGAAAGGCACAGAAGCAAAAGAGATCACGGAGCCCTTGTTAATCTTCTCCTTTACAGCTACAAGGCTGTGGGGCTGTGGCAGGAGAGATGTGTTTACTGATAGCCAGGTTACTCAGAAGAGCAGTGGTGGGAGGGAATTACACGAAAACAAGTTCCTAATTGCTGTTCCTTTTCTGCTGAGGATCATGCAGTGTTCATGGGCAAATTAAAGTTCAGATTTTAGCCAATGCACAGCCCCACTGCAAGTGCCCCATTATTCCTAAAGTGAAATAAATAATTTCCAGTGAATAAGTTGGTTGCATTCTGCCTATGAAGCTCATACAGATCACTGTCCTCAAATTATTCCTGGTCAATTAAACTTCACAAGTTCGACTTTACAAGCTGTGAATATTTGAAATTTGAGCTGCTGCTCAGGGGTGATATTGATTCTCTTCTTTCTTTGGTTGAGTGCACAAGCTTGTCTATGAACACTTACATTAAACAACTGAAAATTCATCTTTTACAAATACACAGGTGTAACTGAAATTTGTTTCCTTCATAAAATTTGGCTACTAAAGTTCAATAACTGAAGTTAGAGCTTAATTTGATTGTAGTTTTGCGTTACAGAAGCACCTAGAGTCAAGTCCAGCCAAGGTTAAGGTACTCTGGGTACTACTAAAACAGTCTGTGTCTTGCAAATAAATGTCTTAGAGCCACATAAACATTTTAGAAATGGCAATACATTTATACACAAAAGAAATCTCAGGAATTTGGGGTAGTTGCATTTCTTCATATATTTTATAGCTACTGAATAGTCACAGAGTAATTTTGCATACCTTGGGAGACTAATAAATTACAGCACACGGCACAAACTCTACACAAAAATCTGTTACACAGTTTTCAGTAGTAATTCAAGCCTCTGCTTAAGCAGTCTCAGCCTTCACAAATGAGAACAATATTTTGCTATTGTAGGTAACCAATCAGGCATTTTAAACAGAAAACATGAGCTCAAACAAACTGCAGTTGACCGGACTGTGATACTCAGTGAACTGTGACTGCTGTGATACTCAGTGAGTATTTCTGTAGTGAGGCTGCAAAAGTGAGAAGCAGATTAACAAAGGAAAATAGGAAAACAGCCCATGTGGCACCAGCAATACCTGGCTGCAGCACGAGGATGTCCTGGGCTTGTGGCCAGCGGGTTGGACCTGCAGCACCTCGGGAAGGCACGGAGCTGCTACAAGGTCAGGGGAGCAGCTCAGCAGGGATTTCCTTCTGGCAGACCCTAAGGCACAGCTCGTGTTCCAGCTCCTGTTTAGTTGAAGGCAGGAGGTTTGCAGTGTCCCTCCTGGGTGCTCTGGAAGAAGGGTCCCCCTCTGGCACCAGGGTAGGGATGCAGATGCAGCCAGGAGTGATGAGCAGTCCACGCTGTCGCTCCTGTGTTACCAGTGGAGTGTTCCTTAGTCTGGAAGTTTCTGGTTTTTGGAGACAATTAGCAAATGGCATTATGGAGAATGAGAATACAAGGTGTAGACCCCTTGGCATGTTTTCTTCATTATACCCTTTCTCTAAACACAAAGCTTTATTCTTTGTAAAACCCATGTAGTTTATTCAGAATTAAGAGTTTTTGAGTTACTGAGTGCAGCTGTTTCTGTCCTTCTCAGCTTTCTAACACCCTCAGAAATCTGCCAGTTGGATAGGGTACTTAATACAGTTTATAAGCTTAAAAATGTGATTTTGAGAGGGACAAACACTGAGTTTTGGACAAAGAAATGGAGTTGGAAGAGGGTGAAATGCTTTTCTTTATTTAGATTTCTTCACTAGATGGTGAATGGAAGAGGCAAACAGGCCTGGAGGTACACTAGGAAAGAGATCTCTTTAAACAATAGCATTTTTTGGCTTGTTCAAGTGGCAGTTAAGTCATCATGCTCTTGGTTTTGACAACAGTGAAACTTTAGAGCACTGAGACCTGACTTACTGGGAAAACAAAGCAAGAAGGAATCCCAGTGGTGCACACAGGATATAAGATATAGCTCTAGTAACTGAACTCTACAAATTTCTCGCCTAATCTCTGATAACCAAAACAACTTCCCTGTCACATGGTTTTGATGTGCATTTGGGCAGGGCAGGTGCCCAAGCCCCAGTCCCTGCAGAAGGGGCCCCCTGACCCAGCTGTGCTGGGCTGCTCTCCTGCTCCCCAGTGCCCAGCTGATGGGACCTGTCCTCACCATCCCACTCCCATCTGTTCTGATTAAATTCACCTGATAGCCAAAACTCTTCTGCCCTTTGAAAGTTATTGGCTCCCCACAACCTAATAAAAGAAACATCTGGCAACCTTTAGAAGCTCAGGTATGTCCTGTTTGATTTACTGCATGAAGGGGAGAGGATCAGGACTGGGAGACTGGAAACAAATACATGGATCAAACTTGACAACTGCAAAGTTCTGCTATTAACACCATGTCTGAGCAGCTCTGGTGGCTCTAAATCAATGAGATTAATATAAATTTTGTATTCATTAGCACCTCCTCTCTCTTTTTCTCCAAGCTATCTAGGCCAACGCTGCTCAGCACTCCTTGGCTGACACACAAAAACTAAGCAGCTCCTTTACTGTACAGAATCATCCATGTGCATTTAATGCCACATCCAAATTTCTGCATCCTGGCTCTGCCTGATTAAGTGCAACAAATTTATGGCAATGGTGGTCCTGTTACAAACAAGACACCAACTCAAAAGTGCTCCCTGTACCTGATCTGGAGGGTGGGCCCTAACAGTGCAGAGCTGCAAAGGAGAATTCTGCAGGAAAAGGCTTTCTGCCACTGTTTGACAACTGGATTAGGAACCCCTAGGCCATACAATCTTGTGTGCACACACACCTCTGCTGGAAATACAGGCTTAGTTTCAAATACAAGGTTCTGTAGTTAGTGAAATCTTCTGCCTTTACCTCCTGATTTATTTTAATTATTTTTAATAGTTGTCAGTGAGGAAAGCTTTACCAGCACTTTGGGCCTTTAATATTTTATCTTTTTTTTCCCTATATTCACTTGTTATTCAGATTGACTCAGCCCTGCAGTTACCACACACTCTAAAAGTCCACAAAATCTTGCACAGGTTCCCACAAATGTGGTCTTTGGGATGTTTATCCCTTCTGTCATGATACTGAAGGTGTTGAGCTTTTAAATATCTTCTCTGCTTGGTCTGGGGGTTGGCAGGTTAACCTCCTGACAGCTTCATTCTTACTTGCTTATCTTTTAATTTCCCACTTGAATGAGAAGCTTTTGCACATAGCAATGCAAGGAATAAAGATAGGAAAAGTAGTTATACTTGAATTTTTAAAAATATCATGGTACATTGCCTGCAGTGGAGCTGCTCTTCAGACATAGGTGGGTTTGCAAAGCTGGGTGGCAAGATGCCAGCAGATGCTCCAGCTTCACACCTGAGCAGGAAAATGCTTTCCTCAGAGACTCCCAGTTATATTCTCAGCCTGAAGGACTCTTCCCTCTTTAATTCAAGTACAGCCTTCTAGAGTGCACTGCAGCAGGTTGTGGTATTTGTAGTCATCATAAAATATTCCTGGATTTTTTCCTAATTCACAAGCAGATCTTTTTTTCTAATGTGAGGAACAAATAAAGCTGATAATATACATTCTCTAAACCACAGCAACAGAGCTTTAGAAACAATCTGTGCAGCAATAAGGTTGACAAGAGCAGTGGCTTTGCTGTGTTCACAGGTGAACTGTTCTGATGTGTGATAGAGATTCAGTTAAGAGAAAGCCTGACATGGCATGAGCTAACTAGAGCTCACATATCTCAGAAATTGAAATCACGTCCTACTTTTTTTTTTTACAAAAAGTAATTAAGTCCTGCTACCTTAATTTTCAAATCCTGATTTTGGAACCCCCATGGGCTCAATTTTGAAGTGCTGAGCAACGGCCCATAGAAAAATCCCTTCATTGTGTCATAGGTTGGGAACTTCAGAGATATTTTAGAGAAGCTAATCAATAAAGATATACCAGCCATTAGACCAAGAAGACATTATTCTAGCTGAGACATCAACTTACATCCTTCTCCCCATGAAGAGTGAGCAATTTTAAGTGCATCATGAAGACAGAGATTCCCTGTAGCTGAAGGAAAGAGGGTTGGGTTTTGTGACACTGGGATAAGTCTAAGAGGAACTCTTCTCTAATTCACCAAATAAACTTTAGCCAGAGATTAATAATGAAACAGGAGATGTGGCAGATGGTGGTGCTCATGGAGGAACATGGTCCTATTTACATTTTCTCCCACTGAAAGGAAGCATTCAACAATTTTAAAAAAGAAGGCTCCTGGCAATGGATTTGGAAACTTCTTAGAATAATCCATTTAATACAGGAGATACAGAAGAATTATTTCCAAACTGGGATTTGACATTTACACTAGCAAGAATAATATCTCTAATAATACTGGGGAGTTTGAAGACACAAGATCTGTTAATATTTCCATTTCAGTACACAAACTTGTCATCAACTGGGGGTAAAGAAATCATACCACACAATTAAACAAATTAGGGAAAAAGTACAAGTGGAAAGAGAAAAGAGGAGGGGACAGGGAATGAATCATTGTTCTTTTCCCTGAGTCCATCCATCATTGGCAACAAAAAATCAAATTAGTTGCACCAGTGGTCTGTTCAGACCTGACAATTTCTGTATTTCTAGTTTAAATTAGAGTAGAATCAATGCAAGTTTTACAAAGATTTACAAAGTTAAAGGCAAAGCTTACAAGGCACAGTGTTCAATCTGCCTGGCAAGACAAGGTTTAGCCTTACAGGAGTCATTAAGGTTAATGCAATCTATACTGATGTGACAGGGAGATGCTCTATTTTCATTACACCAGAAAGCAGCTCTGATTCACTGTGCTTAGAGCTAATTGACAGTTTCCAAATCACATGGTAGTAATTGTTTACAGTTGTAGAAAGGGAGTATATTGTTTTCACTGCTGGTTTACTTGATACGTTTATCCACTTAATCTCTCTCACTTAATTTTCTTTGATAGGTGGAAATAAAAAATAATTTAATTCTAGTATCCTTTGACATTTACTTTTCAGCTAAGAAACTGGTTTGCTGTTCAGCCAGCAATTCAGGTCAGGGGAAGAGCTTGAACACAGCTGCCTCCTCCTTCTGAGAATGATCACCCAGCTCACCCAGCTCTTTGATTTAGTTTGTACAAATCAAAGGCACGTTCAGAAAACTGAAAGATGCATTCAGAGTGCCACAAGCTTTCTTACACTGTGCACACTCAGCCTGCTGCACATCTGACTCATCTCTTCTACCTCCTCCTCCTGCCCTTCAGACCCCTGCTTGTAGCAGCCTCTGTGGTGCTCCCATCACTTCTCCCCTCGAAGGGAGTCTGCTGCTCCACTGCTGAGCTTTAGAAGATCCTGCACACACAGAATTTGTTCAGAGCAGCTCTTCAAGTGAGGGCAGGCTGACGGGGCACTTGGAGGAGGTGGTGGGTGAGCTGGGGAAAGCACCCAGCAGAGGTAGCCCCAAGATGAGTCTGGCTGAAGCTGGCAAGAGAAGGAGCCACGAACGAGCCCAGCTTCCCTGGGGTGGTGGCCTGGGGTGACCAGCATGGCCTTTGCCCGGTCACTCCCTGCACTGGCAGGGCAGCAGCTCCAGGAGAACACGAGGCACTGCAGCTCAGGGGGTCTCTAACAAACTTCTGAAACCATTCTACTCAAAACTATTCTCCTCCAACCCCCCCAGCTTCTGCCAAGCTCACATTTTGTAGCACTGGCCTAGTTGGGGCAGCTTTCCATGCAGAGCCCAGAATGCTTCCCGTGGACTGTGCTGTTTGGAAAACTGTCACAGACACATCCAGAACTGGCTGTTTAAGGGCCCTGCTCCACAGAGGTTTGATAATGGGACCTGGAGATCCTGCTGACAGCACTTTCTTGCTGAGGGATTGCCTCATCAGGCTCCAGGGACTTCCACAGGGACAGACAGTGCACGCCTAAGAAAGTGCATTTTCTGTGAGGGAAGCACAGGGGCAGGCATTCTCCCCCAGGACAGATGGTCAGGTGATTACAGAAATAAAAGAAAGGAAAAAAAGAAATCAAGGCAAGAAAGGAAGAAAAAATCTATTTATTCATTAATAGCCCACATGGCATGGGTGACAGGGAAATAAGACTGAGCTAGTTTGGCAAGGCTCTGGTAGGTATGTGAACATCCCTAATACAGACAGGAACTTTAAAAAAAAATACAGGAGTTATCATCTATAGAGTCAAGTATACTTATTTATCCAGTACAAAATCAAATTCCACTCTGAAATATAATTAATTCTGCATCAACTTAATAAAGAGAAAACATATGGTAAGCTCCATGAGTAACCCTGACTGCTCCATGGTATGTAAAACTGACCATATTGATACTTGATGTCTTTTATAAACTTCAAAACGATTTCAGGAAACTTCTGCTATTGAGGATGGCACCATGTGATGTTACACACCTGCTGAATTAGGTATTTCATGCTGTAATGAATCCCATCTAGAGTAAGCTGTGTCTAAATTGAAAAACAAAGGTGTAAAATCAAGTGCATACAGTGAGGTTTGTTAGGTACTACCCTGTATGCCCAGGGTGAAATATTAAGAAAACAGTAAATTGTCAGATACTGGAAGTTAAAAGATGAACATGGTACCAGGGCCCAGCCACCAAATCCAGCGAGAGCTGCTGAAGGTGATTAGTTTGGGGGGAGATATTACAGACTCAATTCTACAAAAAAAGGCAGCCCAGAGGGTGTTCCAGTAGCATTTGTGATGGCAGTGAAGCAGTTAAGAGAAGCAGTGCTGAAGAACAAAGTTAATTCTGCTTCTAAAGCTGTGAGTTAAGGTGTTGTCTGTTTGCACAAGAGGTCTCTGAAGCATCTGCACACACTTCCTCCAGCTACTGCTTTATGAATCCTGCAATTTTCTCTCCACATGAGGCTGCAAACCTCTGTAATTCACTGTCTTTCCCTACATGTGCGAGTTCAGCAACTTCTCCTCTCTTAGAGTGAGTGATGGGATTTGCCAGGGAAATTCAGCACAGAATTGCTTCTTCCAAACACAGGCATTTTCAGACTCTGTTTTAAAGCAGTAATGGAGATAGTAGTGGGCCCAAATAATTTTAGGACTCTACAAAATCACATCTTGTGGCCACATTCCCACAGCTGCAGAGTTTGACTGTACGTCCCTCGCCATGGCTGTCCTTTAACTTTGGGTTGTTTGTTGTTTTAGGATCCCCAAATCAACTAATCTTTCAAAAGGCTGTAATATATGAAACTTTTAAAATGTAAACTCATTCAGTTTTGGTGCCCAGGACTGACAATAACTTCCTTCCTCTGACTGTAGTTTTCACACACTCTTTTATCTGACTCACTTAGCAAAGAACAGGGTGATTAAACATATCCTCTGCATCTCTTACCACATCACATCTCTCAGCTGAGATTACTCAGTCAGGCATTACTATGCTGCCCTGAGCAGGCAGTATTGAAAGGTATTTCACACTGTCAGGTTGCTTCTTTTTTTTTTTATATAAAGTTTTATTGTTATGGAAATGGAGCATTTGTTTTCCCTTCCCTAACACATTTTCCTTCCTGCTCCCATTTAGTTGAGTGCTGCCAGTTTTATTTGTAGCTGGTTTTAGAATGTTGAAATATCTGGTATCTGTCAGCAAAACTCCCACTGGTTTCAGAAATCATTATTTGGTCTGGTTGACATGGTGGTGTGGGGTCACAGATTGGACTCAAGGTTCTCAGAGGTCTTTTCCAACCTAACTGATTCTGTGATTTCTGCAATTTTTCAATCAGTACTGTTCTCTGTCTTCCAAAGGTTCCATGTAAAACCCACACATTCACAGAAGCTTTTGGGGTCTTTGATGCTGTCCTACACTAAAATACAGCCATCTGATGGCAATTAGGCCTGTCAGTAATTACTGGAGCTGAGTGAAATGGGAAGATGTAAATACAAGTTTGTAACCACCTCCTCTTTTTGTCACAGCAAAGCAACATGAGTGGCAGTGCTCTCCTGTCAGGAATTAGCTGTTTCACTTGGTTTCATGCCTGGCTGAGCCCCAGGGCATGCTCCCAGAGCTGTGGAGGGCTCCTAGCACGATGGATCCCCACGGGAGCAGTTCCAGATGTGTTAACACAGCTGTTTGCAAGTGCTGGAGCTCTGGAAGTGCTGCACACAGGAGGGAAAACTGGAATTCAGATTCTTCTCCTGTGTCCTCTAACCGTGGCTCTCCCAGTCACCAGCAGGGCTAATCTGAGCATCTTAATTTCAGATGGAAAGGTAAAACCAGGTCCAAATCATGATTTATTGTGATCTGAAACACAGCTTTGAGCTAACTGCTCAAAGATTGATTAAAATTCAAAAACTGAAGCCATGGCCAGACCCTTCACCTTTACTAGAGTGATTCTGTCAGGGGTTAAACAAACCTGCTGGTAAAGGAAACAGCTGCAGATTTTCATGCTGTTTTGCCAGCTACTCTGTGGTTTTCTGGAGCTGTCCAATGCCCAGATACAAACATGAGGCTTTGCATGGTTCATATTCTCCCCCAATAAGTTTTCTCTCTCAGGCCTGAGATTTGTTGTTAATCCTGTGTTGCTCAACACATATGTGGGATCTGCAGTGGTCACTGAGCATTTCAGCAGCTCATCCTCCTCCCAAATCATGTAAAGCTTTCCAAGCTTGAGCAATTTTCAGAATTCATCTCAGGTCTGGCTGAACACAACGTGTCACATTTTCACACCACCAGATGCCTGGCCCTGATACCCCACCAGATGAAACTGCTTTTCTGAGTAGAGTTTCACTCTGAATTTCCACAGGTGGAGACGTGAGGATTTTTACAGTGCAAATAAGTAAGTTAAGAATCTACAGGGTGCCTCTGATGGGTTTTGCACAGCTCCAGCAGGCCCTGATGTTTAATGCTTTCACTTTCATTACCCAAAAGAACTTGTGCTGCAAATTACAGCTAATCCAATGCAAATGCAGAGTACGTGCATGGATCATCTCTCATGTCTGGAAGCAAAATACAGACTGCAGGGACTTTTGTAACCTTGGGCAGAAATGTGTGCATGAAATGCTGCACCTGCCTTTGAGAAGATCTTGTTGGCAATGGCCATGATCTCAGCCAGCAATCTGAGCTGGGCATTGTGAGCACTGCCTACATGTGGGAAAAAGCAAAACTCCCTTCTTGTGTGAAGCTCTTCCATAAATCCTCTTCGATTCCATCCTCTGGGAAGGGAGTACCTCTAAGACAATTTGCTTACACTGCTTTGTCAGCAAGACTCTCCGTGTGCTTATGGAAATTTCAACTTTCAATCAATAAAATAGGAGTAAAACCTGCTTATCTTTGGAAAAGAAGGAACTTAAAAGGAAATCACACTGTACACAACTAAATAAACCTATTTGTGTTGGATCTCATGGAAAGCCACCAGCAAAACCAAATGGGCACAGAAATACAAGAGGTGTGAATTTTTATAATTTTTTAAACTGTTTCTAATACACTGATACTTTTGTTGACAACTTCTCTAACAGGCTGAGAAAAAGATGACTGAAACCCCACACTGACAGCTGAGACACCAGTTTTGGCACAGTTTGGCTGATGGGGCTCGCAGGGATGCATTCATTGTGCATCCAACACATGGTCTGTAACCCTTGGTGTGCATGTGAGGAAAGGCTTTGGGGCTTTCTCCCAGCACAGCTCACCTGTGCAGCCACACAACACAGGAAGCACCGACTCAAACTGGCACCCCTTTTAAAGAGAAAGACATGTGTACTGATAAGACAATCAGATAATCAGCATGAAAACTACTCCTGTAAGACTTTCAATCAGTTATATCTACCCTTTCCCTCTAACCATGCTGGCCTTTATCTAAAACTCCTTCTCCTCAGAATGTACAGCTTTCACACAAGTTAAATACTTACCTTTTCCTGTCTGCACCTTCTAAAATGCAGCACACTGATTAATAATGGGCCATTTGCCCCTCTAACCATGCAAAAACCAATTTTAAAGTGGCTTTAAACCTAAAAGATAGGTTTTGGAAAAAACCTAGAGTGTTTACACAAAATTCTGCAAAAAACCCCCACTTCTGTATATTTAGTGCTACCTCTTGAAGAGATCATGCAAACCTGAAAATGCAGGTAACTGGAGAATCTTCTCAGCCTGGAAAGCAGCAACCACACCCTCGGAAGGCTCAGCCTCCTGCAGGGTGGGACTTGCATCAGCTTTACTTGAGTTCACTGATGAGCTCCAGTCAGTCAGGTCCCACTAGTGATGGCTTTTGTTTTGTTCCTGTTTCAAGGTTGCTTGAGTTTTTTAAAACAAGAAAACAATGAAGAGAAAACATTTATATGCAAATACTCGCATTCATACATACGTTTACATGTTTGTACAAAAGCAGTTGTTTCCTGCATGAAATAAACCCTTGGAAACAGACATTGAATATTATCATATGGGGAAATGCTCCAAAAGAAGGCTTACAAACACAGTTGATCTCAGTTTAAATTTATATTCAACACCTAAAAGACGTTATTTTTCAGGTGGTGCGGAAAAAGAAGTTCTACCTCCTTTAAATAAAAGGTTTGAACCTTTTTCATCAGAAAACCTACACTAAAAACATTCAGCCTGAATATTTTTAAAACCAAGCACTTTCATTTTGATCCCCCCACCTGATACGTAATTCCTGTGGATTAATGGCCACCATAAATGAAAGAGTACCATATAGGTCTGCAGGGAGCTAATACTCCATAGGTACTTTTTCCCTCTCCTCTGTAGCCCTCTCTGCTTTGAACATGGTTTTTGTTATTGCTCTGTGAGCATTTGGCACCAAAGCACTGCTGTACACTTGTTCTCTGAGCTTGGCGTGGCCACGCTGATTATATTAAACCTCTTACAATTTACAAAGTGTTTGGACTCATTTGGTCTATCCATTTCTGCTGCCCAACAAAAGAACTGAAGAGAATGAATCAATTTTTAAAACAAATAGGACTTGACAGCAGAGACACAGATTTTTGTGAATGGCAAAAGGTGCCTAATTAAGAGCTCTAGGGATGATGAGCCTTTCATTTCTCTAATGAAAAGAAGCTCTGTAGCCTCCAAGTATTATCCAGCTCCAGCAGAATGGATCTCTTCTCCAGGGAGAAAAAGACAATTAATTTTTCCTTTTCACTTAGTTACTCTTACTCATTTTGCCTTCTGTGTGAAACTTGGGTCAAAGCTTTCAGGTGACCATCATTTCCAAATGCTCAAAGACTCTTGGAATGGATGTTTTCAATTTCCAGGGAGCACGGAGTGACATTTCTAAAATAAAACTTGCTCACCATGTCCCCTAACAACTCGCCTTAAATACCTGGTATTTCTCTCTCAAAAAAAACCGCAAAAGATCCCAGTTCTTTACTGTGTGTGTTCCAGTCATAATGGCAACACCAGGGCTGGATATAAATAAACCTGACCAGCCAAGCACACTGGTTTCCCTACTCTTTTTCATAATAAAAATATAGAGAACATAAAATAAAAAGTTGATAGGCAGGGTTGCATCAACTCTTGCAATATTAGGAAAGCAGCAAGGAGGTGGCTCCAGCCAACAACAAAGCTTGCTCTGAACATGGCCACTCACTGAACGTCCCCCAAGGGGAAAGGACAGGGTGTTTCCACATTTCATTACTCCTT
Source organism: Lanius collurio (assembly GCA_020086605.1). NCBI lineage: Eukaryota > Metazoa > Chordata > Aves > Passeriformes > Laniidae > Lanius > Lanius collurio. The sequence goes on along the minus strand of JACBWW010000009.1, from coordinate 2,565,248 downwards.
GTAGGATTAAACTGGCCTTGCTTAATCCTCACCCACAGTGTGCCTCGTGTCTGCCTACAAAGTCCATTTGAGTCATTTAGAGGATGCTAAAACTGAAGAAAGAGCCCTTAAAGCAGCAGCTTTACTTGTTTTGTTTTGTGTGGTTTTGTTTTGTTCTGTTTCTCAAATAAAGAAACTGGCCCCTATGTAAACTGGGGAGGGCTTGGGGCTGTTCTGGCCCACAGTCCCAGTCCTGTGCAGCTGCAATTACTGTGCTTGTGAGGGCTGGGGGCAGGCGCCAGGAAGAAGCCAAACTGCTGAGTTTCCACTGTCTTTGCAGTACTTAAACTTTCTGGAAATTGCAATAACCCCAGCATCCAAATCGAGCCCGTGGTCTGCAGAAAGAATTTTATTATACTGTTGTTTGAGCAGCAGAACCCTGGGGGCAATATTATTTACAGTCTCTGGATGAGGCTGGACTGCTTCTTAGCCCAAGAGAGCACTTTGATGTGCCTTCCTCAAGTTATTCATACCCTTTTTAGAGAGATTGCTCTTTAACCCTCCATCATTCCTTGTGATACTCTGTCTTCTCAATTATTTTGCTCTGAAATGAGATGAATGCATAATAGCAGGACCCCCTTTGTGTACTGAAGGTTCCTTGGCATCAGTGAGGTGCCTCTGGCACTGTTTCCCCAGGAACAGCCCTGCAGGGACCCTCAGCAACACCTGCACTGTGGCTGCACCCAGACTAAACCAGATGTGGCCAAGGAAACCAGGAGCAGAGTTAAAAAGGCTTTTATTCCTCAGAAGATCCATGATTTAGGGACAATTTGGGACAAGTCCCAGATTTTTAGTGACATCTGAGTTTGACCTGCCTACAGGGAAAGGTCCTTGTTCTCGTGTGGAGTAAATTCTTGTGAAAGAGCATCCAAAAGAGCCTGGTGTCCTCCATGGCAGAGAGCCAGCCTCAGGCAGAGGACAAACAGGGCAGAGCCTGATGCAGAATATTTGTGTGCTGTGGGCACATCAGTCCAGGCAGGTGAGAACACTGAGCATTTTGTCCATTTTAGCCAGCAGGAAAGGTGCCTCCCAGCAAAACCACCTCCTACACCTCCACAGGCCCCAGGGAACCTGGGATGGTGAGCACAGACCAGGTTTGTGCTTCAAGCCTGACCTTATTCATGGCCCAAGAGAGAAACATCTCAGTTGTGCCCAACATTGAGAAGCAAAGGATAAAAGTAGGTGGGAGAAAAAAGCATTTCCCCCCCTATTTAAGCAGCACAGCTGCTGAGGCTGCAAACCCAAGCACAGAGAGGGTACAAATGGAAACTCAGAGAGAGTCTGTGCACAGTGGTGGATGCTCTGCATCCAAATAGCACAGAATGGTAACTTCCCAGACAGCAAAGCTCTCTTCTCAGAGTCCAGGCCATAGAAAACAGAGCACAGCTCAGTACCCACCTACTCTTAAAATATTAGAGGTAATGAACTTAAACAAAGCATCTTGTTTTTCCTGGCAAACAAAAAGGAAAGTCATTTTAACTAAAGTGGCTTAAGTGAAACATGAGGAGCTGCTGCCAGCAATCCAATTTAGGCTTTGTTTTTTTCTTTTTGTTCATAACCTTTTGAATGTACCCACTCACTGAGGAAAAGTTCTGCTGAGTGGGACTGTTTATTTCCCCAGCAGTCTTTAAAGCTCAGTGGGGAAACTTTCTTTTTCTCCCCATTTTCTCCAAGATAAAAATGGTCAGATGGGTGGAAATTTTATAAAAAGGAAGAGGACAGACAGGTTTGCTTACTCAGCTATCTGATAAGCAAACTCAGATACTCCCTCTCCAGTCTGAGCTATCACACACACACACCATTGTTGCCAAAAATTAAAGAAAAAGGAGCCTCCCTAGAATTCCATTCTGTATGTAAGTTTGTACTTAACTGGATAGAAATAGTGAAAAATTAATATGAGCCTCAAAAATTCACAAATATTAAGATTTTGCCATTTTGTGAGCTCTAAATAGAACCACAGAATGATTTGGGTTGGAAGGGACCTTAAAGAGCATTTAGTTCCAATCCCTCTGCCATGGGCAGGGATGCCACCCACAGCATCTGCTTGGACTGAGGGCAAATAGAATACAGAACTGTTATTTCTAAAGTACAGCCTGAAAACTGACGTTCCAAACCTTCTCAGAAAAGGCTAATTTTGAAGATCTCAGTAAACTGTTAGAAATTTATTAGCAAGAAATAAACCAACCTGACTCTGCAGCCCAGGAATCCACTTCTTTCATGTCTTGGCTCTGAAATGTGGTCTGCAAAATAAAAATTATAGCCAGATTTTCATCTATATATGTAAATATTTGCACTTTTAAGTAGTGATTTAGAATTTCTGTAAAAGCCTCCAAAGTAAAAAAGTTGGCAATCATTTTAAACAGTATTATTATATGAACTCCTCATGCTGCTCTCAGAATACCAAAACCAAATTCAATTTGAAGTCCATCTTGAAAAATTTCAAAGTGGATTGAATGTAAAAAATGAAAACTTGAAAAGTTTGGTTGTGCTGAAAAGGATTCTACTCGAGACCAGGAAAAGCAATAGTCTGTGGGGAAAATGAGGAGCAGCCTCACCCTCCTCCTTTCAGATTTCAGTGTAAGTTTTGATGTCCACTTGTGCTACCTCAAGTATTGATGAGACCTGCCAGTTTTTCACAGCTGATGTTGGTTAATCTATGTCCTAACACAGAGCAGATATTTTTGCATGTTTTGGCAAACAAGTGACTTAGTTTCAGTACTGATGACTCAATTTATGGTTTCTCAGGTTGATTTAAATTGAAATCCCCAAGTTCTGTCTTGATTTTTAAAGGATTTTTTCAAGACTAAGTCCAGAGGTTGTAAGCCAACACCATTTTTCAAACCATACAAATCACCTAGAACATTTCCCCTTTAATTCCTGTGCATCCTGCCATCATCAGACCTCCTCTAAGGAACTTTATGGAGTGTCCTGTAACTTCTGAACCTGAGGAGTTCTGGATGCATTCTGTGAACAATTCACAGCAAGGTCTGACTTCTGTCTCTGAAGTAACCAGAACCTTTTAACTCTGGAAAGAACGAGCTTAAAGAAAGGAAGAGAAATCCCATAGGCCATATAGGCAGGGACTAGCAGGTGCTCTCAGGAAAATCTAAAAAAGACAAAAGGAAAAATAAAAATAATGAGCGTAAAAACCCCACCCCTAAACAGCCTATTTGGTTTCTTCCAATATCACAGTGTTTACTTTAGGCTCAACAGGAAGCTTGAGCCAAAATTAGCAGAGAAAACTCCTAGAACTTGTTTTTATCTTAGGCAGGTTAGCTTTTCCTTCTTTATTCCCCCACACAGTCATTCATGGATTTAAGAGCACAAAAAAGCTCTCAAAAGGCTGCAGAGTAATAGTTACTATTTATTTACTTCCAACTGAAACTAAGGACTCTGGCCTTGCCTCCAAGGACAGAATTTTCTTTGGTTTTATATCCACACCCATTTGAACAATCGGCTTTCCAAACAATATTTCACCGAGCTACAGGCACTGAGTAACACTGGAATAAAATGAATGATTTTTAAACGCTTGGCAGTGTTTCATTTTCTCCCTGGATTGTGGACATTGCTCACATGAGGAACTGTTCCAGATCTCCAGCTTCTGAGCCTGCCTGTCCCCTCTTACCCCTGACAGATGACACATCCCCTGTGTTTACTCTCACAGTGACAAACTTGGTGCAATACCATAAATTTGAGGATATATCACTGTGCCAATTATTCACAAAGTCTGTGTTTTGTGGGGGGTGTTGTAATGGTAAAAGGGAATTGCTGTATTTGCTTTGTGCAGACATTTCATTATAGGTAGCATTATGCATAGGCCACTTGGAATCTTGTTTCTTGTGTCAATAAAATCCAGGCTTCCTCATCTTTCCAGCCCTTTCTTTAAGAGATTTGCAGACTGTGGTGTTCAGCCTCACATGCAGGTGTAGAAATTGGGCATCCAGAGGGTTCGAGCATCAAGAACCACCAGCCCATGGCTCAGGGGGTGGTGATATGGAATTGTCTTTCATCCACCAGCTTTATTTCAGTATTCAGAAGGAAGAAATTCTCTTTAAATGGAAAGCAAAAGTGCTTTTCCTTTTATTCTTTTCCCAGGCATGGTTACACACACACAGAGGGCTGCAGGCAACCCGGAGCAGCAGTTGGAATTTCCCCCTGAACACATCAAAGCAGGGATTGAGGAACCAGCTGATCATGACAGCAAGTGGAGCAGATTGTCAAAGGAAAGAAATGTTTTGGACATTTCTAAAGCAGTATCTCACTCTGCACAGTCCTTGTTTGCTCCTTGTACTTCTGTCCAGCTGGGTCAGAACATAAAACTGCCTCCAGCTCTCACCAAAACTTCAGAATCTTTATCAAAACCCAAACTTCCAATCCAAAGCTTTTTCCTTTTCTCAGGAACTGTCATTTCTCATGAAAAGCAGAAAGCACCCACCACAGTCTGCAATTCTGTGGGAACTCCCTTTCCCAGTGGAAAGAGCAGGTTTGAGCTGATTTTAAGCAACGCTTTTCCCTTGGCAGGGATTTGACATGCTATAAACCTACATTACTTGGGCTTGTTTTCTGTCAGCAGAAAGAGATGAGAAAATGCTCTTCATGGCCATAGTTATCTTCTCCTGGGTAGAATTTCAAGCACTACAATCCCTTTTTGAATGCTCATCTGTTTAATGGATGTGCAGGGTTGCCGTGTCCTAACAGACCCTAATCTGTTCAGCTCAGTCCAGTCTCTCCAATCTGAGAAAGCAGTCAATTTTATGGTAAAATACAGATGTGCAAAAACCTGAGATTATGACTTTTCATGCCTGTTCATGCTCCACTACTGACAGACTGAAACAGCAAATGCAAAAAACTTTCTTTATGGATCACCTATCCTACAAATCAGGTGCAACATCTACCTACAAAGTCCAGCAACACCAGTCTCCAAATGCATCTTGGGAACTAAGAAACGTGGTCTTTTTCTCCTTTCTGTGCTATCTTTGTCTTCCAGGATCTCTCTAGATCTTGCTTCTAGCACTGTAACAAGCAATGGATGGATAAAGAGAGCAGGAAGCATCCCAAATATAACCCCAGTTCCATAAACTTGACAGCCTCAAGAAGATCTATAGGGATAATTTCATGTCTTGATGTAGTGATGAAGCTTTGAATGTTGACAATTAGTAGCAAACCTCATTAAAAATTGGTCTATTCTTTAAGAACAGGAAGAAGGACAGTGAGAGCTCCTGCCCCAGGCGGTCGGGCTGTGGATGCTCCACAGCAGCAGTGCTGGTTCCAGTGCTGGGTGCTGTGGTCTCACTGGTTCTCTCACTCTTTGTAGGGACAGAAAACCTTTCAGAAAACTGCCTCTCACTCAGCTCAGGGTTTGCTCAGCTCCTGCTGCAGCAGAATAAAGCCCCAACCCCAGAGACCAGCATGGTCTGGAGATACAAACAGAACTTACAGAGCCTCAGCAGTGCTCACCAGGGTTCGTATTTCTACTGCAGGAAGAATTATGGACTACATTTTGTACAGCAGTTAATCTAAGAATACAATTCTGAATAACCTGATTTTGTATTTAAATAAACCAGCATTCCCCCTGCCAGAGGTTCTTTCTTCTCCAATATAACATAAGTAACACTTTATACATTTCATTTTTATGGTCTCTCTGATTGTATCTTACATTTCCCTTCAACGGCAAAAATTATTCATAAATAATAATACATCTTCCCAGTAAAAGGAGAACATTTAGATTATTTTTTTCCTCCACTCTTTCAAACACCTTTACATTGTGTGACAATAACCCGTTCACTGGACTCCTGCTGCTAGAACAATTTTATGATTTTATTTCCTTGCACATCTCCAGCTCAGAGGGAAAGAAACCCAGTGCAACATACAGATATCTGTGAACTCAGTTCTGCCAGTGGCCAGTAAGGACAAGAACCCTGTGCAAGGGAATTGTGCCACTACAGGCTCCTTCCCAGGGAATACTGAATGCACAGATCCACACAGTTACAGAAATTACTTTCCTGTCATTTCCACAGAGAAACTCTCTCCTGTCCATGGGCCATTATCACGAATAATTATGAAATTCGACTCAACTCTGAGCAGATCATGCCTGGAAGGACTCTCTATCCCTTATATTCTATAAATGATACTATTTATCAGTACAGTGACCAGAAATGTTCAGAGACAGATGTCACACAGAGGCCTCAAGTGTGGCAACATCAGGAAATATCAGGTGACAGCTTCAGCACATGTAATTCTCTGTGAGCAAACATATTACATTTGTGTACCATTTTTTGTGCTAATAATCATAAAATGAATACAAAATTAGAAAGCACTGTGCTACAAGCCCCCACCTCAGTAGTCATTAACTTCTTTAAAATGCTCTAACAGCAGCAGGCAGCTTTCAATTTTAACTGATCACACATTTTCCTACCAATGTACATAATGTTTTAAGAAAGTGTTATATTAGCACATGATAATAAATAAATCGTGCTGAAAGCTCCTCTGATCACTGCATGGAAACACTTGCATGGATGCAAAAAAACAGACTTGAAAGCCAAAGCTGAACTGCTGCAGGCAGGACTGGAGAAGCCTGTAAGACTTCATAACAGAGAGGTGTGGGAGACACCAGGACAGCCCAGCCTGCCAGGCAAGATGGACAAATGGAATTTACCTGGCAGTGGGACACGTTGTGACCTTACAAAACATTCTGCTGAGTGTTGGTGAGCCTCAAGTGACCACTGCTCAGGTCCTATCTAAGTGGTGGCATCTCGACAGCATGTGCCAAATCCTTAAGACAGAGAGTTTTCTTTGCTCTCCATCTCTTGCTGCAGCACTCCTTCAGCAGAAGAGAGCTGGGAAAAAAAAAAAAAAAAGAACATGTTATGCTATTAGTGTAGCTACAGAGACATTTATAAACCAGCACAGCAAAGGGAGCTGCTTCTGAAGCCTGTTGTCTCTTGCAGTACTGCCAAGAATTGGAATCAGAAAGGGCTGATCATATTTATTTCCACAAAGAAACCCCCACCCACCCTGGGCTGAGTGTCTTTCAAGGAAACCAAAATTTTCTACTGCCAGTAATGGAGCTTACATCTGAAAATCAGAAGGGAGCAAGAGAAAAGGTTTTTTGGTTGTGTGATGGACAACCTGCACTTCACAGCTCTGACCAAGTGCTCTCAGTAGCTCCGAACCCCCCAAAGGAAAAGAAGCCTCCATGGAAGGTCATCACTTTTCAGGAAAACCTGGGGCCAGCTTCAGGTGGTGTGCAGGAGTGCAGATGGACCCCTGCAGCTCTTCCAAGTGTGTCCCTGCATGGAGAAGCACCAGCAGCTGCCTGCCCACCCTGCCTGTGCTGCTGCACGTTCTCCCCGTGCACCCGTAAAGACTGAACAAGGCAGAAGGACCAGGGGGTTAAAACCACTCCAGCAGCAGCTGTGTTGGATAAAAGCACGGAGAATGTTCTCACTTAGATCAGTGTAAATCAGCAAAGCCTCCCCTGACAAAGAGTCTGTCGGGGTGAACAAGGCTGGAATCAAGCTGACAACAATTAGGATTCTCTCACTATTTTTCTCCTCCGCTCCAGTTGTTTGTTCCCGCCCGCTCTCTGCTTTTGACATGGCAACTAAAACGTTTTTGTTCACAGCCTCATGAATCCTTTCTTCAGAGCTTTCCTTGAAATGTTCAGATTTCAGATGGTCACAGGGTTTTGCCTTTAGATTTCAAGCTCCTCGGGGCAGAAACAATGTCAAATCAGTGTGCAGCATTGTGAATGCTAATGAGGCCACGGAAACAGTGACTGTACATGCAGTTAACACATCTCTTCTGATCCACATCCTTTAAGCACTTTGTAATCCAAACTGCCAAGAATCAAGGGCAGAAGGAGCAGGGGTGTCTTGCTCCTCCCATTAGATTTTACAGCTAACAGAGTACTTTTTCTGCCGTGCTGCAGCACATGCAGCTCATGCCCAGCCGTACACTGTGCTCTGTAATCAAGAGATCTTTCTTCCTCTCTGCCACACACCTTAAATCACTGACTTCAGTCCCTTGCAATGTGCCACTCCCTGGAAAAAGTTAATAAGACTCCGTAAAAATGCTGTATTATTACAACTTCTGGCAATGGCCCATCTATACCAATCACCTCAATACAAGATTTTTGGCAGGTATTTACACTCAATTCTCTACTTAAACAGCTATTTTATTAACAGTCCACATGTAGTTGCTTGGCATTTCACTTGAGCAAGGATGAACTTGGAACAGACATCTCCTGTGGCAGTGGGTGCTGGGCTCAGAGCAGACACAGGGGAGGGCAGCACCCAGAAATCCCAACCTCCTGCTCCAAAGGATGGCGAGCAGGAGATTGTCAGTGGAGCCACATCCCAATCTGACATCATAACTTCAGGCAGGCAGGATAAGCAATCCTTCACTGAACCCCTCAGGATTTTGGGATGAGCAGCTGAAGACCACGTTGTTCAGGAGCCTTCCAGCCTCCCACAAGGCAGAAGCTGAGTGAGCTCCTGTGCTGCTGAGGTGACCCTTTCTGCTGCCCTAAGTTCGCCCTCACAGATTTGAGTGTTAGCACTTTAATATCAGAATCTCACACAAGCCAGCAGTTCAAAGGTGAAAAGCATTTTACAACAGAATGAAAATCATAACAGTGTTCAGGAGACTCAAAATTACTCATTTCCCAAGGGGAAATTACTGGTATTCCCTTTCCAGCAACTCTGCTGGTATCAGTGTCATTAAAAAGAGGGAATGGGAAGGCAGATAAACAAAGTCTTAAAAAGCAAATATGTTCTGACTAGTGGTTATCACCACACTTAATAATTAGGGTACTAATTAAGAGGATAAGTAACACACTAGCTATTAGCTTCTAGTAATTAGTGGTTTTTTTCTCTAGATAATAACAAGCTAAAAAGAAAATAAAAAGACCTGAATCCATTTCACCATTCACCCTGTCCACATCATGAAAACCTATTACACATATTAATCATGAGCACCATGGAGCAACATTTTCAGATTTTGGATGTATCTCAGTTTTAAACGTGTGGCTTTTTACATAAACAGACTGAACTTTGATGATGTCTAATGGGGTTACCTTTATAAGCACAGGTCAACTCCTTAAGCCACCCAGCCTTAACTCTGGCATGTCAGAGATGCACACACAGAGACCCAGAGCTGGGCAGCACAATGCTGCCATAGCAGGGAGGAAGCACAGAGAAATTCTTGCTGAGAACAGGGCAAACATTTCCCAGGGCAGTGTTCTCATGGGTGGGAGAACTGGATTTAAACACCTGAAGCTGAGTCAGGCAGGGAGGGAGGCTGAGGTGTCCCGTATCCCTGTCTGGTTATGCTCAAGGATAATTTACCCCATGATTTACAGCCCTTCTGTCTGACACAGGATTTCCTTGTCTTCCTCCTCAAACCATGGCCCTCCAAGTGCTGTAAGAAGGAGAGAGCAGTGCCCAGGTCCAGCTGTGGTAAGGCTGGAAGAGGGGAGTGATTTCCTGGCAGGACACAGCAGAGGCTGCCCTGCCCCTGCATTGTGGTTCTGTTTGTGCACTGGGAGCCTCAGTGGTGATCAGATATCAAAAATTGGTCAGGAGCTGAGCCACATTCTCTGTGTTGGCTTTTAAAACAAACCTTTGTGTGGGTAGATTAATACTCTCAGATTTGCCCATGGATAAGAATATCCATGCAGCTCTATTAGCTACAACAAATCAATAACGTAAAATGTTGTGTCTTGCTAAAGCACCATTTTTTCCCAAACAATATGTCAAATTACTGTCTCTGGACACAATGTAGAGGTGTGAGATACGACTGAAATAGAGCCCTGCCTGGGGTAAAAGAAAACCACTTTAGCTTAGTTACACAGCTGTGATCAATGACAATGAAGAAATCATTCCATCTCGTGTTGCTTTTAGATTTACCTGTTACATGAATCTTCTCCCAAACTGCTGGAAAGCCCAGGAATGGTTCATTCTCTTCTGTTCTCTTCAGTGAACTGGACTTTCCTTGACTTTTAGAAAAAACACAACACTTGAAACAATGAAATCAAGAGTTATTATCTGCTAAGCCACATTCCTATGCTCTCATACATTTCAGTACCATTTTATGAGCAGACACACACACACGTGCACACACATTGGTCCCACTGGGGAAATGGGGTTTTAAAAAACCCACATAACTACAAGCAAATATGAGCTTCTTAGAGGGTTTCTTTTAATTGGTCTTAAAAATGCATCAGTTGCTAAATTTAAAATTGTTGGTAAGTAAACAGTAGGTAGCATTATAGAGAGCCACTTCATAAAATTCTAATTATCCCTTTCCTATTTGTTGTGACATGCCCTCACACAGATTATGGGTTTGGACTGCTGCCCAGTCCTCTGCTTTGAAAATGCAAAGTAAGCAGGAGGGGTTTGTGTAACCTCCAGTTGGGTTTCTGAGCGTGGTGAGGACATTTTGTGAGGCTGCTGCAAGAGAAGGGAGCTCAGGCTGCCTCACCTGTTTCTCCTCACCCCAGAGCAATCAGCATTTCCCCCACTGCATGGGCTGCAAAGCAGAGCTTCTCCAGACCCTTGCTGACAGGGCAGGGGTGACCACTCTAGAAATGCACTCCAAAATCATTCATAAAGGGTATTTTTCTCCAGACACCCTCCATGGACCCCGGCAGCATCCCCTGACTCTGGCCTGATGCTGTCCATGCCAGACTGTTGGGTCAATGCAGAGTTACTCAGTCACTGCCCTCTCATGGGACAGCAGCTCCTCTTGGTGTTCCCATCCCCTCCCTGGGATGCTGGAGAGTGAAATTCCAAACACTCCTCTCACGTCTTTCAAGTTCCAAGCAGGAAGTAAGGCAGAGGAAAGCCCCAGTGGGTTTGGGATCATCCAAAGCCCCGATGTTTCTTTCAAATGAGCATTTTCTTTTCATGCCCCAATGTTTTGTGTCCAAGTGCACAGGGTAAAAGCCTTCTCAGCACGTTGCAGAGACAATCTCCTCCCAACTCTGTGAGCTGAAGGTGGGTGCAGTGCCCTGAGCGTGCCCAGGGTTCAGGGTAGGTGCAGTGAGATGGGCAAGAGGGACACTCTGGCAACAAGCAACCCATCAGCTCTAACACAGTGTTGTGTACTTAACCTCAAGGCTATTACCATTATCCAGCTTAGCCAAATGAATGTAGTAGAAAAACATTTACAGTTGCCAGAGGATTAATCTTCTGAATGATGCATGGATTTTAGAGAAATGCCTTTGATTTATATAATGCTATACTAGGGGATATAATTTCAATTAGTAATTGCTAATTTTGATTTAGTGTGTTACATACTGGATACAGCAGGTTTGTTATGGTTATATTATCTAATTTATTATGATTTATATTTACTTTAATGGGAATACATATTAATCAATAGATACTCTGATTAACTAGGGACCATTAACTATCCTGCAACACTGGAATAACACAATCAAGCCAGCAACAGACACAGAGTATCGTCAGATGCTGTGACCGATGCATCTAATTCTGAATTTTACCATGGAATAAATACAAAAAGTAGGTAATGATTATCAGATTCATAAATGAATATATCTGTTTTAACAGACAGCATGTCAGATGCAGTAGCTAAGCTACTTGCCCACAGAGTCCAATTCTTCTCCAAGTGAATGATTTATATATTTTAATATGAAATGTATCACTCACCAAACAGCTTCTTTCACTATGTTATATATAAATCCCACCTGTCAAGCACATTTTGATATTGTAATATATCCTGTTGTCTTGCTTCTTTCAAGGGAGTCTGTTTCTAATTCCTTACATGTTTCCTGTCTCAGACTGATATCAGCAGCATCTTTCATAACGTTGCTGTCACAATGGCAACACAAAACCTCTGCTCAGTGCTTTGCACAGAGGTTTGTAACCAGCTGAAGTGCCCTGGGGACATGGGGACCTGGCAGAGATTCTTTTTGTGCTCTGTTCCTGGGCATGCCCCATGCTGCTGCCTGGCAGCACAGGAAGCTGCTAAAGGAATAAGGAATAGGGAGTTTTACCCAAGAAAGACACTCTTTGACCCAGTCTCTGATGAAAAGTGTGGCAAGCTGCAAGATTGAGAGAAGAAGGACAGAACCTCTGACCCTCCCAAGCCCTTAGGAAGGGCTGTTTGTGAGCCTGTTCCACTGTTTTGATTACAGAAACGTGTACCAAGCTAATGTGGGAATAAGGGCTCTGTTTGGATCCTTGGTTTGAAGGAGTACCTGCAAACTCCAGCTGTTAGTACACAGTTTCAGTGGCACTCTGCTGCCCTGATGGACAGTGCTTCTGGGCTGACAGCTGGGAAAGAACTGGTGGGATGAGGCAAAGCCCCTCGCTGCAGAGGCAGGAGAAGCATCCCTGGATGCTCCCAGCCTGTGAATTATTTGACACATGTCAGTCAAAGGACGTTCCCAGTGTCAGATGGAAGGAAACCAGCACCTGGCTGTGACAGTTATCCACAGCTCCAGTCACACCAGTAAGGGAAGGGTCATCCCCTTTTGCCATCCTTCCTCTAGGGACCTGCTTCCAGAGCTGCATTTCTCAGCCCCTTTTCTGCTCAGGACCATCCACATGTCCACCCACGGGAGCTGCAGCCCCCTGTGGATCTGCTGCACCTGCAGTTCCCTGCATGGAACTCTCCTCAGTCTGCAATAACTCCAACAACACCCTTTAGTCCCAAAACCTGCTTGTTTAATTGCTCCTCCAGAAGCCCCACAACCTGCCTATCCAGCCCTCTGCACTCTCTCAACCCCCAACAGGCAGGAAACATCCCTAATATCCCCCTTGCATTTTCTTTGCTGCAGAATTTACACCCTTTTGTCTTGCTGTTACGGAGAAGGAGGCAGGGGACAACAGGGATACAGCCCCATCACCTCTGGGATGGTGTGGTCAGAGTGGAGACTTTGCTTTCCCCTGCTGAAACTCTGCTCTTGCTCACAGATAATTGTTTCTGAACCCTCCTCTTTCTTACTGCTGGTGATTTTGCCTGGGATGAGAGGGGAAAGCACACATTTGACTGAATCACAACATGCAGAGGACCTACTGTACCAAAAGGGGAGAAGGAATTGTCACCTGTGGACTTCAGTGATTATAAATCATGTCAATGGCAGAGGGTCTCTTTCAGCTGAGACCAAAAATAAGACTCCAAATTCAGCAAAATTGATTGGAAAACTTTGGAGAAACAGAGGAGAGGGCAAACCATCCTTTGATCACCAAAACCAAACTCCTTAACTCCTCCAAGGCAGATCTAGAAAAGACAAAATGTATTAATCAACAGAACTTACAGGGCTGAGTGTGCCAAAAACCCCACTATTTGCAGAGTAAGCAAAAGCATATGAAGAGCATATGCAGCAGAGGGAAACAGAGGCTAGTTCCAGCAATAAAAAAAGTCAAAACATCCCCAGAGTAAAGATTTGAAAACCATATGCAGGTTTCTAGGTAACCAGCCCAATTTTTCTGATGCACTGAGGGCTGACTAGTTCCCACTGAAATCAGTAAGGGGCTGTTGATTGCCTGGTACTTTTGAAAATCAGGTCAATCCTCCAGGAGCATGAGCAGGGGTCTGAAATGCCTGATTATGCCCCATTTGAAGCCTGATACACAGTCTGATCCCATCTGAGCCTCAACACACAGCACTGTGCCTGCTGCTCAGAAACTTGTCTCTCAACATGCACATCCTCTGCAAGGATGAGAGCAGAGCCTTCCTGCCACAGACTGGGGATGGAAACCTCTCTTTCCATCACCACACATTATACCTCCCTTATAAAAGTGAATATAGCAGCTGCAATTATGAAGAGAAAAACCTTTCATAGATGCTGCAGCACATCATCAAACACTTTATGTCATGAAATGCAGAGGTAAAGCAATGGAAACTTAAATTTGCAGGTAAATGAAACCTGCATGGAACTGTGACCTACCCTAATCTACTCACAGGCAGACAGTGAGCAAAAGGGGAGGAAAGGGTGAGGCAAACAAAGTTAAATACAAGCCTGACAGAATATATTTCCTAATTTTAAAACCCTCCAAATATTGGCTGTGAAGTTTTATCTTTCCAGTGCTGGCTACTGCTGTGCTTCAGTGAGCACTTTGGATTTGGGGCAGGTTCTCTGCTCACCCTTCTTCCCTTTATTCCCATTTGGTGCCCAGTGGCTGAGTTGGGAATTGTGCTGTGTCCTTCCACAAGCACCTTCCCACCTGAGGCAAGCTCTGGCACCCACAGGCAGTGATTTACTGCTGAATCACACCACAGAACTGGCTATATCCTTTATAAATTCATAAATCCCAAGTAGGACAGTTTTCCCATTATGGCTCAGCTTTGTTTCAGTGTGTAACCCCCATTGCTGAAGGAGACACAATAAATCCTGAGGCTGTGAAATCCATTGTATTTATATATGAGGCTGCTTTTGGTCTCCATTTCCCAGTCACAAATAAACTGAGATCTTTTGAGTTTGCCACGGGGGTATTTATAGATTGCAGATGGTGGCACATAAAATCAGTTGGCTCCTATATTTTGTTTGGGACATTTTATTGTTTCCTGTAAGTCAATGAATATTTTTCCCATCCTACAGATTCTTTTCCATGTGGAAAAAGTCTGGATGATCTTAGATTTTCTTCACACTCTTCCTTTATACTTGTAAGGCTGTGATTTATGCATGCACAGTCCTGCCCTTCTTGCAGCAGACAGAAGCAGCATGAGAAACTATTTTCATTATAATAAAATGGTTTTTTGTTTGTCACTTTCTGGTGTTCTACCTTCTAATGCCTCTCCTTGAAGTTACTTGGATAACACAATCACAAAAATTCCTGCTATGCATTTATAAAAATGATCAGCCCAAGTATTTTTGAGAGTTTTGGGCAGTACCATTGTATTCAGGGGTGTTAGACACAGTTCCATCACAAAATGAGTATTTTCCCAAGTCCAGCCACCACTCAGTATAAACCTGCAGGTTTTACAGGAGCTGCAGCCACAGAGTTAAGGACACTCCTCTGGGCCCCAACAGTTAAATATCAATAGTCTTAGAGGACCACAAGGGGGAACAACTCCCATTAGAAAATCACTCAGTTAAGAAGAAAATGAAGCCCATTAAACTCACCTGAGCTGTGTGTGAGCCGTGTGAAGGGAACCTCTCTTTTCCCAGACCAAATCAACAAGGTATGCTGGGGAATGGAGTCATTCTATAAACTTAAAATGGGACAAAGATTGTAAAACCCAACACAGATTGCATCAGTAATTAACTTGACGGAAAGAACAGCAAAACAAACTAATATCTTCTTTTATGTCCTGCCAATTGTGTCTGTAGACACAATTCAGAAGAGAGGGTCTATCTGTACACTGTGAGTGCTTTGGGACGCAGTCAGATATCAGTGTCAGGTACTGTGCATGGACTGGTTTGTGGTAGGGTGGGACATGTACAAGTTCCTGAAGGACAACCCCCCCAAACTTGTTTCTTTATGTCCTTCCCTGGTGTGGCTCTGCTGCCCAAAGGGCACATCAGGATTTGCTCTAAGTTCAGCTCCATAGCAGGACAGTTTTGCAGTAATCCTGTCAACTGCAGCTGTACCAGCAGGACTAATTTACTAGGTGCTGATGAAAAACTCAAGTGTTTGAAAAGTGCTGCTTTTTTTTTTATTATTTATTATTCAAATGCTCAAAATAGAAATAAAGGTCAAGGATTTTTATTCTTTTTCTGTTAAAGTAAATGCATTTATAATAAAAGACTTGAAACAAATTTTGTTTACTGATGAAACAGCTTTATGTTCAAATTACAGAAATATGAGAAAGGAGTTGTCCAATAGTGTAGCTTATCCTTATTCCTTGACTTATTTGCTACTTTTCTGCAGTACTTTTTAAACCTTACAAATAATTCTATAACTCTCTGCAATTGTATTTCTATATAATGGATTTTTGTGTGGAGATCTTGCCCTTTCTGTATATAGGCTTGAGCAGGATGTCTGAAGAGTACCTAGAGCACCACCATAGACATATCTGTTAAAAAAGAAGGCAAAAAGCACTATAATTTCTTCTGCATCTTTCAACCAGAGCTGCTCATTATGCAGAACATCAGTGACAAGAGCAGGAGGAGAAATACAGGGTGCAGTATGTGCTCAGGTTAAGTGAGAAGTGATTAACATGTTTTCCCAGTCAGATTCTGACTGGTTTGAAGCTCTAGTAATCTTCTGGCATTTGATTAATCTTTTCATTTCTAGAGCAGCTGCTGTAAAGATCAGAATTTAGACAGGACTACAAATGATGCAAGATTAGCAGGCCTTGAGCTCCTCATATAAAGGATATAAAGCTGCTAACAGGGTATAAATAGGTGTAGCCACACAAGAGGCTGAGAAAGGCTGAAGATCCTGACCAGGGAGCAGCATCACAAATCCAGGCTCCAAGAGATCATTCCATAGCAGAGAGGTGTAGAGGGCTCTGTTTACCTGGCCACAAATTCCCAGCTCTGCATTGGGAAAGACAGCAGGAATGAAGAGATAAAAATAATAAAGGGAAGTTGAAATAATGGTTTGATTTACCAGCTGGTGCTCTGTGCTGTAGACAATACAGTTGGGCTGTAGATTAGTTTAGCTCAGGACATAAACTGCAGAAGGTTGTTCAGGAGCTGAGTTGCTCAGAGTATCCAGCCTGGACACACTGCAGCCCTTTCTAAAACACCAATGGCCTCCAGGAGAGTTGTTCTGACTCCCAGGGCTGCCTCCCACCCCATGTCTGCTGCATCCCCTTTGTGTCCCACAGGGCCCAGCACTTCGGTCATCACCCAAAGCATCCAGGCCAGCTCTTCCTTTTCGATTGCTGCTTCTCTCCCAAGGGCACACTGAAACATGCAGACAGCAGGGGCTCAGCACCTCTGCCTCCCCTTTATCCTCTGCCTCTCCAGCTGCCAGGGCATTTCCAGCTGCAGCAGACACAGACAGTAAAAGCTAGGACCAGGGGCAGGCCAAGGGAATACAGTTGGAATTTTGGACTCGCTTTTTAGCCACTTCCTTCCCAGAGACAGTGCAGGCACCTTCAGGCCTCCCAGCTGCAGACCTAAAAACCCTAACCTCACCTCCCAATAGTCAAGTGAAATTAGCTATTCTGTAAAGCTCAAAAAGCAGCAATTAGACTGAACTCACTTTTAAAGTCCCCGTTAGCAACTGATCTCTGCAGCACAAGTGCAGTATTTCCCTCTGATTTTCAGGTATTTGTAGGGTACAATAATAGCAGGTGAAAGGCTCGAGTGCTTTGTACCAGAAATACTTTGCCCATGCGCTCTCATGTCCAGCTCACACAGAAATCCTGTGTTTAGAGAAAGATGTTTCAATAAAGAGCCAAAAGGATCTGTTGCAGGTGGAGAAACACTGCTGGAAACCCGGGGAGATGAGAGAGCTGAGCCCCCAGAGCCACAGTGCTGTGCTTGGAGCACGACCTCCTGCACCAGCAATGGGGGAAAGGTTGCTCTCCTTGCCCTGCCTCGAAGCAGCTGATTGGAACACCAGCCTTTCTTTTCACAGGACAAGAAATTAGGTCAAAACTTTCTAGGAAATTTCTGCTGCCTGTTTTAGAAGGCAGTTCGAAAGATCAAAGGAGAGGAATTCTATAGAAACCCGTGTGCAACCTCCTCATGTGGAAGCATTCACAGGAAGAAATCCTGTGCCTGAGCAGTGCTGAGCTGACAGCCAGGGGCTTACCTGGAACAAAACCTCGGCACAACCCTGCAGCAGCAGAAGGGAAGGCAGAGAGAGCACGTAACCTTAAAGCAGCCCCTCCATCAACACCTGCCCCAAGGACAGACACCACTCATTCCATTGGCACTGTGGAATCGTTCCCCTCTGCTCCCAGCTCCACCAGCAGCTTGGCTGCAAAGAGCCTCTTCAGGCTCCTACCAACAGCAACAAATCTTCCCTGAGCAGTGCAGTTTTTATCAGTAGAGCTCTTCACTCCTGTTCAGTATTGAATTGTTCTTCCTTCCAAAAGCACTATTTTGATTAGGTGATCTCTTCCCTGAGAGAAAAAAAAAAAACCCAAACACACTTAGGGCTAGATTTAAAAAAAGCTATTAGACTCCTGCTTAATTTAAATTCATAACAGCAGGCAACTCAGCCTAATTCTCCACTTGAGCACATAGTCTCCTGATTTATACACACAAGTGGAATAGCTTTTGCAGATGCATATTTTGCTTTTTGCTTTATCCTCCTTGTTTTTTAATAGCTTACTTATGATTTTCTTAATTCAGGCTTAAATTAGACAAACAGTCATTTGGGACACAGCCTGCATTGACCAATTTTCCTCCAGTGGCTTTGAAAATTAAATTCACAGGACTCCTTTAATCCCAAATCACCTTGTGGTGTTTTGGGGCAGCCCTGTCTTAGAGAGAGAACCTTGTTGTGACTCATGGGGGCAAGAGAAGAGCAGAGGGTTTAACTCCACAAGTTCTAAACTCCTCCCAGACTCCCAGAGGGAACACTGAATTGCACACTAAGAAGACTTTTATCACTGATAAATCTTCTTGCAATTTCCACACTGATGTCTCCATAGGTTCCTTTGATTCATGAGATTATTTGTTGACACTTGATTGAATTAACTACTCTAGAAGAGCATTTCTGTCCCAGAGCAGGTAAGGGGGTTTTAACTCTTTTTTGATAGCTGTAGTTAAAACAAGTGGCTGGACATGAAGCTCATCTCTACATGATGGATGGATTTCAAAACGTTCCAGAGACAACTTTCTTTAGAACACTCCAAAGACACAAAGAGCTCCTTGATCAATGAACAGTGGGTATTTTTGCACAGAGGAGAACATCAGGTTGCAGGATGTAATATTAGATAAATACCATAAGCATGTAATTACCACTGATTGTAATTTATGTTGCAATATAGCTTGGCTAGCATCAGTTCCCAAAACACTTCCACCTGATCATGCAGTTCTTTCTGAAAGGACACCAGAATGTGGAAACTCAACAACTGATCCTTGAAAGTATCCTTGAAAGATACTTGCAGGTTGGACTCTTAATTGCCACAGTGTTACTCTTTCTTAACACCCTTAAACATCAGAATTTCAGCATCTACTTGTGTAAAATTAGGTATTTAAGCTTTTGGTTCATTCAATGTTGTATTACCTCTTTTAAGACATGAGTTGAACTCCATCATTAGTATTTTCTTGGGGTTTTTTTCTGGCATTGATTCCCTTATTTATTTTTTTCCCCTTTTTTTGGTTCACAGTTCACTCTCAAGGCCAAAACTCCACAGGCAGAATTTCTATCAATTTTAGTTGGAGTCTCACCTGATTAGAAGCTGCAGCAAAAAGTTTTATGATCGCACACAGAGCCTGAGGTTTTGGCTTTTCCTGATGTGTTTTTCCAGATTTGATTTCAGTCCAAAGTGTGTCTTGCTGGCTGGAATTAAAACCCAGTTCATTTTTCAAAATTCCCTGTAAAGGAGAAGACATTGAAATAAAAGTGGTAAAAAAAATCCCCCCAGATTAATATTGAGGTAATTTGAAACAGTTTTTTATTTAATTGTTTATGTTTCTTGTTTGACCTGACTGGATGACACAGCAGGAACAGCATTGCTTTCTAATAACAGCATTAATCCCAGAATAAAAATATTTCTTAGTAATGTATAACAGTTCTTCTGAGCTGAAAACAAAAAGTAATGTTCATCTGCCTACAAGGTTTAAAGTAAATAAAAATGAAATACACTATTGGGATTACACCATGGGAGATGATTGGGAATGCTGGCGTGATTTGACATGTAACAGCCCACTTTGCTGGTATTAGCAGGCTGTGAAATTGTATAAAAAATGAAAAAAACTCAAGAAAAAATAATGAGTTTCATAAGAAAAATTCACTTTTTGATCTTTTCTCCAAAAGAAACTTTCTGTTCTGCATTTTGTCCCACACCACTTTTAAGAAGGAGCCTTTTCACCAACAGCGCTAATTAATGTTGTGGTTTAACCTGGCAGCAGCCAAACACCACAGAGCCCTTTGCTCCCCACCACAGGATGGGGAGAGAATTGGGAAAAAGGTGAAATAGTTTTCTGGTTTAACAGGTCAGAAAAGGAAGGAAACCAATAATAACAATAAAAGAATATACCAAACAAGTGGTGCTCATGCAATTGCTCAGCACCCGCTGGCCGATGCCCAGCCACCCCACTGGCACTCTCCCCTTTTTTTGTTCAGCATATCCCTTTCTTTTTTTGTCCAGAACACATACACAGCAATTTTACTTCACAGGCTCTTGAAGTGTTTTTGTGGAAATGATTCAAACTTTCTAAATGTGACACCAGAGTTGTTCCCTGGGTCTGTTTCTGAAGCCAAGGAGGAGCTGCAGCCTGACACCACAGGAAGCAGGAGGGTTTCACAAGCCACGCTGACCTGGCCACGTCTGAGAGCTGAGGGCACATGCAGGAGGACACCCAGTAGCTGAAGGAGCTTATTTAGATAATCATTTCCCACCTGCACTGACCAAAGGCTCCAGCACCACAGGAATAAAGGTTCTCTCAGCCTGAACTGCCACTTCACAAGGAGCCAACAGCAGGGAATCAATCCAGAATATTTCTGTAGGAAAAAAAGGAAACAGACTCTTTTAAAACCATTGCATTCTCCCTCATGTCAGAGACACTTCATCAATGTTTTGTAAAAGCACACCAAGTCATTTGGTTTGAAAAGCACCACATTAGTACATTCTGGCTTTTAAAACATGCATTTTTCCAAAGTGATCATTTTCATGCATGCAGATACTTCGAAGGGCAAGATTAGAAGAAACAACACTTCTTATCCCTCCCCTATTTCATCAATCATCAGGATGATGATCTTTAATACCAAATGCAACTTCCACTTCAGTCAGCACTGAGGCAAATGAGTATTATCTGCTGAGCAGCTTCATTATTTCATCAGCAGCTCCTCTGTTTCATTTGGAAGCTCCTGACCAAGGCACTCCTTCTGCCTGGAGCCTGGTTAGTGCATTCACCCCGGCGGGACCACAGCAAGAGGCACACGAGCAAAGGTCCTCAGAAATGGAAATTACTTGTGAGCTTTTAATGCAAATGAGAAGAGGTCGGTCAAAATAAGCACTAATAAGAAAACTAATTGGAAGTGAAAAATGGACTCAAATGATAAAATATAGCTCAATTTTATGCAGCTCAATGCTCACGTGCATTTACTTCTAATATCCAAGGACAACAGTATGAAAACATCAGCCTAAGCAGCTGCTTTACACTTCTCTTTCTGTCTGTAGTGATACTTTTCAGGCACAAAGATCTCAGGTGGGTTACATTATTGTTTGAATCATTTCACCATAACTTCAAATTATTTTCTTTAATTAACATCACACTCGTGTAGGCATCACTGACTACAGTAACCTGTTAGCCTACAAACCTGAACTCATGTTAGAGGTAAGGCTTTGGACACAACAACAGTTTTTAAAATTTGGAAGAAAAAAACACAACGGAAAAAAATACCAAAAAAACCCATACAAAAACCTCCCCAAACATTGTGAGGATGAGGGCAAGCAAGCCCACACAATGTTTTATTTCCAGTTATGACCCACATGGAATACAAAGGTATTTTAGATTAGGAATTTTAATGGGAGCAGTTTGGTTTAAAGGTTTACAATTTTTGCAGTGAACCTTCCCAACAGACAACCTGTGTTCCTTGGATGGATGGAGCAAACTGGGGCTGCCAGCTCCTGCCCAGCCTGAAGGCACAGGGAGGTGCCCAAGCAGCAAAAGCAGTGCCACTGAGTTGCAGGGCTTTCACCTCCCTCCAAAGCCTGGAAGAATAAGAGAAACAACCAGCCATAATTATGTGAATTCTTCAGAAATTCAGGAAATTAATTAAACCTAAACCCAAACTTCTGTTTCACAGCGGACCCAGATCTATTTTAGAGCCCAACCTAAGGCATGAAATTATTTTATACAACTGAAATGCTGTAAGGGAAGGTGCTGCCCAGGCTACCCCTGCCCCAGTCCTCCACAATTAAAAGGAATTACCAGACTGCAGCAATGCTGGGGCACAGAGAGGAACCACTCCTGTGTTCTGCTAATAAGTCATGAGCTGACTTTCCTGCAGGTACACATGTAGCTGTTAAATAAAGCAAATAAGAGCACCAGGATGGCAGAGCTGTCCTTTAGAGAGGTCACAAAGCACTCTCCAGCCTTTCCAGCAGGTGAAAATCATGGCAGGAGAAGGGGGCTTAGCACCTGCAAAAACACCAATTGATGGTGGGGAATGTATAAGCATCTGTTTCCATGAGCCAGATAATTGGGTCCTTGGGAAGCAAACTAACAAGAGGAAGAAAATCTCTAGAATTCAGATTTTGTTTTAAGCCACTCACTTTTTGCCAGCAATCATTTTATACAAGAGCAGTGACTGAGTGCAGATGCAATTGTGGTTGTCCTGTCAAGGAACCATCTGTATTTCCTGGGTCCCTTTCCCCTCTAAGGGGCATAACTTCCCAGAGATCATGGTGTCAGAGCACTAGCACTTTTTACTGTAATCTCTTTTTTCCACCTTTTCTTCCTCCCTGCACCCACTGAAATCTGTGTGAACACCTAAAAATACATATGACTTGGCAGATCTTTGCTGGGGCTCCTCACACATCAGCAGTCTGCCTAAG
Source organism: Lanius collurio (assembly GCA_020086605.1). Lineage (NCBI taxonomy): Eukaryota > Metazoa > Chordata > Aves > Passeriformes > Laniidae > Lanius > Lanius collurio. Next base: position 2,542,604 of record JACBWW010000009.1, on the reverse strand, counting down.
GCATTGTGTCCAAAAGCTGAACATCATTATAAGTTATCCAACTAGCTGGTAAAATGTTACTTCATTTTTGTTTCCATGCATTGATTTCCCTCTTGATGTGACAGCCCAGTCTCCCACTCACTCACTGTCAGCCACTGTTTTCCCTTGATGCTGACACTCAGTCATTCAGTCTTTTCAATGCACACCTTCCTCAGCATTAAGTGTACACTTGCTGTGGGTTTGGCACTCTGGAATTGCTCAGGAAAACTTTCTTTCTTTTGTTTAAAAATAATCTAAAATATTTCTTCATTGTTTAAGGGACTAATTTCCCCTTGGAGTATGACAGTGTGCTGTCTTTCATACATATATTGCATATTACAAACAAATACCTTGCATATATTTCTATGAGATGTATCCAATTTTTATGCCTTTTATAAATACAGAGACAAAATCTTCAGTGACCACCTGCAGTCACCATGGATCCCTGAGCACTCATCAGAAGTCTGCACTCAGCTGCTTGCCCAAGTTCCAGTAAGGTGGTGCCCACTTTACCCTTGATGTCTCCAAAATTCCCTAGCAGAAAAGATGTGCTTTCCTTGCCCAGCTAAAGCACCCTTCCAGCTCAAGGCATGTATTTTTGCTGGGATTCAAGCTGGCAAATGAGGAGGCACTGAAAGCCACCTGTAGGTAATTGCATCTTAAAAGAAAATCAGCATTCATAGACTCAACATTGTGTATTTGTTTGATTTGACATGTCAGTTCTTTGCATAAAACAGGGAATGTGCTAAGCACTGATGCTTTGATTGCTAGGGCTGGCTGTTCTCTGCACTCTGAAGTTGGTCTGATCCGTTAAACATCACACCCAGGCTTTGGATGATGAGTTTTCTGTTAGAGGCTGATGTTCCTTCCTTGAGCCTTGTGCCTAAATAAAGCTTTTGAAAAAGTCTTTCTTTCTACACTCCAGCAATCCCAGCCCAGCCATTCAGTGAATGTTCAAAGCTGTCCTTACTCTTTATACAAGACAAAGAGTATGGGCATCTGAAGACCAGACTCAGCTTGGCTGCTGAGTTCAACCATCCACCACTGTGAAAGCACCAACATCACAAGCTGGGTTAAAAAACCCCTCCAAAATAAAACAAAACAACATCAACAACCCCAAACATTTTAAAGAAGGAGCAGAGGATTCCACTCCCATTGCCCACCTTAAAAAGCTGCATTTTCTCAGGATAAACACTGAGTCAGTTTCAGATTATTAACTCATTTATATTCCATTTACTGAATTTTCTGTAACATTTAGAACTCTTCCTCAAGGAAATAACCAAACAGATCTTTTTCTTATAATACCTACTTTAGGTGAGCTCTGATCACTCTCTGCTCCCCAAGGGGCACTTGCTACACCCCAGTGGTAACTCCTACACATCCTCCTCAAAACAGTGAAAGAAAAACCAATTCAGGTGTGGCTGGGCAGTGAATGTAACTGCTTTCTAATCATAGTAATTGTGACTAGAAGCAATGGTTCAAGTAACTGTCAGATCTGGAGAGCATCTCAATGGAAGTTGACTACAAAACATATCTTCATTAAACAATGACCTGACCCCACAACAGCATTTTTCAACATTTCTCTCTGCCATCATTGTCAAAATTTTAGGTTGCTTCTTGACAAATATGGATGAATGTCTAAAAATTTCCCTTAATGGCTTAGGGGTTTTTGGGTTATGGTTCTGGAATCACTTAGCACTTAAAAAGCACTTGGTTAGAATTTAAAAAAATGAGGCAAATTTCCCTGGTACAAACCTTTAGGAATTTTTAAGAAGAGGGTGCTATATATTAGCCTGAATTTTGTGCATGTGACCGTGGGAGTGTTGCATCACCCCCCATTTGCATTTCTCAAATAGGATGTGCTCAGTATCACTCTGTAGCTGCAGCTTGTTTAGAGGAAATGGCAACTGTCAGGCAGCAGCAGAAAACTCCAGTGCAATCACCGTGACCCACTCCTGGTGCCTTTTCCTTACACCAAACCAAACAAGGATGGGCACTGGGGTCAGGCTGCCAGGACAGCCTGAGAGGCCTTGCAGTCTGGACCTGGTATTTACTTTAATCCAATATAGCCTCAGTTATGAGGGACTTGGCATGCTAGAAAAATCCCAGGTTTTGTAAGATTTTTTACAAGGATGTGCTTTACTATACAGAGACAGAGGGTGAACAAGAGTTCCTGTCACTGCTGCTGGCAACCAAGTCCAGCAAAGGATGTGTTTGACAGCAAAAGAGATTTCTGTAGTGGCCCTTTCAGTCTAAGGAAAATGATATTGAAGTCTAAACCAAAAGACTGAAGGTCAGACTGCAAAAGAGCTGGTATTCCTAATTGTAAACAGATTTTGGAAGAGCTCCATCTACATGGGCTCACTACTTCTCAGTTTATGACCACAAAACCAAACATTAAACTTTTTTTTAAAACCTCTGATGCCTCCAGCCATGCTACAGCCTATATTAAAAAAATCGTTTTAATATTTCAAGGTTTTCTCGGTGCCAAGCTATTAAATGTGCAGAGTGATTTCCTTAGAGCAAAATCCTTCCCTAAAAACCTGGACAGCGTGTCAGTCAAAATAGTTAATTACTAACCAAAAAAAATCCCAGTAATTGACTGCATGGATTTTAATTGTATGAGATAGTGTTATCCTTGTGAGAACTCTCCAAGCTGAGGCTGGAGAACAATGGCTCCCTGAACACAAAAGCAGTTCCCAAATCACAGCAGAGATGGTAAGGCTGAATTTGACCTCACATGCTCCAATAAAAATTCAGGTTATGTCCATTAAAATGAGCAAGAAAGAGGTAACAAAAGGGGTGACAATGAGAAGAGAAGGGTCTTTTTGAGGGGGAATTTGCAAAAAGCTACAGCTAAAACTACCTTGGGCCTTTCATCAGCAATGCTCTCTAGGAGGTAAACAGTTTAGCAGACTGCTAGCTACAAAAAGTTACTACAAAAGCACCTCAAAAGTGGTTATTAGACAGATTTCTTGCATATTCTTTCTTCCCTGCCCAGCAGTAATTGGTCTCAAACAGGGAAAAGTGACAATGTAAGACCTCCACACTGGGTGACAGGTATTCCCACAAAGAACAGCAGTGCCCATTGTCAACAATTTATCTCAAGTTTCACGCCTGGATTTTTTTTTCTAGAGGCCCTGCATTTATATAAGAATCACCAGGAGAGTGTTTTAAAACTATTATTAAGGCTCAGAGTTGTGGAGGAAAGCTCTGAAGTGCAACACTGAATAAAAACTGCATTGCCAGTGCTCAAAGCCCAAAGACGACTTAAAAGGCCCCACCAGCTCCTTGCTGTGCATCCCATTCAGTGGCAGCTCCCTTTTCTCCCAGACATTGTTTTAGAAGTGTTTAAAGGTTAGTGGGTTTGCCTAGATGTCCATAAAGCAGCCTCAGGTGCCCCTCAAAGGGTGCCTGTCCAGGGCTGGACAAGCTGAAGCAGCAATTAGTAGAAGCCACATAATATCTGTAGATTTTTGCTAATCCCAGCAACATGAAACTTCAAAAGTGAGAGGTTGTTTATCCCCTCTTGGTTGTGTTCTTTGGTTCAGCGTGGGGTTTGATTGTTTCTTAACAATCTGACACACATCCATGAGTTAAAAATAGCAAACAATGCGTCCATCTTTCCTGGCAAAAACTGCACACACGGAACATTTGAATCCCTTGCAGTGACAGGCCAGATCTACACCCTGTTCTGTGCTGGACTATGACTAATTTTGCATTATTTGGGGTTTTTTTTCCTTTTATTGCAAACAAACTACTAAAACACACCCATATTTTACTACATAGGTGGCTGTTCTCTCAGTACAGCACACCCCAAACCCACAGATAAAAGGCTCAATAGATACTTAGAGTGTTGCCTCCACTGGGTGAAGAGCTAAACAATTAATAAATAAACAATTAATAAACAATTGTCAGTGCTGATGTGACTGATATAGAGATGTTCTCCGCATGGGACAGTTTCTATATCTGGAAGCACAGAGTAATAAAATTTATACCTATGCTACATGTCAGCAGCAACTGAAATGACACGAGGCTAACAAGTGGCAGGTTTGACTGCAGCTCAGTTACTTCATTAAAACAGCTGTTAATTTAAACTGAAAGGAGAATCCATTCTTTTGGCTGCCCACCAGAAGTGCTTGCCACACAAAGGAAGAAGCAGCAGCTCTGCTCATCAGTTCAAAAGTTCATTTGAATGATGCACAGGAGAACACCAACAACAAGGAAATGCAAAGGAAACCCCCTTTATACCTGGTTCCATGATGGGATTCCATTAGGAAAAGACTGACATGAATATTTTAAACTAAGAAAATTTCAAGCAGAAGCAGAACATCTTGAACAGATCACTTGAAATTTTGTTCACAACTCTTCTGGCTCATGCTGCCATCCTGGTGGCTTTGCAGTCCTGTACTTCATGTCAGTGCTCTCCTTTATGACCAAGCTTTGTATTTTAGTAGTAAAACAGGTAATAGCTCCCCTCTATTGGCCACTGCAGAGTATTTAGAGAGCTCCATGTAACAGTTTACCACAGGATGCACAGTTTGGGCATGGACACTTGCTCAGGCAAGAGACTGAAGGCAGAGAGACTCCCCACTGATGTCTCAGGATGTTCCCTTCCACTTTGCCAGTATATCCAAATAAAAAGTTTTCAAGTTTTCAGTGAAAACAGAAAAAGGACAAGAAAAAAATCCCCAGTGAAATCCCACTGAAACATGGAGGAAAGGACACTTTTTGACCAGAAGATTTCAAACTACCAGTATCTACCACAAACTCCCTGAAAGTTACTGTGTGTTCTGCTGTAAATTAGAACATAGAAAAAAAATCCTTCTTACTCACCCTCTCGCATATACACAGGGGCTCTAAAGTGGAGGCAGAGATCTCAGGGAGACCAAGCAGGATTTGTTTCCCCAATTCATCTGACACATGCAGCAAAAGACCAGAGATCCCATGGAGGAAGCAGCAGAGATTGTAGAACAGGGCTACCAGAGGATGCCAGCTCGGTGCAGTTCAGGAAATAAGACACAACTTTTCACATAACTGTTCTTACACACAACTACACTCAACTAAATTTAAGGACACATGAACAGCAGTTGAGTGCTCCAAGCCTTCTCAAGCTGGACAGAAATTGCAGGAGAAAGAGTGAGTGACTCAATTACCCAAAGGCAGCTCTTGGCAGGGCTGAGCTTCCCATCAGAGGGATTCGACAGGCGGGAGAAAATCAGTGTAGCAAAGAAAAACAAAATGAAAGGAAAGGGAGATGAAACAAGATTCTCCTATTGATTTGCACTGAAAGATGAATTACTTACTTGTCACTGCAGTTGTAAATGAAAGCTGTGCCAAAAGGGTGTAGCTTCTAGAGGAAACCAAATTAAATATATTTTCTTCTTTCCTTTATGCAGAGAATGTGCATGACTTCAGAAAGTTACTGAGGAAAGAGCTGAAAAACAAATAAAACTAAATAAATGTGTCCTGCACAGGACACATCTGAGTGTATGAATACATCACACATTCAATACATGAGAGTGCATGACTCCAGCAGACCTACAGCCAGAGCTGTGCACTGCTCACACCCCAGGGCACAGCAGTATTTCCACACACAAGCAGGATTGCCAACAAAACCCAGCCAAGTTGGCACCTCAAAGTCCAGACTGCTGGCAGGTGCTGAACCTCCTCCTTGCACAGAACACCTGTCCTGGGAAGCTGCCAGTCTGACACCCAGACGTGATCCAAGTGAGCACCATCCTGACCTTGACCCCTGAAATCACGGGCAGGCTCCTCCGTGGGTTACAAGAGGAGAGACCACAAGGGGAACAATTCCTGCAGCATCCAGCGGGGCCAGCGCCAGGGGAGGATTCCCACCTGTCCCCCTCAGCCTGCTGCTCACTCCAGCACTGCTGCTCTGCTCTGTCATTGCTCCTGCATGACTTTTCATAAATGAAGCCACATCCTTTCGTGATCCTGAGCCTGACTCGTAAAACACACTGTACCCTCACAAATGGCCTGAAACGAAGCTGGCTTTGGTGCTGAGGAGCCTTCCTGTGGCTGAGAGAGAAAGCCCAGCTCATGTGGAATGCAGGGAGTCCCCTCTCCAAGAGAAAAGAAGTTTCTAACCCAGAACTGCAAGATAATGGACTTCAAAGCTGTGGTGTTTATGCATGGAAAACCTGTCACTGGTGCAGGACTGAAACCTGCTTATCTTGGCCTTTCACATGGTGTAATTTGACAGGGCACGTAGCACATCTAAAGGGAGGGAGATGGAAATGCATCTAACTGCACTGAATTTATTTACTTATTTATTTTTAAATAGTGACAGGACTTACTCTCTTCAGCTCATGAGCAGCCCCTGTAGAAGCAGATTAGTACATAGGGCACAGCAGGTGGTAGAAAGTAAAATCCTTTACCAGGTTTGCCCCCACTGGTCAGAAATATATTTGTAAGTTGAAGAAATCATTATACTCCAGAGAGTCCTTGGACAGGAAATGAGTTTATCATTTGCTAGCAAATGATTTTGACCTTTCTGGCAAAGGTTAGAGGACAAAGATATATTAACTGGAGTAATTTAAGTCAAGTGTAAAATAACTAAGAGTTACATGGCCTTGGGGAAGAGTCTGGAGTCTTAGTTGCTGGAGATGTTTCAGCATTTGATGAAGTTTACTACTTTAAGAATAAAATTATCATCATAAATTTCTGGGGTCTTCCCTGGATGGGGACTGTGACAATTTAAATCTCTGAATCAAGTTTATTGCCTGCTTCATCTGTCACTAGATACCCATTGCATGACACTGTGCCAGGCTGCCAGGGTTATGTTGGCAGCTCTAATGAGGGTCATCTCAGGGATCACAAAGCCAGCACTTGCACTTGCTATTGAGGTGAGAACTCAGGTCCTCAGATGGCTGCATGAAGAGTGCCAGACAGAAATATTTCAACAGATTCCTCGGTTTCCCCTTGTAATCTAAGACTTGTTATAACAAGCAGGAGCTCTTACAATGGCCTGCTGCCCCCTGCATGTCCCACTGCACAAGCAGCACATGAGCAACAGCAAGGTGTTTCCAAAAAAAAGGTTTTTTAACAACCCCCTCCACCTCCCAAAAAAGCCTCACTAAAAACTTTTCCCAAGGTCTAAGCTCCTCACTTTTCTGTGCTTCCTTCTGCTCCCAAATAATTCTAGGTGCAATAGGAAATGTATGCAACTGGATTTCTACCTGACTTCTCCAATAGACAAGGTCTGGACAGATCAGAAGCTATTACTATCCAAATGATCAAGAAGTGGCTTTCTATTTTTATTGTTTTGCTAGAATATGAGACTACTTCCATTTGAATATACTTTACTATAATACCCAAGCTAAGAGCTTGTTGAAGCAATACCTAAATTAATATCTAAGTTCATCACCTTAAACAGTATATCATTGCTTTATTCAAAATCTCAAATGGAAAGCAAAAATCCCTGTTGTGCTCAGATGCCTTGAACTTTATTAATTCTTTGTGTGCTACCCAGATTATTGCTCCTGATGTCAAATGAGCATGTGTGGTCCTCTGCTCTCCCTCTGCAACATAATGAGAACCAGCTTATCTCATATCAGCTTCTAGAAGAGCTCAGCTATCTGAGATTACCCACAATGTGCTCTATTTTCTGAGCTAAATTAATATTTAGGGGAAAAAATAACATGAGAGATGCAAATTACTGAAAAACAACCAGTTGGCAAGTTAGCCCAGGATAAAACACTGATATTTGAAGGCAATGCACAGAACAGCTCAATGTTCAGTCCTGCTAACATGGCTTCAGAGGGTTATCTAGAAATAGGAAAGGCAGAATCAGAAGCTTGGGAACTTAATGAGTCAACTCTTACCCAAAATACCAGCTAGCCAAGCCAGGGACTGACATTTCTTCTGAATGCTGAGAAAAGGCATCCCAGGGAAGGAGGTTATGTGGTGGTATTTTAAAAGGGGCCTGAGTTCTCCCATGGTTTGTAGCTAAATGATTTTATTTTCAGGCCAGGCTCCCAGCCTTGTACCCAACATAACGAGGACATTTGCATAGAACATGGAAAATCCATCTATTCTCTATTTCACAGCAGGGATTTAAAATAAGTCTTCCCTTTTCCAGGAAGTGCTTTCCCATGGAACAGGAATGTGTCCCGAGGCTGTGCAAACCACTCTTGGTGAGTATGAAATGCCTCAAGGGAAGCCCCAAAAAGGGACTTCTTCACCACTCTGCAGCCCAGGGAAGCAGGAAAGCAAACTCCAGGGCCTCTCTTCCAAGTCTCTCTGCCTGGAGCTCGTCCAGTTTGTAACACAGACCAGCAGTGGCTGAGCTGGCAGGGGAAGGAAGGTCTCCCTGGCCTGATTAGAGCATCTGCGTGGCAGGCAGGACACCGAGGTGTGGGTTCTGCTCCATGAATATTCAGGTTCTCTAGACAAACTGAAAGGGCACTCGTGAAAGGCTGAGAACACCCCTGCAGCCTCTGCCCATGGTGGCTTGAACATTGGCTGCTGAGGTCTTTTGGGGTAGGATTTTGTCCAATCCTCAGCAAAGGCCGTCACCCCAAAGGGCACAGCCCGAGGAGTACCTTCACTTCTTCCCAGCTCTCTCCCTCATGCTTCTGTATAAATCCAGCTCTTTATTTCCTTTGCTACTCTGATGTTCAAGATATGTTTAAAAATGGGAATGACTTCTTTCCAGACTATGTCAAAGATTTGATCCAAATTAATTTTTTTATCTTAATGAAAGGAAGTATTTGTTAAAATCCAGACAAAATGGACTTTTTCTTTCCCGCTATAGAAAAGATTCACATGACAATAATTCAGACTTCCTGAGACTACAGACAAAAAGGAGAAAAAGAAAAGTGCTTTAATAACAGTAACAATATTTACAGTTTAAAACTACTTTTTAGTCTCAGTGTTATTCATGTTTTGTCTCAGAGAGTGAAACTGATGCACCATCCAGTAACTCACACTGAAGCCCACAGCAGAACACAACCATGACTCAAATGCTCTAGATCATGCTGCCCTTAACACCATTTGTCAGTGCTCCAACAATTTTCTGTAGTCAAACATGAGATGAAGCACAAACCACATTTCATAAGATACTATCATCACTCTTTTGACAGCTCACAGATTGAAACCCCTTGGTTTTTTTCTATAACAAAGTATCTGTTCCTCAGAACCATGTGTTATATCACAGCTCTAATCGAAAGAAAATTCCAGTTTGCATTCAATGAAAGACCAAGTGAGAAAAGGAAGAGTTTTCAAGAACTGCATCAAGATCTTGCCATACTTTTCTGGGCTACTCCAGCATTCAGCATTTTCTAGTGGCCCTTACTAGTGGTTCCTCTATTCATCTGAAAATTCAAGACAGGTGTGTATTGAAAGATTGGGTCCTGATATTACCGAGGCCACAGTTTTGACTTTTTGGAAAGTATTATGAATGTGGGAAAAAAAAAAAAAAAATCACAGGTAGCATCTTTTCCCTGTGATTTCTGCAGCAGCTACAGCAATCCCATCCACCCCAACAGCTGCCTCCAATGGTTTCCATCTTCTCCCAGAAATCATGAGCCTTTGGATATATCTAGAATTTAGAATGTATTTCTGAACTGCAGAATGATTTGGGCTGGAAGGGGCATAATAACCATTCAGTTCCAAGCCCCTGCCATGGGCAGGGACACCTTCCACTATCCCAGGCTTCTCCAAGCCCCATCCAACCTGGTCTGGAACACTCCCAGGGCTGGCACAGCCACAGCTTCTCTGGGCACCCTGTGCCAGGGCCTCACCACCCTCACAGTAAAAAATTTCATCCCAATATCCAATCTAAACATGCTCTCTTTCAGTTTGAAGCCATTCCCCTTATCCTGCCACAAGGAAGGGCTTTAGAGTGAAGAGCAGCTCCCTCATCACAGAGAAGGACTAAAGACACAGACTGAGATCTCCTTTTTAAAGACAGAGGGAAGTTGGAGGAAGGGAGCTCAGCCACATCACGGATCACCACAAACCAACCTACCAGGAACTACAAATCCACGTTCCAGTTGGGAACATCCCTTCTTTCCCTCCAAAGCTGCAGCCCCTTGCTGACTACCCTTCACTTCCAAACAGCCATCGGGATGCAAACTCAGGATTCGCTTCGCTCACGACCCCGAAACTCGCTGGCAATTCCCGCAGGAATTCTCACATTCCAAAGGAGCTGAGCTGCCCTCTCCTGGGAGCAGTGGAGGCAGCAGGGCAACCTCCCCCAGCCAAATATATCATTAGCAGGTGGGGAAAGCTGGTGGAATGGGAAATTAATGCATCGGGCAGCCTCCTCCAGATGGACTGCCCGGCTTTCCCATTTACGGTTCCACTAAAATTGCACTATGGGGTTAGGATTCAGCTTCAGCAGCATTTCTTCCACAGGCTTCAGAAAGAGGTCGTTTTGCATCAATTTCTTCACAGGTTTTCCAGATGGGGACCTGCATGGATTGTTAGGTTAAATCAATAGGGCAAAGAGTAAGTGAATGCTGTGTCAGAACAAGAACTTACAGAGGAGTTTACTGGGACTGACAAAACACAACCTGAACAGGTACCTGGTGCTGTTTATGGCAGAAATGTGTTCACACTTAGGATTTTCCCAGATCTCCTGTTAATTTGCGAGTAAGAAAAAGGATTCCTGATCTGTGAGTGATGAAGGGAAGGAAATCAGCCTGCAGATGTAACCCAAAACACAGCAAAACCCTGAGCTCGTTGAAAACAGAAAGGGTTTTCATTGCTGTATATTTTTATTACACCAGACTTGAAACAGAGAACTTGGAGCTGTGGGACAGATTAGTGACAATATCATAATACAACTTCAGCAGCATCAGTCAGCCCTTCCAGGTCCCTGCTCCCCTTTTGGGATACACTAGCATAGACAAAAGTGAGGAGTTAGCTCAAAAAGGCTGCAGCATAAAGAAACATGGGTTTGTGTTGGGGTTTTTTTCCCCTGAATGTACATATGTGATGTTTTTTAGGTAGTAATAAAAAGCTGGAATTTCCAGGAACATTGCCCCACTAAGTTGCCAACAGAAATCACAAGGTGAATGATTTCTGCAATTTAAAGAGCAGGAAATGGCAGCAAGTATGCTAATTAGGAAGAGTTCTAGGAAAAACATCTAAAGCAAAGCCCACCAGGAATAAAATGGGTATATGCTTTTAAGATTTAAAAAAAAAAAAGCATTTTAATTGCCTGCCATAGCCTCTGATGGTTTTGTTTCTTAGGGGGATTTTTTGTTTGGTTTTAAAAGAAAGTTACTTTTCTCTAATAACTTCTTCTGCAGGCACTTGGGATGAGGACAATCAGGTGAGTCACTTCCTCAATATTCCTGCATCAATATGGCATGTACAGGAAATCCATTAGAATTAATATTTCTTTACATGGTTATTTATTTGAGTAAGCCCTCGCCTCAAAGTGCTGATGTTCTCCTAACGTAGTAATTCTGAAAAATTACCCTTTTCTTCAATGCCCCATAAGCAAGGCACATAGGGCTGCTCTGTGAAGACCCATTGCTCTGGCCCCTTGCAAAGAGAGCACCACACTTCAGAGCACATTTCCCCCAACAACAGATGCCTCTCTACATTTTAGAAGCTGCAGATGCCATTTTCAAGTGAGGGGGGGGAAAATGTCAGCTATCACTTGCAATTACCAAAAATTCATTTGTTTCTGACTGCTTATTGCTCCCATGTATATTTGGACATAGTGCCATTCATCGCCTGACTAACCATAGCTGCCTCCTGACTTCCAGTCTGCTTGGGATTTTTGACAGGGTACCTGATGAGAGACACACATAATTAGTGAGCATTTTGCATATAACTGGATACAAGAGCTAAATCCTCACTTAGATTCAAGCCAAAGTCACTCTGCTAGGTACAACTCAGCTAAGAAAATTGCTGAGGATCTCCAGTATAAATCTCCCATTTTTCTTTGATTCCATTGGAATTAATTTCTATGAAGAGAAATCGGGGGTTTTTTATTGTGGTTTGTCTATAATTGGGTTCAGTAAGGACTCTAGACAAATGGGCTTGGAACAGGTTTGGAAAGATGTAAGTAAGCTGTACTCTTCATGTTTAGCTTGTGGGTATCATTTTTCTCAAGAACTCCCTGTAAGCTGTGGGAAGGAGCCCAGTGAACATCACATGGAGAGCCTGATCTTGCCAGGACCAGCAGCTTTCCCAGACACAGGTCACACAGGACCGAGGGACCACAGCAATTCCTGACCTTTTCCTTTCATCTTCTCTCTCCTCCTCCTCCTCCCCAGCTGGCATCCTCCCTTAACTGGCCAGTACAGTCCAGAACTGGACTCTCACTGAGGGGAAGGGCTAGACAAAAAGGCATCGAGCTGGCAGCAGAAGCTGGAAAGCAGAAGCAAAAATGGCAGAAGACCTTAAAGCCTCAAAGAAAACGGGATCTTATCCTGCCTGCCACCAGCAGATGGGATGCAGTGCTGCTCACAGGAGAGAGAGAGAGAAGGAGAACCAGAATAATAGCTACTCTCTGGACTTAAGGAAAGTAGATAAACCTGACTGTCTCCTCCTCATCTTGCCTAAAACAGACTTAGTGGCCAGGAAGCCTTTCAAGGAGCAAAGCATTAGCAGCAGGTGGTGCCATCTGTCCTACTCTAATTCCTTCTTGCTCAAACAATTGATGTCCCAGTTAGTGAGGAAAGTAAAAAACAACAAAACCCCAACTGCCAAATAGCCAGGGAGTGGGTGAATGGCAGTCAAGGAGACAGAAGGCTAATTTTAGCCAAATAACATGACATAAAAATGGTGTTAGTAATAATAAAGAACTATGAAAATCTAACTGGTAAATGATGCCTTCTCTCTATGGTCTGCTCTTTTGCATCTGTGCCTGAAGATGAATGATTAGACAGAAAAGCAAACCACAGCCTGCTTTTACCCCGAGCTGAAATGCAAAGGCCAGGGCAGTGTTGGGAGAGGCTGCATCACATCCTGCCCTACAGTGCATTGCTGTTATCACTGTCCAGCTGGAGTTTCCCATGGTGCCACCTCAATGAAACTTGGGCAGACACTGCCTGGCACATCATCCCTCTGTCACCTGGGGCTGAGGCACATCAGCCAGGTTTGCATCATTTCCATCAGTGTTGCTTTAGCTCTGGGCAATGTAAGGGATCTTCCTGTCAAATCAACCTTACATGTCACACACGATCCTTTTCTATCTCTATTTTAATATGCAGCCATGTATTAAGCTCTCTGGAAAATGCTGAACAATAAATATCAGCTCTGCACTATAAGCAAGACCCTGTTGCAACCTCAGCAAAATTATCCAAGAGCTCTTTGGTTCTGCAGTGCATGTAGCAGTAGAGAAGCAATTTCTTCCACTTGGACTAAATCAGCTTGAAAGAAATAATGGTTCATTCTCCTGAGCTCAGGACTGACTTTTTGAAGCTGATATCAAAACAAACACTTATATACGAGGTAAATTTCATGTTATAACAAAGCAGCAATCCCCCCCTTCAATTTATGAACTGCAAGAGTTAGAACTAAGTTATGAGAAAAATAAAGGGATTCACTTCTAAAAGAGAAGGAAGAAATGACAGAAAGTATTTGGCACAGATAAAATGATTTTCATTTTGAAGCCATTGAGAATATAGAACTAGGATGAATACCTTACTGAGGCAAATAAAGAATATGCTGGCACCATGAGGAGAAACCTACAACAAATAAAACAGGGTTTGATTTAATCTCCCCAATGTTGCAGTGAATAATATTCTTCCAGGTCTGTGTTTCCACTGACAATGATTGTGCTTGACATGCTCATGTTGCAAACATTCTGCACAGATTGCATTTTGCACAGGTTGAGTTCAGAGGAACCAAAGATGCCACCACGCTGCCATTGCACCTCCCAGCTGTGGCCACACGAGCACTGAGCTAGGAAATGCCACCTGATACAGGGCATGTGTCAGATAAAGATGGGAGAGGAAGGATGGTCCACCTCCTCCAGGGGGAGGAAGGGTGGAGAAGGTAATTCCCCTTCTGTGCTAATATTTCCCAAAAGCAATGCCTGAGCACACTAGAAAAGCAATGGTGGGCACATGCTCCTTTGCAAGTGGAAATAATGGGGAAAAAAGGACTAAACCAGCAGTTTCTGACTGGTGAGGAAGGAAAAAACCACTAGACTAGAAGGGATTCTACACACCAAACCAATGCAGTTCCTGAAACAGCTCCACAACAGGAATTTATTCCAGAGATTAACTCTGGATTAATTCTGCTTTTAATTTTCACATAGCAGCACAAACTCCCTTTACCCACCCTCTGGGTATCCCTTCTCCAGAAACAGACAACATCCAGCAAAAGCTATTGCATGCACTCACTGCTGCTTGCACTTCATTTTTACACACACAATTTCTAGATCTTAAACCTACCTAATAATTTCAGGTTGTGGTTTCAAATGTGATTTGTGTTTAAGAATATAAGTGTGTTCTCAGTGTGACATATTTTAATACCCCTCCCAGACAAGAATTTAGGCTGAAAGAGCCATTTCCATTTGCTCTTGCTCTGAGCAGGACTGGAGGCCACTGGGCTGGAGCACAGCCTGAACCTCTAATATTTGGCACAATTTTTCTCAGGGCAAGACTTCACATTCAGTTTAGAGAGGGTGACAGCACAAGAAAGAGTCATTGAACTCCACAGTGATGCCCACAGCTGTCCTGAGGTTCCTTCTGTGTTGCTGTAGGAGATATGGAACATGACTGAAGGAACAAGGGGATGTTGCACACAAGTTTTCCAATTCTCAGCTGGCCATGCCACACAACTCCTGAGGTCTCTGACCAGAGGATGATAGTGTCAGGTCTCAGGAGCCTTCATGCTTGCTATTCCTCACTCCTCCTTTCTAACATCCATGGCAATTCTCAGCCCAAAGCAGCTCTGACACTTTCAAATAGAGCAGGAACAAACTGCAGACTGACCCTCCTCTTATCACAAGCTGGGCTTAACCCAGCAGCTGGACATTCCCAGCAGCCCTCATTCACTGGGGGGTGCTCTGCTCCCCACATCATCACAGAGGTGCAGCTCTCAGCACTTTCACTAACACACACAGGGATGGGGCTTGTGTGCTGCCTGTGGGGAACTCCTGAGCACAGACACCTCCTGTTCTCTCTCCTTCCCCTATAAGCACAACTGTTCACAGCTCAGCAGCAAAGGAGGGAAACAGAAGGCACCAGACACCAGTAACCAAGCCCCTCTCACTTCCAGGCACTGAAAGACATAAATAATAACAAGCATAAAGACATTCTCTGTTCCATCTGTATTGCAAGCACTGGAACATGAATGCTTCAGACCTGCTTTCAAAGTCCTTGGGCAAAAAGAAGTGACCCCAACCTAAGGCTGCTCTGTGCATCAGTGGTGAAGCCATGAAAAGACAACATTTTCCTTTCTGCTGTCATTTTGAAGTCTGTTTACTTGTAACCTTAAAAGGAAGTGAATTACCTCAAAAGAAAAAAAAAAAAAAAAAAGAAGAAAAAGAAGGATGACTGCCTGGTCTCCCAGAACACCTCAATACCAGATAAATGTTCCTCCTACAGAAACGAGTATTGGAGCCTTTGGATGGCATCTTTCATTCTGTGAATTGCCCAATTACTTCAGAGAGATGTTGTGGCATTGTTGAATGCTGATAGAAACTCATTGATCTGTTCCCAGACTTGCCAGCACACAAAGGATGGGGAACACTCCTGGCTCTGAGTTTCTATAATGTGCCTTATTGACTGTGAAATGCCAAACTCTGCACTTTTTACAAACATGCTGCACTGCAAAGCCCCCATGCATAGAAAACGCCCTGCCCAATTTATTTCCTTTTTACTGAAACATTTTTTATGAAAAATTAAATCAGCTCTAAGTAATAGACATGGATTTTTGCTTATATTTGCCATGCAATTTTACCCAGAGAGAACTAAATGTGGATTTGTAGAATGCAATGATTTTTCAGCTCAGAAAATCATTTATTTATACTATTAGCATAGGTTTAATAAACTTGTTCAGATCTGTCTTAGGAATGTTGGGCTCCATGTGGTTATTGATCAGTTTGTCTGCCTGGGGCTCCAGAGCTCTCCCTCCACCTGCAGAGGCTGTCCATACAGGACACACAGGAATCAGTGATCCCAGTGTTCCCACACCTGCACTGTACAACCACTGTGCTCACACCCCCACAATTTATTTGAACTTATATAAAAG
Source organism: Lanius collurio (assembly GCA_020086605.1). Taxonomy (NCBI): domain Eukaryota; kingdom Metazoa; phylum Chordata; class Aves; order Passeriformes; family Laniidae; genus Lanius; species Lanius collurio. The sequence goes on along the minus strand of JACBWW010000009.1, from coordinate 2,526,395 downwards.
CCACTTTTCCTGCAAAAGTCCGGGTTAATAGGAGTCAGGAAAACACTCAGTTACCACAAAAAAACTTACCACTCATTTTTAGGGCTCTTTCAAGCTGCTTTAATGCCTTACCAAGCTTACTGTACCTAACGTAGTGGCTGATCAGTAGCATTCCAAGATCTGGTTTTTATCTTTTCACTTAGGCAATTTCTAGCCAGAAAGATTTTGTTCTCTGGCACATGCCTGTTCTCTTCAAAGTTTTCACTGATATTACTTCAGTCTCAAAGTGTGATTTTTTTGCCAGCACATTTCTGCTCATGCTGTTTACCAGTTCCCTGCTACTGTCTGCCTAACCAGCAAGACCACTTAGGGCTAGTAAAGAATTGACTTTTCCTAACAACTTCACTTACTTAACCATAATTCTGAAACAGAATAACGTCCTTTCATCTATACTAGACACAAAAGAATTGTGTTCATCAGGCTTGGTAAGACACTTCTCTAAAAAACCACAGAAAGCAGATCTGAGAAGAATGTATCATTTTCCACAGATGGCTTTGGAATTGATCAAGATTTGCCCCATACTTTTTTTTTCAAATTAATAGTATCACAACCTTCACAGTACCCCCCTGAGCAGAAAGCTGCCCAATGGGCCACATTTGCTTTCATTACACCTGCAACAGACTGTGAAGAAAGTAAGGCAGGAAGCAGCCACGACATCCTAATGGTTTTATTCCAGTGTTTCCATGGGCTCTCATCAGAACAAAGAGCACTCTGCAACACTGAGCAGGTGCTTCTCTCTACAGGGTAAATACCATGATTTCTCCTACCTTCTTCTGAGGCTGAGATTGATTCCCAGACTGGCACATCTTCTGTAAAGCTGTTTTGGGACATGAAAGTCACCTGTTCAATCATTTGCAGAGTTTAGACACTTCTGGGTGTTGCCTCTGCACCTCCTCCTTCCAAGCACAGGGTGCTCAGGGTCTCCCTTGGGGCTGTCGGCATGCATAGATTTCCTCAAGGCAGCAGTGAAGGTCAGCAGCTCTCCTGAGCAGCTGAAAGGAGAAAGATAATCAACAGCAAGTGGGAAATCATAGAAACACTAATCATAGAATGGTTTGGGTTGGAAAGAAACTCAAAGACCACCTCCTTCCAATCCCCTGCCACAGGCAGGCACACCTTCCACCATCCCAAGTTGCTCCAAGCCCCATCCAATCTGGCCTTGAACACCTCCAAGGATGGGGCAGCCACAGCTTCTCTGGGCAAGTGCCTCATCACCCACCCAGTGAAGAATTTTTCTTTAATATCTGCTCTAAACCTACTCTCTTCTGTGTGGTCATTCCCCTTTGTCCTGTCCCTCCATGCTCTCGTAATGAACTGATCTAGGGGTTGCTGAAGAGAAACAGAACAGAGGGGTAAAGGGGAGGAAACCACCCTAAGTCCTGAAGAACACCTCCCTGCACACATCAAGGAGCACTGATTTGTCCAGTGCAAATGAGCAAAGAAGCAAACATTTACCCCCACACATCTGTTTCTAAACTAGAAGAAATAGGTTAATGTGCAACTGATTCATAAGCCATGTGCTGGCCTCCTCCCCAGGGATGCATTTCACCCTGGAGTTTAATTAAACTCTCCTCCTTAGGCAAACAGTATATTTTTAATAGATTCTAAGAACAACTTTTTATTCTCAGGTGATTTTCTTCCATTATTGCAGGTAGTAATTTCTTATTTATATCACACCTTTTGTGTATTCCATAAGCAAATCTAACTACCACACCATTAGCATACTGTAGCTGTACAGGCTCTTTCCAAAAATTTACAATCCCAGCCAAATCCTGCTTAAGTACAGAAAGTAAAGATCAATTTTTCCGCATCTGAACCAGACTGGATTTAATTCCATCCAACACATTCAAATGACAGCTTGGGAAACACAAGATTCTGTAAGGTCCTGAGTTGAATTACAACCAGTATTAAGGCAGTGGACTGGAGATGTCAATTGTGGAATTTCCTCCTAATGTTTATTAACTTCTCTGTCAATGAGAATCACTGCTCTGACAACAGACTGGCTGGTGAAAAATCATTGTCCATCTGTTCCCAGCTCACATCCCAGGGTAAAGGACTCGCTTTCTTTGCTGAAGTGTAAAAAGTCATTTGAGTTTGAAAAGCACTAGAAACGCCTCTGCTATCACATGCAGTGAGCCACGAAGCTCAGACTGTTTTACAGGGGTGTTGTCACAGCATATCAGGAAAAAATCAGCTATTTAAGGACTTCAAAATCTCCCCCTCTGGAGCCCAGGCTGAGGCTGCCACACGCACAGCTGGAGCCGAACAAAGGTCAGCTCCTTTAGTGTCGTGTCACCATGCCAGGCACTGCTGCAGCCACTCTGAAACACTCCCCACATCCCAAGCCACCTCCAGAACACTGGGTCAAGCCCATGCCATGTGCTTTTGCTAGCCAGCAGGGTAAGAAAGCCCTGTTTCAGCATCCCCACAGTGCTCTTCAAAACGCTGTGCAAAAACCACGCGGCAGCCAGAAATGAGTCATTAAGGACTCCAACTTCTGATGTTTGTATCACCATGTACAGATGAGTAAACCAACATCCTCCTGACACAAATCACCACTGAGAAGCCTGGTACAGCCAGTCTAAATAATTGACTGAGTGTAGAGTTTAGAGGATTAATAAATTAGCTGTGTGCTGCACTCCCTGCAAACCTTCAGGCCCCAGAACTAGACAGGTTGCATCAGGTGCACTGACATGATCATGCTAATTAGATAACAAAAAGACAATGTAAAGTAAATGATGTCTAGATAAAAAAAAAAATACCACGGATGTTGGAGGTTTTCTCTGTGGAGAGAACCCAGGCTTGTGCATTATTCTGGAGAGAAGTAAGGAATGACTTATCTAATTGAAACTACAGGGGTGTAGAGGGAAGGGGGCAGGAAAGACAGACGGTAATTCTGTGAGCTGGAAAGTGGCCAGGATGCTGGGGTTAGCAGCTACACATTTTCAAAAGCATCATGAGATCTTATGTGATTACAAACCATCAAGAACATGGTTCTAATTCTTATCCAAGCTACAGTTGGCAGCAGAGCAAGGCACCAGTCCAAGGCACTTCATTCATTTGGGCTGCAGGACAGAAGTCACCTATACCCCACATCCCCGTCCTTTACTTCAACTTCTTTTGGATGTTTCTCATCTAACATTAGGAAGGCCTTGGAGAGCAAGTCCCTGGTGAGATGCCACATCCCTGGAGCTGTAAAACCCTTGGCAACCACCCCCTCCAGCAGGACTTGCTGTAAACAACTGTGGGAGGTTTCATGAGCACTGCCTGAGCAGCCAAAGCAGCGCTGCAGGAGGTACAGGGCAGTCACCTCTGCTGCTGATACCCAAAAAATGGCCACATTTGCAGGTACCCTTTTGCAGTCCTCTCTGAACAGTGTACAGACATCACCTTCTTTGGGTACCAACAGCAGCATCACAGCAGCAAACAAGCAAAAATTCTCTCCCTCAATCCTGAGAAAGCCAAATCCCATTTAATCAGATCTACCACAGCTGCAAGGATCCTTTGGATCACAGAGTGTAGATGGTGCTACCCCCAAGGTATGGTGCTTGTTTCTGCTTCTCATGCTCTTACTACACATTCCCCCAAGTTCTATTTGGAAAGGCTCTTAGTTAAACTTACAACGTTTATTGTAAGTAGCCAGGATAGCATTATTGTTAGAACTGCAAGAGACTATCTCACGAGTTAAAATGAAATGCCAATACCACGATTTGCTGTTTACAATACAGTGCATGGGATTTGCAGACATGATATAGCAGTAACACAGCAGCTTAAGTGCATTAAATGTGCCATAAACATCTAAATTGCTGGTGGTATTTTTTAAAGGATCAAAGAGACCAAAGCAAATATCATGCCCCTTAATTGGGAACAATTGCAGAACGTTTGCAGAATCCCAGCAGAGTGTCTAGATCCACAGGCCCAGCTAACAAGGGCTGCAGGGATGAAGCAGAGAGAACACCTTATTCAGCAGAGTCTTCCCATTAGATCCCAGTATGTACAGGATACACATTTACCAATGACCAGAAGAGCTGCAGGCCTGGATTTCAAAACACAGCAACTATTTGAGGTCCCTGTCTGATAGCATTGGAGCTGATTTGTGTTTCCCCCAGAACAAACCATGAGCTTTCACAGAGTTTGTTGGGATATGCATGCTGACCTCCTGAACACGCTGCTGGAGTGGTGGGGATTTTAACTGTGTGATTCCTCAACCATTAGTTATTTGCATATTTGTTTCCCTTTCTGCTTCAAAAGCAAGTCTCCCTTATCTCATAAGATCAGATCACCTTTAGAACAACTAAGATTAAAACAAAAAAGTTTTTTTTCTTTTTTATCTACAGTTACACTATTCTAATCTTCAAACTTCCTAGCAGCTACCTTTGTATTTCTTTCCAAACTTCAGCTTCACACATCACCCAGAGAAATCATTTTAAAATAGTTTAACACTACAGAAACATCAAAGCTGCCATAGAAAAGACTTTTGGGTTTGAAGCATAACAGGACAATTTCATACAGGCTTGGGCAGGAGATTGGTTTTGGCACTCAGCACCTGAGGTACCAACAAGGACCAAGGTGCACCTGGACAACCAAACGGCCCCAAAAGGGTCACTGAGCCCCAGCCAAAGAAAAGGGTCCAAACCCCACCCTGAGGGATGCACATTTTGCAGTCTTTTGTGTGCTGGGTGTAGAACCAGTGACACTTCATTTGGAAAATTACATTCCAGGTTAGGAGATGGTGGAACAAACAAGAATTTCAGGGCACTGCACAGGATTTCCTCTGAAGAACGGATACAAAACCTGTTTTTCAGCAGTTCAGGAGGTATTTGCCCTTGAAAGTGCTGTTGAGAATGACAATATTCAGGACAATTCAAATTCTGGGATGTTTTTGGCCCCAGATAATATTAAGGAAAAAGAAAAAAAATAAATTGAAAGACAAGCACATTCTCTTAATAAAAATCTTCTTATCTCTTCTCTATAGATTCTTGCTCTTGGGTCTTGGTCATTTTTAAAATCACAGCAGGCACCAACCTGCTACACAAGTAACAAACCTCCAGGCAGTTATTATTCAACACTGGACTTAAAATTAATGTAGCAATTTTTAGGTACCTCCAAGCAAAACAAAAACACATTTTCTAAAATTTCCTACTTCAAAAAAGAAAGAAATACACCTGTCTTCTACAGGAAGGAGCAGAAAGGAAGCATACAAGTTGCACTGTAAGAAAAAATAGAGAAATCAGTGTACAGATGATGACTTCTTGTAGTGATTCTCACTGGCTGCAGCACTTTTCACTTGGCTGAATCCCACCTTCCACAGAAGCAATGACACCTCCAACAAGGGCAGCAGCCAGAGAGGATAGGAGTGCTTGTGACCATCCAAAAATACAAGTAAATAAATCATAAAATATCCTGAGCTGGAAGGGACTCACAAGGATCACTACAGTCCAACTCCTGTCCCTGTGCAGGACAGCCCAAAATCCCCCCATGTGTCTGAGAGCTTTGTCCAACCACTTCTTGAGCTTTGTAAGGCTTGGGGCCGTGACCATTCCTTTGGGAGCCTGTTCAGTCCCCCACCATTCCTGGGGGAAGAACCTTCCCCTGACTGAGGGACTGCTAAGGGATAACAGCCCAACAGGCATTCAGGAGAGGCTGGTGGGTTTTATCCAAGGTGGAGGGAGAAACAAAGCTTATCAATACTCATTTGAACAAGAAAGAGAGAGAAAGAATCAGAGGACCAGTCTGGCCCTCATGAGACACTCTCTGCTCAAGAAGGAGTTGTTGACATTATTTTGCCCTGAAAATTGATGCAATTTTCACTCATCCCAGCAACATTACACTCTACTTTTGGGGTTCTTTTCAGGATCTGATACAGCAGTGAGTTGCACACACACTCTCACAGGGGCTGACTGCCATCCTGGAAGGCTGGAGATGGCCAGGGAAGGAAAGGGCAGCTGCTATGAGTGACACTGGCACAGCATTAAGAGCCAGAGAGACACCAGCCCTCCTGACCCCCCTGTGTTATGCTGCTGCACAGGCAGCTCGATTTCCAGGGATTAAGAGGTGTGCAGTGCAGAAAACTTTGCTCTTATCCAAAGTCTCAACATTCTTTTTTAAAAAAAATCTATCATATCCAAGGTTTCTCTGAGAACAAACCAGCATTTACTAGAAAGAAACTTTGATTGCAAGAGCGAGCCGAGTGATAAAAGAGACACCTGAGGTTTGCTCCTCATTCCACCCATAATGAAATTCCTCTGCATACAAATCCTCTTCCCAACAGGAATGCTCTGGGAAGCAGTCTCTTATCTAGCACAGGGGGACCAGTTTGAGCTGTTCCTAAAGAAGGTACAGCTCCCTAAAAACCCCCTCAGATGATAAAATGTGTCCTTTCTGTCATGTTAATTATGGGGAAGGTGGCACAAGGACCACAAGCCTCAGCAGGTGTCGGTGTGTAGCATCAATGGAAGACAACCTTGTGGAAAAAGCCCTCCCTGGGCTGCCTGTTTAAGTTGCTGCTTGGCTTCCAATTTCTCTGAGAGCAGATTAACCTCAGAAGCAGCTCTGCCAGAGCGACAGATCGGCTTCAGAGGAGGCAGACAAGCGACCCAGGTACCCAGAGCAGAAACCATGGGCTTGCTCCTGACTCGCTCAGTTCCCAGACAGGAATATTGTCCTTGCTGGCTGCTCTGCAAGATGCTACACGCCTTTCAGTGTGCCAACACACAGTGACATTTTATTCAGAAATTCAGCAGCATCTGCTGCTTCAGTGGCCAAGTTTCTGCCTCAGCAAAACTTGGACTGGATTTTAGCTAAGTGGCCAGACAGGTGATAACACTGTGAAGTCTCCATCCTCCTCCCAGTGCTGGCTTTTCACAGGGATACAAAGGGGCTAACACCTACTTCTGTAGGTGTGGAAAAGCTGTGCACTTCAGCTTTCTGTGTGTAGCACAGGCACTAGAGATGATGTGCTGCTTGACTTCAGGGAATAACTGAGTGTGTGTAAGGAGAGCCAAGGTCAGCAGAAAGGGAAAAGAGGGAAAGTCAGAAATAGGTCTTAGGCACCCCAGAGATACACAAAAAGTGGGAAAGCTCTAAGTGGGAGAATGTACCACAATCTGGTGTTGCATTCGCTCTATGCATGCTGAGGATAAAAGGAAATCCAAGTACAGCAGTTCTTCTCCACCAAGTTTTAGGGGGGAAAAAGGGGAGAAAACAGTGTCCACAGGCAACCAAGAGCATTACCAGGCAAAGAAGCAAAAGCAGCAGGAACCTAGTGCTACAATCCCACAGAGGTGTGAATCACTGGGCAGGAAAAGTACACAAAAACTGTCCTGGAAAAGGTTTTCTCCAGCTACACGATTTACAGTGTTTCGAGGCCATCTTAAAATCAAGCAGATGCTATTGAGAGAAAAGAGCCTGTGGGCACCAAACGATTTAGCTTATTTTAATGCCTAAGCTTAGCAAAGTCAGCAGCCAGGCTGAGGGCAGCAGTCACAGTGTGAACACAAAGCAAAGGCACCAAGACCAGCTTTCCAGGCAGTAGAGCCTCCAAGATGTTAACAAAAAACTGTGTCTGCCATAAATACCAGTGTTTTCTAGGGAATTCTTCAATTATTTTCTTTGCTCACAGTCCCTATAGCCACAATGAAAACATTCATTGGAGTGGGAAGGGCATGACAGGGGAGGAAGAATGAGGACTGGTAAAACTCCAAAAGATTTTGTGTTTCATCTTTGGGTTCTGCAAGAAGTTACACAAATACTCCAAAGCCCCCAAAAGCAGTAAGTGCTTTGCAGCACATGAGTTCTTAGGTCATCACTCAGATCACAGCCAAATACTTCCAGACTAATGCCTGGAATCCTGGCAAGGCTGGCCAATGCTCACACTGTGCAGCAGATACCCTGATTTATGTCTGCAGGAGACAAGAGAAGCCACAGCCTCTTTTACTTCTCCTGTCATAAAGTCCCTCTTTCAAGGAAAATTCAAGGAAAGAGTGTTTGGGAAGACTTTGCAAACAGCTGATTGTGGAGGACACAAAGCAGGCAGACTGCAGGAGGAGTTTTCAGGGTTACTGCATGCACAGATCCTGAGCTGGTAACACGCTGGATGGAGATAGCTCGCTGTCCCTCAGCAGAATCTCAAGAGCTTGTCCCTCCAGACAGCTCTTGCTTGCCCTCTGTGAAGTGGGGAGGCTTGACTCCATCCACAACCCCAGTAATAAAAGGCAAAACCAAAGAGGCCCTTCTGGTTTTTGGGTAGGATATGAGATTGCAGCTGCATCCATCCCCTTGCCCAGGGGCCTCCCCTCCGCTCCTCACTGATGGCTGCAGCGCTGCCAGCACCGTGCTCACAGTTATTCCCTTCTAACCCCTCTGCCTTCACACTACACAGGACCAATATAATGAACTCAGGTCCACTGCAACTGGACAGGAGCAGAATTTAATCCAAAAGCTGCCAAACCCTGCAGTTACCATTGAGGTAACGCCTTAGGCGTGAAGGCCTAAATCCCAGGGACCAGCAGATGCTGAATTGCACATGTGTGGGATTAAGCACATCAAACTCCGGGCTCCCATGTACAAACATTGAACAGCCACCTCTGCAAACACAGATTGAAAACTTAGGCAAAGAAATGAAAAAACCAGGAGTGTCTTCAGCATGTGCAGCTGGGGCTGCCTGGCACACGGCAGTCACAGAGCCCTGTGACGCTTCAGCAGAGCCTCCACCACCTCCACCACTCCATCCCCCTCTCCTTGAAACCCTCCTGAAAACAAAGACTCAGCTCAGACTTGCCAAGTCTCCTTTATTTGGATGGAAACTCACTCACGCTTGGCAGCAGCTCGGTGCAATTTGAAGCTGGCTCAGACTTAAAGTGAAAAGATTAATAGGATATTTGAAATCTCACTCCCATTTTTCCTCAGATCTCACTTATGTAAAAGCTCTGATGTTGGTTGCTGAGCTCCTTAAAACATAATCTGCACAATGTGCCACAGTAAATAAACAGATTTAAACAGCAAGTCTGGTTAAAAGTAGTTGATTTAGAAAGCACACGCATCACTAAAGAGAGCTTACTTCTTATCTAACTCCAAGCACTTTGGAGGCAATCCTTCAGGGGTGTTCTGCAGGCAGGGCCAGATTAATTTTGTTTGCAGCAATTATTTTCAGGATGGTCTCCACTCATATTAAGAGGCTGAAAGTTCAGCTAGTTTCTTGGCTTGGGGATTAGAGAAAAGCTGGAGACATTAAAAAAATCATTGGGCCAAACTTCCCCAGCAGTGTGTCCTTCCCTTTCCTGCTGGGGCTGATTTGCCTTCAGCAGGGGATGCAGTGAGAGGATCTGATGGACCACAGCTTCATCCTTCTCAGCAGTGACCTCATCCACACAAGCTGAGACCTCCAGAGTGCCTGAATTGACTGAACTCCCACATGCACATTTACTTGTCAGACAGGAAGAACTGGAGTTGTTCTTGCTGCCAAGAGGCTGGAGAGGACCTCAGCAACCAGCCACAGACATGTTCTGAACACCAGCTAGCACAGGACCAGCCACATCATCCATTTTTGAAATCTAGACCTCACCCCAGTGACAAGTTGTACTATTTGCAGATAAATCCCAAGTGTGCAAGTTCAAATAACAGCATGTATTCAACAGCCTCTAGCAACACTTCAGGCCAGCAGAGACTCTGACTTCCCTCTGGAAATCAGGGGAAAATTTATTTTCTTCCTCAGTCTAGAAGTGCCTAAAGGAGCCCATTGAAGCCTGCTTATGGTCACCATAGGCTCTAAACTCTCGAGAGAAAGGGGGATTTGGGTTGAAAGGAAAGATGGCAACCTCAGCCTGTGAGATTCCTTCCTGCCTTCCTGGTTTTCTGTGCCCTGTACAAAACACCAGGCAGCACAGCCCAACTGATTGAGGCAGTTCCTGAATGTTGCTTTATCTTTTCTGATGCCAAAGCCCGTGGCTGCAGATCTGACTGCACCCTTGGTACCAGGCTGCTGCTGCCTATGTGCCTCTGGAGAAGGGAATCACCAGCTACAGCAAACAGCAACTGCTATACAAGTGGTTTAATGTTTCAATAGTGGCAAAAATACTCGAGAAAGTAGGTGCTTCCACTGTTTCAGGAAATTAATTCCATGTGGCACTGTATCACCCTCATGGCCAAATGCAGCACTGTGACAGTGCATTGCAAACACTGAGTGTCTGCTGTGAGCATCAAAACACACTTAGACCCTATTTCCTGGATAACCCTTGGCCCAGGAAACACGAGGCTGATGGCTGAGGGGTGTGAAGAAACAGTCCCCACAGCTACTGAGGAATAAAAGCAAAGAGCTGCATCCAAACTACACAGCCCTCTGGCAAATCAGCAGGAGTGGGACACCCAACATGACACTGCCTCTCACTGGAGAGGACAAAGTGTGGCCCAGGATGGCTGCCCTGCTAATTCTGGGGGTCAGTGCATGGAATACTGATCACAAGGTATCATGAAAATTAAAAATCACTTCATTTGCTACGTTTGCACAGTAATTTTGAAAAGCCACAATGCTTAAAAATCACAACTACTTCAACATTTGCTTATCTCAGAATTGCAGTTTGAACGTTCCCCCCATGCTTTCATGAAATTACAGTGGGTACTCTGATGTATTCCATCACCATAGCTCTACAACAGAATTTCAGCTTCTAAGCTTGAAGCATCTCCTCTTTCTCCCCTCTCTCGGGGTTTCAGTGCCTCCTCCTTCACTGACTTTGGGGTCTCTGTGGTGTTTTCTTCACTTGCCATCACCTTTCCTCCAACCTGGGAGAGGAGTGATGTCTGCAGGCTTTCATTTGTTCTGGAAAATCTTACAGCACTAAAAGTGTGAATCTCACCTGGGCCAGTAGGGTTTTAGATCATCTGCCAGGGTCCTGAGGTTCCCAATCCCAGGAGGGTTCTGGATCATCCAACAGGGTCCAGAGGTTCTAGATCCCAGGAGGGTTCTAGAAGTTCCAGCAAGGTCCCAAGGTCACCCAGCAGGGTCTTGAGGTTCTAGATCCCAAAAGGGTTCTGGATCATCCAGCAGAGTCCTGCGGTTCTGGATCATCCCACCAGGGTCCTGAGGTCCTGGATCATCCAGCAGGGTCCTGAGGTTTTGGATCCCAGCAGGTTCCTGAGGTTCTGGCAGCTCCAGCCCCTCTGGATGGTTCCCAAGGCACTCGTGCTGCCCATGCCCAGTTTAGGGGATGCTTCCCTCGGGGTGGGGTCTCGGAGCCCCAGGGGGAGGAAGCTGAGGGTTCCATCAGTGCCACAGAGTGCAGGGACACCTCCCCAAAACTCCCAGCTCCAGGATCCATCCCTGGGGATCAGAACCTGGGGAAGGCTCAGCCCAGGGCATGGTCCTACAACACATCTGCTGGCAGCTACAAGTATAGAATATCCATGAATTGCAGGTGCTGCTGATAAAACTGATCCTAAATACTTACACACTGTTCTACAGGGACTGGGGCCATCCTAAAAATTATTGTTGGGCTAACATTCACCCTTTTGCCTCTTTCCCTGTCAGCATGCCCCAGTTTCCCTTGCCTGAGTGGTCCCCAAAGAATGGTTCTGCACACAGTGAATGCACCTCCAGGAATGGGATTTTTCTGGCAGATATAATCCAGAAAGGTAGCGTTTCATAATTATTATTTCATTGCTGCTTTTAGCTCTAGTCCCCTCCAGACTGAAAGCAGTGCTCATCTAACCAGGCAGCAGCAACTTCTCCAGCCAAGCAGGGCTCACCAATAGACTTGATGATCAAGAGATCATCAGATGCTCTTTGTGAAGCATTCATCCCAAAAAACAGCTGAAACAGAGGCAAAAATTCACTCAGGTTATTGCCTGCTGCTGGCACACCTCTGCCTTTGAGGGAAGGACTCTTCAGTGACACAGATCCATGAAGCCAAGCATGAGGAAGGGAGAGGAAAATGAAACATCAATACCATCGTACCCACTGCCCTGCAGAGGAACATTCCAGCTCCAGGATGATAAAAAATCAAATTCCTAGTGAAGCCAGACTCTGCCAAAAAAAATCTCCTGTCTCTGAGGCTCTCTGTGATCAGGAACTGCGTGGTTCATGCAAAGTGGAAGAGTGTTCACAGGAGAGAAGGGTCTGTCAGCTGAGGAGCCTCTTTGGAAGGTGAGGAGATGCTGGTTGACACACCCTGAGCCAGAAGGAGGAACTCAATCCATGTGTCCCACATCATGGATGAGCCAAGAGTTAGATTGTTCCTAAAATAAAATAAAAAAGAGGAAAAAAATTAGAGCTAGAGAGCTACTACTCCATCTTGTAAATTACATTGAAATCCACCTTGTTCACATCCTTCTGTGTTCCTCTTCAGATTTAAATGCAAATGTTCATTTGAGAATTTCATTTGAGGGAGAAGAATTAAACAGACACTGAGCCCCCTCCTCCAGCAGAGGAGGAGATGCCCTCGAGGCCCAGGTCTGTCCTCACCTGCCTCAAAGCAAGGTCTCCCCCATAATTCCTCAGTAAAATAATGAATAAGAGGGAATCAAGTGCTTTTTCAGAATGTCAGAGATGTTTTCCTGCAAGAAGCAGGAGTAACCCTATTAACCTCGAGGCTGATGCTCCTCTGCTGATGGGGAGGGGAAAAGGACTGAAAGGTTGAGGGCCAAAGCACCCTTCAGCCTCCCATTGACTGGGGCACGGAAAGCAGCAGCAAAGAAGAGCAACCCACTGCCCCTTTAGTGCCAGGGCTCCAGAGGCACTCATTAATTTTCCAGGGAAAGAGATTTATTGAAACACTGAGTTCTGGTCTGTTCATGTCTGAAACAAAACTCTACTGCCAGGGGGGTATCAGTCAGAGCTCTCACACACACACACGTGGTGCAGCAAACCAAGACCCTGTTGAGGATGGATTTAACCAAAATAACAGCATTTCCAGCGGTTCTGGCACACAGGACCCTCTGACAGCAGAGCCAGACCACCAGGATACCCTGCAGATGGAAAGGTCACCCTCACCCACTACCCATTTTCCTAACCTGTTGCTATCCAACAAACAGAAATATTAAGGCCTTATTTTCCAACCCTTAACTTTCTTAAAACTATTCTAAAATACTTCTTGTTTTTCAGTGAGAGTATTTTTCTTTAAAAACAGGCATTTATTTATTCTTAGACACCAATATCCCACCGTGCCACTCACTAGGCAGGGCCTCAACGAGATGGCTTTTTATCCCAGTTTATGAAATAATCCCTCATTTCAAACATGTATTTCCTGCCTCTTCCTGCATGATTCCAATTTTTACAGGTAATTCTGCACCTGCTACGAGGCATTTCTCAGCTTGGGGAGAGGTAATTCTGTGAATGAATTAGTGACAAATTTTAAAAACAGCTCAAACGACATCAGAGGCAAATTTCACTGCTGACACTTTCTGCTGTAACATCCTTTCAGTTCTTGGCTGGACAAGATGTAGCAGGTTCAGTTCATAACCAGGCCAAAACACCAATTCAGTGTAGCAGTTCAGTTCAAAATATCCATTACTTACTTATTTTTGTTCTGTGAGATAAGAATTAGGAGAAAGCAAAGCAGGCAACAAACTTAAAAGAATATAAGAATTTTATTAACAGACCTAAAAAGAGGGGGGAAAAAAAAGTCAGACTAAACCCCCAGAACACTTCTCCTCCCCCCACCTTCCTCCCTTCTCTCCCTGACAATGTAAAAAGAAACAGCCCTTGAGATTTTCAGTCAGTTTACCACCTCTATAATAATCTTTTTTTTCAGTTCACTTAGGGAGCAGGAGTCTCTCTTGCTCATGCTATGGAGCCATCCCCACAAGAAACAGTTCTCTCGTGGCTTCCATGTCACAGTGAGACAGCTGCCCTGGATGGTTCTCTGTTTGCATGTGAAAGTCCCTTCCCTCTGCTTAACAGCTCTCCCCACAACTGTTTTCAATGGTTTCAATTTTTAGCTAATGGGGTAATAGTTTAAGGATGAGCTGTTCAAAAGTAAGGATCCTTTTCACCTACCTCTAGGAGCATCTTCATCTCTAGGAACAGAGGTCTTCACTTCCATCTCTCTCTGTTCCCTTCTAGTGGGGTCTGGATCAGCCCATGGCAGACAGCAGGACGGTGCCCCCACCCCTGGGGCAACACCAACAGTGGTGGCCACTTTGCTGCCTCGGACTTCAGCTTGTCCAACACAGCAGCACTGGAGCTTCTCATTAAAATCACACCTACTTCAACATTTGCTTCTCTCAGAACTGCAGTTTGAAGGCTCCCTCCCCTGCTTTCATGAAATTACAACGGGTACTCTGCAGCTTGGTTTTGTCCTTACAAAAAATTTGTCCTACAAATGTTCCCACTGTAACATTCCCCAATGAGCATTTCTTACTACTATAAGTACAAAAAGCTGGATTAAATCTTGATTGGGATTCTTAATGCACAAACAATGAGGCTGCTGAGCACAGGCCGTTTTTCTTACATTATTCTACTGGTAATTTTCTTGGAAGCCCCTTTGGCTTTCAGATTTAAGGCACATAGCACAGTTCCTACTGCCTGCAGACAGAAAGACTGAGCTGAAGTCTCTTTGCCTCCAATTTGATTTTAGCATCTTTGCACATTAGATTATTTACTGTAACAAAGGACAGACATTCAGACAGATCCATTGTCCAAAAATATCAGGTCAAACTTCTTGAAGCCATCTCTGACCATGTGAAAAAAATTAGATTAAAACACTCTGTAAAAGCAGAGGTCAATGACACTGAGCTATGCCATTATGACCTTTCATAGATGACTTGGTCAAATAAAGAAATATCACAATTTTTTCCACTGCAGGATCACCTCTCTGGGTGATGCTTTCTATGAATTTTCAGTGCCATGAGCCTTTCCACTCTCAAGGTGACAGCATTATGTACTCTGACGCCTCTCACCATTACCCTACATGTTTCAGTGTCTGCAAGCTGGCAAACACAACAGTTTGTACTTTGGATTTAATGCTGCAAGTCCAAGTTCTTCAGTTCGAGGGAAAGAAATACCCTCCAAACCTGCTGCTACCAGTAGTATACCCAAACACCACTGTGTGGTGAGCTGAAAGAAAAAATGCAGGATTTCTAGTCTTTGGCCTCTCATTTTAACTCAGTTTTCGAAAATGACACAGGACAAGCACCAGCATTTTGCAGGGAGCACACAGAAAGCACTGAGCAGCCACCCTGAGCCAAGGCAGCACAGTAAGATTTAAAACTGCACATAAATTGCTTTCTGATAAACCCCTTCAGCGGGAGGTTTTGGACCCTGCAATTACTGTGTTTTAGGCCCTTTGAATAAACTCAAATATCTGGATTTCAGCTACCTGCTCATCCTTCCTGGACACCTGTGGCATCCCTGCAGCAGCTGCAGCTTCTTCCAGGGGTGTTTGGGGGCCACCCAGCTCACTGAGCACCAGGTTTTTAGTTAGTTATAGGAAAGAGTAATACATCCAAATGAACACACAAAAGCAATGTGTACAGCCTCTTTTTCTACCTTATCTGACACATTTCAGCTTCTGAAAGCCTCTCCAATTCCTGCAGTGACATCCCCAAGCACAGCTGCTCATTTGTGCTTACATCACCTGTATTTCTAGGTAGTGTCTGTTTTGTAAACCAGATACTTTTGAGCCCATTTCCTTAATTCTGCCAGACTGGCAATTATATCCATTTATCTACTGACTGTTCCTACACTCCCTGACATATTTTCTTCAAGACTGTAGCATCTTCGTATTTATCAGGAATAACAGGCTGTTCTGAAATAGTCAATCCACCCAACACAGCAATACCTAAAACATTATCCCCAAATTCCTTATGACATACAAAGCTTCTTTTAGCAAATAAATTTTTTGACAAAGCCAAATAGCAATGTGGCACAGACCTCTTGCTGACATCATCCAACCCTGAAGTTTCTTTGTATTGTTTACTGCTAGTAGGCAAAAGTCTTCCACACAGCAAAACATGAGTAGGAAGAACTTCCAGTAGGAGCATAAGACTCGAGCTGACAATGAGTAATTTCCCCCTTGGGGAACACAGGGCACAATACAATACAATGAGCACAATAAGTTCATGGTTTGTATCAATAATACAGCAGCAAGATGTCAAAGCTTTAGGTGTTATAAATTCAGAGACACAAAAGAAGAGGTCTCTATAAACAAAAATTTCTGAAATGCTTCATTATGTGACTGTGCTGGAAATAAGCACAGAGGTGCCTTTCTGGCTGTGTAATAGGATTTATACCTGCAGCAATCCAAGCAGCACTGAGACACATCTGCTTCTTTCTAATGGCCTCTGCTAAGGCAGCCCTGGAGAGTCTTGTTCAGAGCAAGACACTGTCACAACTGTTATTATCCTGAACCATAACAGACACCGACCTCCTGGCCTAAACCTGAAGTCCTGAAGCAGCTTGCTACAAGTTTGATAAAACTGTGTGCAGCCAATGTGGGGGTCAGTGAACCAAAATCTATAATCCTTTATGAAACATCCAGTCCTCTGCAGCTTGCAGAATTGTCTGAAGAAAAAATCTGGTACAAAAAGCCAAAATGTCACACTTTAAAAGTGTGTAGCTGTAGCTTGTTAACAGAGGTTGTTAACAGAGGTTGTTCACAGAGCTTTAAGCAGGTAACAGACATGAAAAATTTTCTGGACAAGGCAAGACATGCAAACACGTGGTGGCTTACAAGTATGTTCAAAAAGAGCCTTTTTGTATTTTTAAACAGTGTCCCAACCATAAATGAAAAATTCCTGACTAGATCTTTCAAACACAAGTGACATTTGAAAGCTGGCATGTCTGTCCAGACCCTGCTACAAAGGGCCCACCAGAACTTACCAGCTCCCTTTTCTGTGTTACCACCAGCACAAAACCATCAGAGACTCCAAATGCACATTGCAGCAGCCAATCCCCCTCCCTGCACTCCAGAATGCATAACCTGTGTTTGGATTATAAAGCTTTGGAGCAAGAACTGAATATTTTCCTTTTAACTTTCGCAGAGTAATTAGTATAATGAGGTCCAGGAATGCTGATTCTACTAATTGCCATAAAGCAATTAAAATCTTGCCATGACTTCCTTCAGCCTTCTTGCTTCTGATTTACTACAATCAGCTCTAAAGTCCTCATGAGTCTGTGAGCATTAACAAATTTCAGGAATAGCAACACAAATCCTTGAAAAGACAAACTTCTTTTGATATCTTGAATGTCAGAGATGTTCCTCTCCATGCAGCAGTGATAATGAGTTGAACAAAAACCATCTGAGTGAGCCTCATAAAATGACAGGATACCTTTAGGCAGGCACTTCTCAAGGTTTTTCTTTCGGGCTGTTTTGATGCTCCACATTCAAAGTTGATGCCAAGTTTTGAGAATCCTTGTCTAGATGGAGCAGCCCATTCCTGTCTGTCCCCATTTCCATGACACCCTTACAGCACCACAGCTGGGAGGACACGGCTCTGTTTATCAGTGGCTCTTCAGATGAAAAAATTAAGACATTCTCTTCACATCAGCTGAGTGGTTCAGACTCTGGAGAGGGAAAGGCAGGTGTGTTAAACTCCAGGTCCTACATTATTAGTATCAGGCATTTGCTTTTTTTGTGCCAATTATTCTGTTTGTGGTTCATGGTCAGCCCTTTCAGCTGGAGCATCAAGAGCCACTCAAGAGCATTTGGGTCACCACCCTCCGTGCACAGCACCAGGCACCCACAGCTCCTACTCCAGGAATAAGACAGACAACTGGGAGAGTACTTTTGTGAGCTCTGTTTTCACTTATTCACCAGTGTCTGCACAGGTTTTATGTGACTTTTTACTTAAGAGTACAATAAAAGTAGTTACCATAGCAATTGTCACATCACTTGATACTTGTGCTACCTCTGAGAGCCAAAGCAACATTTAATAGAAATTCTTACCAACACACTGTGTGAATCTTCTGATTTTTTTTATATTTTTGGAGGAAAAGAGAGATCTTAAACCTCTTGAGATTTCAGAAACATGTTGAGAAGTGGTGCCTTTGTTTCAAGGGCAACACTGTCTACTGCACAGTAGAAACTCAGTGCATTTCAGAGGAGACAGAAGAAAGTGGCTCATTCCAGAAGTATTCATCATTCACAAAGAAGATGGAAAAATGTCTGCCAAAAAGAACCTCTTGCTCCGTCAAAGATACAGCATGCTTAAAGAGAAGTTTTGTTTCCATGGTGACTGAATTTGGAGTAAGAACATCCCCTGCATCAGACATTGCTGAATCAAAAAACCCAGTTGCCTTTGTTCATGCAGAGAGCTGGGTTTTTAACCCTGCTTTGCCTAAAACAAACAATTAATTAGTGTTTTGCTCTCTAATTTTGCTGTGTACAGCTTATTTTTGTAAATTAAGCAGGAAAAAGCAAGAATGTAGAGCTAAATATGAGAAACCTGATCTTGCAATCTTAATAATTAAAACAGCTCTAGTTTTCAACCACATACCAGCTTTTTAAAAAAATGCTTATTAAAAATATCAGCAACAAGTTGCCCATGAAATGCAGTTACCATCACACCCGGGCCAGTGATGGTAAAGCTCTTCTTTGTTTTCCTTTCCTCTCAGATATAACAGATAACTGTCCCTCAGTCAATCCATCTCACACTCACTGAGGAATGGGAAGAAAAGGATCTGCTCTGGGAAGGTGTTGCTGGTGATGTGCCCTGATCCATTTTTGCTTCTGAGACTGAAGGTCCAGTTTTAGCACTTGGGTTTTGGTTCACTGAAAGAAAGATTTGACACAGCCACTAAAGCTGGGCCCCTTCCTGGAAGCTGTAAAGGATCGATGTCCTATGCAAGTTATGGGAGAAATATGGCAGTTAAAATAAAAATAAGTCCAGAATGGCTCAATATACAATAATAAATAAATTGTGCTTGAGATGCAGAAACCAGAATTAGGCTACTTTACAGTTGCTCTTGCTTTTCTGCCACCCTTTGCCAAGTTGCACAATTCTCAGCCTAGAGAAATTTCTTTTTTTTCTGCCCAACAAAATGCTCCAGTATTTCTTTCTATATTAAAGAAACAATGCCAGCTGCAAGCAAGATACCCAGTAAAACAATGGACATTGGATGTTTCCATTTAAATGCATCTGAAGGATGGGAGTCATCATTACTGAAGTTGCCCAGCTCTTTCCATTATAAGACCCTTTGTCAGTTATTTATGCCGTTGCCAAGCTCTAGGGTGAAAGTTTACGTGCTGGGCAAACGCCTCAAGCAACTTCTTTTTTTTAAATTTTCAGCTAAAACAATACATCTGCTTCTGAATTAAAATGAAGAAAGCAGTGTGCTGCTTTGCCCACAATAAAAAGCTTTCAACCTTCACCTCGTTTGGCTCTGCCCACTCTGCAATTGGGAACACAACTCAAAACTTTGGCAGCTACTGGCACAATAACACCACTTTCTGCCATCTCCACAAAAATCAACCTAAATTTAGCCACTTTACTAGCTTTGGAAAAAAAACCTCAGCTGGTTGTGCCTACAAAAATAAGGATTCAAGATCTTTTTCCTGAAGAGTTGCCCTCTACATTTTAAGGCCAAAGTGCAATCTTTAGTTGACTACTGTCAGCAGTCCTGTGTTGTACACAACCAAGCAGGCAGGAGCCTGACACTGAATAAAACATCTCTCACATCCCTTGGCTCTGACTGCTTTTCCATAGCACGTTGCCCATCAGTAATTCTCACCAGACTGAATGTAAAAACAAACAAAAAGAGAAAGGAACAGAAACCATCAAGCCCAATTAACTTGAAAATTCAAAAGGTTCTTCATCAGTTTCTGAAGAACACATCAAGCTTCAGCAGAACCTGCCATATGAGAAACACTCAAGGCTTTATTTTCATTTGGAGAAGCAATATGAGTATTTCAATTAACTTTGTGTGCAAAAGGTACAGTTTTAAGTCCTCCCCAAAATAATTTTCATCCACATTCATCAAGTTCAATGAAATGTTTTCATTCAAACACTGCCTACAAACAAGCCTGTTTAATAAGTCAAATCTTGTGATATCAACAGTTTAAGTCTTCAGAACACAGGATGATGAATTGACTCCTCTCAGCTCACTTAACAACAGGTCTGCAACAAGGTGGAACCAAGGGGTTTCTGGAGATCCCTGCCTCTCTCAGCTGGCTACTGAATGTGGCTAACACCACACACCTCACTCCCAGGCAGTAGTAGCTAGATGAAATGAGTCCTACCCAAAGATTAATTTTATTAAAACCACTGGATATCGACCACTTCTTCTCCCAAAATAAGGAACTGCAGGATGAAAGCTTGGCTCTCCTCTGTTCTGCCTGTGCTCATGGCCTGATGTCAGGGATTCCAGCTGCCAGTATCAGCTTGACTTGTGTTGCTTTCATCATACTTTAAAGGGCTTTCTTTAGAACTGCAACATGAAACACTTGAATACATGAAATTCAGTAACAGTTTATTAGCACTGAGAAGCATTTCTGGATCCTGCACTGTCAGGGCCTGGGAGGAGGAAAGGTTTCCACCATGTCACAAAGTGCAGAAGGGGTCCAGGGTAGGGATATGGCCCTTTTACAAGTCTCAGTCACAACTGTCACCTTTAAAAAGATAAAAGAAAGGAAGCAAATAAAACCTCTTTCTCTCTATACATGCCACTACTGTGCAAGCATGTGCCACAACTCCACTGCAAGGGAGCAAAACCAATCCATCCCATTGGTATATGTAGGCACAAAGTGAATTTTGTCTCTAATTTCCACCACAGAGGTTCAAGCTACTCTGTCTCTCAGCCTCTTCCCCTGATCCTGTGACTTGAGCTCCTTATGGCTGTCCACTCCAAAATGAGAGCTGGATCTTTTGTTTTGCATTCCCAGACAAACAGTCCTAGGTAAGGGTAAATCCAGCATCAATATGCTGATCTATTTTGAGGTAGGCATTATGTCACAAGTTGATGCTCAGATTAAAAAATTACTAATTATTAAGTTTGCTTTTTATCACAATCTGCTACACAAAGCCAGACTAGAAGCTCAGGGCTGTCCATTTCATCCCCAATTCATGTTTAGTGTCATTAACTCCACAAGAAGATGATAAAAAAATTACAAAAATTAAACACAGCATTCTTTTAGGCTTTCTTCTCCACTTTTCATAAGTTCCATGTACCTGAACAAGGAGATGAATACATCAAGCACTAGAGCTTAATAAAGATTTCCAATTACTATGTTTTCCTCTTCAATCTTAAAACTGACATTTATAATTAAAAAAAAAAAGTTATTAAAAGGTTCAAATAAAAGAAAATATTTGAGATCCATTGTACATAAGCCAAGAATTTAAAAAATGAGACTGGGAGGAGAGGCTCGTAGCAATCTCAAATCAACTAAACCCAGTGGTGAATAGGTTATAAATTGCTAAATAAGATGCCTGTTCCTACAAGCTCCCTCCATGATTTACTCGTTAGCACTTAGGAAACAATAAGAGTTTGTGAACACACTCAGCAGAGCCTGTTCCTCACAGCAGCCTCTACAACCCTCTGACAACTGGCCCTGCTGGAGGATGAGGGCAGGAGGGCCACCAGTGAGCTGGAAAGGGAGTTTTGTGTCACTCAGCCCTATCAGAGCCCACAGACTGCAAGGAATGAGATGGCTTTGAGCAGCACCACATCTCCAGCAGCACGTGAGCCTGTCAGAGTCCTGGCACGGGCAGCCAGCAATTCCACCAGAGCCATTACTTATCCTGCAGATCCAAGAGGCTTTCCAGGCTTGCTGGTGCTCTCCTTCCAGTCATTCTGATCCCCAGAGCACTGGGATTTTCTGCCAATTCTGCATACACTGCTGTTTCCAAAAATTCCAGTTCAGTGTTTACACGTGTTTCACAATGATCACTCCTAACAACCATTAAGAGAGACAATATTATCGTGTTTTAATTTCCTACAAACTGCTGGCTAAGGCTGCACAGAAATTTGTGAGTGCCAGATGGTCCAATTTATTTTATTTATTCTTTCAGCATCTTTATGGAGTCATAGGCACTTTACACATTTTGCCATTTAAAATCATAAGCAATTTGCCATCACCCCCAAAACCCTGCCAACTGCCTTGACTGTTACCTTTGCTGTATCACCAGTACCAGTCAGCACCACAGGGTTGCCAAAACCACAGCTGAGGTGCAGTTAAGAGAACTGCAAATCCCAAACTGAAACACCTCTTAGACAAACTGACTGCCGAGGAAAGCAAGATCAGCCACAATTTTTCCTGGGAAATGTTCTCACTGGCCATGGACAGTGAAAGTCAAGTATACAAAGCACATCATTTACCTTGTCACAGCTCAGATAACGACTTCAAACACTTCATAGAGACAAGCAAAAACACTGGGAGCTACTATTTTTATCTCTCCCATTGGCTCTTGCTTGGCTGACTCAAGAAGATGGGTCACTGGGATCAATCACTGATAAACAGTGGAAGGACCATCAGCTGGAAGTGATCCCCTTGATAACAGACAGGAAATACTAATATATTCCTTCCTTACTTTTAACTCTGCCTATAAAGAAAGACTTCTTGTCAACAGCCAAATTAAAAAACAAAACAAAACAAAAGAAAGTTATGAAAAGGACATTTGAATTCACAGCTCCAATCAGCAAATGTGGAGGTATGTACTGAGTGTTTTTCTGAGCAGCAATGGGCTGCAGCAGTTCGCTGAGGCAGGATCCACCTCCCCACCCAGGAATAATGGAAAATGTTTACTAGTCTTTTAATTTCAGTACTTTTTATTTTCTGTCTGAGAATTCCCATGACAGATCCCACAACACAGAAGAAAAGCTGCTTTCCAGCCAGTTGCAAATCTAGCCAACATGAGAGTGGGATCCTTTACCATCTGCTACCTGGAAGCAGTTCAACATGTCTCATTTCTGCAGGAAAAATTATGAAGGCAATTGTTGTGTTACTCACAGTTATATTTAACAACAAAACCTCTAAAAGATCATTTTCACCCAGTCCCAGGCTTCCTGGAGCCCGCTGTTGTAGCTGTCTCTCTTCCCAGGCACAACTTGTTCTGGAACTGTCCCCACCTTCTTTGTGGCCTGACCTTCTGAATGTTACCAGCTCCAAACCCAAACAGTTTCTCTGCCTGCTAATTTGGGGGCAACTAGAACAGAGTCCTAGTCAGAAGGCTGGGACAAACATTCCAGTAATTAAAAAAAAAAATCCAGTTATTTTATTTGGTATTTTAATCAGACTTTTTCTTCTTTAATTCCTTTTGGCACTTATGGAACTATTAGACTTTAGAATTAATCGTTTAATGCCATGGAGAAAGGGGGAGTGGGACCATATTCCTGAGGCCATCAGCCATGGAGAACATCTGGTTTTATTATTCATTGTGTCATTTCAGTTATCTTTTGACACCTTTGTTGCTCAAGTCACTTTACTGTGCTGTGCATTTACCCAATAGTCAACCAACAGAATTCTTTCCTGCCATAAGACAAAACAATGTCACAACACAGGCCAGTCACTCAGGAAGAGGAACAGCTTCCACTTTATGGAAAACAGTAATTTGAAACAGCCTTAACACGTGAAATACCCCAGATCAGATAGCATAATTATCAACTCCTTGGAGGCCAGTAACTTGTTCAGCATCTCACCTAGCTTGGCTCCCTGAAAAAAAAGTGCTAATAAATTAAAACTGCATTTTGAAAAAAACAGTTGAATATGGGAGAGTTGAAAGAGTTGTTTTGGGGGGTTTTATTCTGAAGCATTTAATTTATTTGAACAAAACACCTCATTTTAGCTGTAATTACAGTTTGACCAACTATACTGCTGCTTCCTAGGGAACTACAAATCTGCAGCACAGAGTCAGCCACACTGCCTGGGTGAACTTTCTCCCCACCACACTTCCCCAGCTGTTTTGTTTTTGGAAGTGCTCTAAGTCAGCTTCTGACCAGCCTTTTCCAGTTAAGCCATACTGGATACAGCTTTACAGTCCAATTGCAAATCCACTGCCCGGGGAAGCTGCTAATCCAGAGCCCTGCAGCTGTATTATAATCTGAATTAACACCTCTGAACTGCTGAAGATATAGAAATATTAATACTCATTTGATAGATGATTGAAAGGAGTTTTCCAGGCAGGCAAATTCAAAGCGCTGTGTACATGTTATTTCTTGAGACTTTTTACAGAGACATCACTGGGAAGAGTAGAGGAATAGAACAGGGATCAGCAGCTTCCCAGCTCAGACCTTTCCCTCACAGGATTCCTGGGCTGCAGAGAGAAAATAATATCTTTTTAATGTAAAGACAGCAGTTAAATGACTCTTCCTGTAAGCATTGAGCAGGTGTTTAGAGATTACCCCAGTTAAATGGTCATGGAGAATGGAATAAGGAGAGCAGTGCTGAGATCTCTCTTCCTGCTGCACAGGAAGGATGTTTTGGGGGTCGTTTCTACACAAGCTACAGTTGAGCCTGGGTGTTATTTAGTCAGGAATCCTGAAAAAACCCTTCAGCTGCTGTGTGGGGGTGGCAGAGGAGTGCAAGTATTTGGAGCCAGGAGGGTGACAGCTGAGGCCTCTCCCTCTGCCCCATCCCTGCCCCCTCGGAGGAGCCAGGACTGGCACAAGGTGACTGCAGGAGAACACCAGAGACACGGGCACTGTGCTCTTTGATTCCCAGACAGCTCCCAGCAGCTGACACTGCAGGGTCCCAGCAACCCCCACTGCCTCATCTGCTAAAGAACACCCAGTGCAGGATCCCTGAGGATCTCAGAGCCCCTGGATCACATTGCCACCATGATGGAAAATGAAATCATACCCAGAATTGCAGAACAGAAAAACATTATCCATATTATTGGTATTACAGTGGGCTTCACTTTATCCTATTTAAAAATCCTCATGGGTATCCAATTCATGATCTTTCCCACTGCTAGTACAGGCCAAGCAATGCAGCTTTGCATGTGGCACATTTTCTATGATTCAAGGAGCTGAAGCCATCCTTGCCTCCTGGCATAGCCCAGCAAAATCCACAGCTACCAGGGCTCTGGGACAACTGCAGCTCTTGCAAGTGTGACATTCTGCCTTGGGGAGGGAGAAAACCCATCCACCACACAGTGACTGAATGTGACAAACACATCTTTCCCTGGGGTGAACTGGGCAGACAGAGCTGGGTTCTGTTCCTAATAAAAGACTGTTGCTCCCACACAAGTCTCTCTCAAAAGACAATGGGAAGGCATCATCTCCCAAGAAATGCCATGTCCTCCGGCCACACTGGGGCACTTCTGGGATATCTGATCCATAAGCACCAAGTCTGATGTATAGTCTGTGTCTGCCTGTGTTCACAGCTCAGGGTGATGTCACAGGAGGAATGAATGGTAGAAAGGAGAACTTTCAACAAGCAGCTGGGCTGTGGCAGGGGGAGCAGTGCAGGGGAAGGGGGTGTTTCTGTGCCTCCAACCCATAGGTGCACAGCCATGGGGGATCCAGAGCTCAAAGGATAACCCTCTCCAGGGGGAACCTGGCTGCTGGCTGGGCTCTTCTTGGAGCTGCAGCTCTGCTGAGCCAGCCTGGAGTCAATGTCTATACACTCACACGTGGTTTTGTTGTGTTCTCCTAATTACACGTGAGCATCTGCTCTGTTCTCAGAGAAAAAGGTATTTCCCAGAAGCCAAATCCGTGGATGACAAAACCAGGCAGAACTAAGAGATCCTGAAATACCCTGCCCTCTTACACACATGCTGGAACCATTAGTGCTCCTCTTGCTAACCAGCACTTCTCAGCAGTGAGCTGAAATGTTTTAAGTCACATTCAGGACTTCTGGTTACACACACAAGGTATTGCTCACCTGCTACGTTTTGTCCCAGTTTACCAGTTTGGACAGATCACCTTGGAAAGACCCTTCTGGTGCAGAGCAATGGTTGTGCTCAGAGCCTCCACCCTCAAACACTCAGCCAGGCTGTCAGCCCAAATCCTCTCCCCCAGCCAAGGGGGTCCAGATCACATTGGGGTCTTTTGGCTTTGGGGTTTTTTTGCTTTATTCCCTGAAAATTTGCAGGACAAAAACATGGTTTTCCCTCCCTGACACCTTCCTCGTGGCACAGCTCTATCAGCTGCTCCTGCAAGCCTGTTAAAGTGTCTATAAAGAAAACTCGTGGTATAAAACAGCTGCACAAACACCTCCAGGGGATGTTTCACAACCACTGTTAAATGTAACATCTCAGGCACAGAAGCAGCTCCAGTTTTCACTACATCAAACTTCATATTCTGCTCTTGCAAATGGTGGAATAATTTATTTTGTCACAGTCTGATGAGGCTCCAGTGCCAACAGTCCCCTGACCCACATACTCCCTTCTGAGCCATTCGGAGGGATGGATCTAAAGATCTGTATTTTTTAATTACTTTATAGCCTGTGATTAAGATAACTTGGAAAAAACTCAAGGGAAAATGAGGGGAGAAAAATTAATTCTTGAGACAACCACAAGTTGCTAACATGAAGTGTACTCATTTCTTAAATTAAAAAAAAAAAAAAAGATGCTATGCCTCATCCCCTGGAACTGCCTCCCCAGTCTGAAAGCCAGGCTGTACCATTTAACTTTTTGACTTCCTAGGAATTCAAACATTTCCATTTGAATTCTGTGAACAGGTTTTAGCTGCTGACCCAAGCTGACAGAGCAGACATCTCTGTCTTGCCCTTCGTGAAACAACAGAGACACGGTATTATCTCACTCATCCTTCCTGTTTCATTTGTACTACTCATTCCTTTTCTTAAAGATAAGAGTATCAATGATCACTATGTCAGCACTGAGATTTCTGCATTCTGGATGCAGTGGCAGGGAGCTATAGCCAGACATGCTGAGCTGCAGACACTTGAAGAATATGTATTTGTAGAGCCCAGAGGAGTTGTTATTGACAAACAAAATCTACTGGTGCTTCATGAATTCACACACATGACAGATACTCTATCACTGGCAGAGTTCACACATGATAAAATAATCGATTTATCTCAGGGAAAAATGTGTTATTTTCTTCAGAAGCAAATGACAGAAGTTAATGATACATCTGATGTTACATTGTTATTTTGATTTTTTTCTTTAAATCAGTAATAACACTTCCTCTGAATTAGTTTTATTTACAGCTGTTCAAACCAAGCCAGACAGGAATTCAAATTGTGGAGTTTCAGATCTTTGTAGAAATCTCTAATTCATTATGCTACTTTGAACCAGGTTGATTCAACTTCCCAATTTTTCCATTTCTCAGAACTATACAGCACACCCCATAAACTCTGAAATCACCCAGCTCCAAAGACGAGCAGAGCAAGCCTGAAGTGCACTGCCTATGGAGGATGTAGCTGTGGTCATTTGACCACCAAAGAAATCCAGAGAACCTTCAAATTGTTCCATTAATGCTGCCAACATGACATTTCAGAAATACAGATGCTTTCTAAAGGCCCTGTTGAACCTCAGTGTGCTTTGTGCCATTAACCCTTGTGGGAGCCCTCACTCCAAAGCAGCTGTCATGGGTGAGGAAAGGGTGATTTCCCTTTCCAACTACGCAGCTGGATGCCTTTATAATAGGTTTGCAGCAAAGTCCCAAAGACACTGACCCAGGAGCCCAAATCCTGGTGACAAGACAGCTGCCTCCAAGTGCAATTCCTGGCTTCCTCTGGCTGGATCATTCCATAAAAAGAAGTGACTTGGAGCTCAAGGCAGACATCTTTCCACAACCACAGAACACATAAGAAACCTTCACAGAGGTTTGGCTTTTCTAACATTTAAAACACAGCACAGTCATGAGAAGTAGCTCTGTGCCTGTCTCCAGACTTTGCTGCTCTTTCTCTCAGCATTTCAATGACCACATTAACTTTCAGGTTTGTAAACTGTTTTTTTTTTCATTTGGGGGTGATTTAATCCCACCAACCTGGCAGCACATCAAACATTTAACAAACATAGACTCTCATACTCCCACCCTAAGAACTGTGTGTTGTCAGGCCTTAGCAGGACTTGGTCCTGTGCTTCTAACATTTAAAGTCTAGCTTTCAAAAAAAGAGGTAAGTGTTCCATTTAAAAGGTAATTCTGCAATCCTGTCTCATTTTATCCCTTGCTTTAAACAAAACCTGATTTAACTGGACTGTTTTTCTTTTCCTTGTACCCTGCAGAAGCACACAAGCACTTAGAATGTAGAGATGTCCAGGAACAGCTGGAGTGTGTGAAACCAAGTGCTCACAGTTGAATTTTTACTGACACTAATAATCCTGAATCCAGCAGACCAGCACACAACTTTACTTGGAGAGACTGTCTATAAGAGAGGGTAGTGTGATGGAGCATAAATGAATGAGGGGGTGTCCCCAATTAAAATTTGTAAAAAAACAGGGATTGTAAAAGTAGTAAAACAACCATTGATTTACCACTGCGTACTGGCTGAGAGAAGGGAGCATGTCATTGGTATAAAAGAACAGGAAATGATGCTGCAGAAGTGAAACTGTATAAAGCTATTGCAGGGAAGCTGGAGAGAAGCTTGCTATTGAAAGGTTTTTATTTACAAAGATCAGGATTTCTCAGCAGACAGTAAATGTACCAAAAAAAAACCCCCAAACCTATACACACTGAGCCTGCCACACCTGTTTCCTTTTTATCCATAAGGAAAAAAATATCAAGTCAAAGGCTCTATCAAACTTGTCAAAACAAGACAATGTTCCTATGTGTCAGCCTCATCAATCACTGCTGACACTGCAGGAAATGCAGTACTCGGTTTCTCATGGATAATAAACACTTTTTATATCTGACATTGATTTCCCACTTGTCATTTTTGTATTAATACCTCAGCCCAAAATGGAAGAAGGAGAGCAAAGAAAGGCAGAGATGAGACTCTTAGTGGATGTATTTGTATTTGATGTTGCTGGTAATTCACGTTGGCCCCATCCAATGAATAAGATAAACCCTACTGGCCAGGACAATAGGTCTTTAGTGTTGCAAGGCTTTTATAAGGACATCTATTTTAATCTTTTTGTCAGAGTTAGGAAAGGACATGAAAGATAATAAATAGAGGTGGGGAAAACCTCTGGTTTCCAAACTCATTATATATTTGTTCAAAGTTGAAAAGGCTGGCTACATCTCATTGTGTTTTGGGATTCATGATACTTTATCAGTGACTGCTGTGATTTAGGAAAATGGCTGTAAGCTTCACTCCTATGGAGACAGCATTTGTAGAGCTATATCCTGTGCTCTGCAAACACCTCAGTCTCACCTGGCCCTATAACCCCAAAACAAAATTATGAAATCAAAACTCAGGCTGCTGAGGCACAGGCTCCTTGTGGCATTCTGAGATGCAGTGATGACCCACATCTGCTTCTGGCAGGATGTTTCACTTGGGGCAAATAACTCATCCTTGACTGCTGGGTTTTCCCCATCTGTATAGAAAGGAAATTTATACCTGACAGCAAGAGGGCAAACATTTGTGAAGTGGTCAGAATTGTTCTGACAGACCTGACTCCTGCCAAATGCAGGAAAATCAATTAATCCATCTCAGTGCCAATCCATCTCAGTTGCAATCAATCAAGTAATTAGCTGTCTGAATGCTATTTTCTATCAGTTACACATATATTTCTCACCTTGTTTTAAAACAAGCATAGTTTATTTGGGGAAAGAGGTGTTATAAACCCCACAAAAGACTGAAATTCAATTTCACATTAGTTTTTCTGCCTCACAACATGCCTATTCATCTCCAATCTCTTTCTGGTATCAAGCCAGGCACCAGGGAAATGCACACTCAGGTTCATTTCCACACTCAATACCTTGCTACCCTTTGAACGAAAGAACAGACCAAGTAATGATTAAGATGCAAACACGTGTTTTTTTGGGGAAGCAAAGGGTTGGAAGTTGCTCTCAAACCACCCAACAACCTTTTTGCTACGATGCTGGGCAGCTGGTGTGCTGTGGCTGCTGGTTATTGGAGTAACCCTTGTCTTACTGCTGCCTCAGTCATCTTTTGTTTCTCCCAACATCAGTACAGGGGCTTTCACAGGAATGTGCTTTTGTTCTGTGCCTTGTCTCACATAAAGGGTCCTTAATTCAGGCTGCTACATGCTAAATATTAATGTTTAGCATTTTCATGTCTTCCATTATGGTCGTTCTATGTTGGCTTGTGCTGCTGTAAATGGAAAACAATCACTTGTGTGCCTCCAGGGTAATCCCGGTCTTAGCAGGAGGAAGAAACTGAAATTTAAATTCAATGCCTCCTAAGCCAGGCCGTTTCTGCTGACTCAGGTGTGTGCATGATGAGCAGCTGCCCTGGGGAATCCAGCACTGCTCTCACACCCTCACACTCCCCCAGGTAGAGGAGAACCCTTCCTGCTCTATCCCAGCACAGAAACCAGGGATGGCTGTGCCAGCACACGAGGATTTTACAGGGGCATCAAAGATGGGTGGTGCAGGTGGGCTGGCAGCTGGAGTTACGATAAAAGCTGGACTATTAATTCTGCAGAGACCCCTATTTTAAAAAAAGACCAAGCCTGTAGCCCTTTGGTCTCTAACTCACAGCCTTGGGATCTATTTTCCCAGCAGATTCTTAGGAGGCTGTGGCATGTAGCAAAGTCACAATAACCAGGGGAGGCTCAGGCTAAAGTGGCAGCACATAAAGGTAATTCAGCTATGTAAATAGTGCTCCAGGAAACACAATACCTCTCCTTTAAGTGTGTAGCCGAAGGCTTCATTAAAAGTTTGTTTTGAAGTAATTTTTCTGCTCTTTGTTCTCTCTCAGTTCCTTTAAAGTTGTTTGGGCTTTTTTCCCCTTGAAAACAAATCATACTTAGAATAAAGAGACTGCTGACCTACATTCTCACAGCTGTGTTATACTTAATTGTGAGACATGTCAAATGAAATTCAGGAGTGATCATCACCAAGACAGGCTGTGAAAACTCCTACTGCTCAAACTCCTAAGCCTCCCGTTGGAAACCATCAGAATAATCTCTTTGAAAGATCCAAGCAGGATGTCCAATGACTGGATTTTTCTTTGGAGACACATCAGAGCAAGGCTCCTCACCTGCTGCTCAGCCCTCTTGCACAGTCCCTCAGCTACTTGGACACTCTCCTTTGCTGTGGTTTTGGTGCACTGCCAGCACCAAATAAACCTGTGAGTATAACAAAGTTCAAGTCGAATTTGAACCCCTTGAGTAAAAAATTCCATAATCTACCTAGACTATTCCTGAGTCTACCAGGTTGCAAATGTACATAGCTGATGTGAGGAAATCAAAGTTAGTGAAGACTTAGGAGATGCATCCAGTCCTATAGCCAAGAAGTGAAATATTGACAGTGAAGAGCTGGAAGACTTTATTCCATTTGCTTATTTAGATAGTATTATATAAAATACCCTTCTAATTTCTTGCTCTTACATTAAAAAAACCCACATTCAGAATGTGTTTAAGCAGACTCTTTCTTAAGACTGCATGTTTTTCCTTTGTGCAACACCAGACACTCCAAAAGGCAACACAGACTGTTAGTGAATTTCCAAGCTCATTTTAAGAGGCTTTTGCTTATAATTGCATTATTTCTCTCTCTATTGACTGTCTCAATGGTCTTGAATGAAACACCTGACACTCTCAGGGGTGACAAATCTTCTAACAAACAAGCAGCGTGCAAAAAATAATATTAAACACCGTCAACTTTTTTTGATCTCTAAGAGGGTGGAGGAAAAGGGTCTGTTTGTGTGATGATGCAAAGCAAACACTGGGCACCAGGAATATTTGCTTAGCCAATAACCAGGTACCCCTCACCTGGAACAGGGAAGCAGCTGAGGCTGATGAGCTGCTTTTGCTTTCTTTGAGGGGGGCTTCAATTGGGAGAAGGAGGAAGCTATAAAAGAGAGCATGATTTAGAAAAATCCCCTCAAGGGAGCAGCAGCCAGGGATGCTCACTGGGTGGGATGAGTTGTGTGGGGAGTCTGCGGACTCAGATCTGAACCCGGGCCTCTGGGAGAAGGGGCAGGAGGCAGACAGGCCCCTCAGGGAGGGCTCTGAGCACTGCAGGTTGAGTGAAGGTGCTTGGCCTCAGCCAGCGAGGCCAGAAGCACAAAACAAACCAAGCTGGCCCCTCCACAGATACTGGCACTGCTCCAGGTGAGCATTTCAGTGAGAAAAAGCAACCCCTACTACCGATCTTGTGACCATTCTGAGCTGAGAGTCTCAGCCCAGAGGAGAACACTCACACCTCAGCCCCACTGCCTCTCCCTCGCTCTGGCAGCTCATGAAATATCCTGGGGATGTTTCATCCTGTGAAACGCCCTCCCTCACCACTGCCACAATTTAAAGTGCTGATTGCCCAGACACGGCTGCTAATGAGTCCCCTGGTATTTACAGACACTGCTCATTTGGAGCAGTGTTACCTCTTGGATAATTTTCCAGCATAAGCAGGACTGATGCCCATCAGGGCACACCTGACAATCATCATTTCTGTCACCCATTTGTACAATGACTACACTGAAAATTCAGGTGAAAAACGTCATTCTTGTTAGAGAGAGAAAACGGCTCTGCCACGGGTGTACCAAGGAACATTGGTTTAGGTTATTTGAAAGTGAGATTTGTCCAACCTGTCCTGCCTTTCACCATATCAAAATTGACACAAATCAGCCAAAATAAACTCATCTCTCTCATATTCATTTTTGAGAAGACTTGGTACATTTCTGCTGTTCCTCTAGTTGTACAGCAGCTATAACAAAAATATTTTTTTCAGCATGTGTAATAATAGTTTTAAACAGATTTCTCACAAGATATATCACTGTCTCAATAAAGTAAAGGCTATTATCTTTTAAATACATTGTTCTGTATCCATATTTACCATCATTCACCAAATCTATTTCACCTCTGTCAGTTTTTAGAGTCCTCAGTAGACCACAACCAAAAAGGTTAATGGGAAATAGTTAACCATAAAAACGAGCTTCTCCATTCAGGACAGAACATGACAATGAAGACTGGTTTGATGAAATCCATTTCACAGCATCCCATCCTGTGCCTTACACCTACACTCAGTGGAGCAGCAGGGCCTGGGTGAGCCCAGGTGTGTTTTACATCCTTGCTCCCATTTCTGCTCCAGGAAAGACAAGGGCATTGCCTTCTGTGTGTATGAAATGAAGAGCACATCCTTCCATTTAAGCCACTCTGAGCCATCTCAGATAAAAATACTGAACCCAAAGCTCTGCTCAGATCTTGCTCCTGCTGGATTTCCTGCTCAGTTTGGCTGACACAGGAGATTCCACTCGAATAAACAACCAAATATTGATATTTATGCAAATAGAACAAGTGGTGATGTAAACTTTTGAAGTTTGCTTGTGTGTGCTTCAAAACCAATAAACACTGTTTTTACTTTGAACTTTCTATGTCAAACACCAAGAAAAAGATGCCTTTCAAGTAAACAAATGTAATTCAAATCAAGACAGCACATGCAGTGTGAAATCTTCTACCACATCATAAGGCAGCAAGTACAGTATAGCTCAGCTGTACACCTCTAATGCCAAGATTTTGTAGTAAAAACATTGACAGACCCTTAATTATTATAGTGCCTCTTGGCAGTGCTATAATTAGATTGAACATAACTATTAGTCATCTTAATTAGTACACACATTCCTTGTTTAGCACAATAAAAATTACAAAGCAAGGATGCCACTTAATTAGGTGACCTGGGAATTGACACCTACCTATATCTCACTTTTATTTTAAGTGTCCTTACTGAGATTAAATCTAATATTTATAACTAAGAATAGGTATTTATATGGCACTCCACCTGTATATAAAATCACCTGTTAAATTAATACGTATTAAATACCTCAAGGACATTTCTGAAGTTATGCCAGCAGTTCATTTAGAATTGTATTCCGAGGAAAGAGATACATCACAATTTTAGAAACTCAAGGTTAATTGCATATTCTAATAAGTGTCTTGCATACCATAAATTTAAAAGAAAAGGAAGTGCATTCAGTTAAATCCACATCAGCCTTCCAGTTCTCCTGGTGGCGCCTCATCGTGTCCTAGTGAAGTGCTCAGACCTCTTTAAACCCTCTGCCACAGACATTGTCTGAGGGCTCCACTAAGGAGCCACAAATTCAGAGAAATGTTTTGTAGTTCAGAATCTCATCCATCATATGTTTTAAACAAGTGGAAATTTGGCATAAGTAATCCCTGGTACTGTGAAAACCTTCTGTATTTCACAAGCACCCCAATTCCTGCAGTGCTGACAAGCTGTCTGGGGACA
The DNA here is from genome assembly GCA_020086605.1 of Lanius collurio. Classification (NCBI taxonomy): domain Eukaryota; kingdom Metazoa; phylum Chordata; class Aves; order Passeriformes; family Laniidae; genus Lanius; species Lanius collurio. The sequence continues at coordinate 2,492,215 of JACBWW010000009.1, read as the reverse complement.
GCTTTTGGGTCTCTGTCTTCACCTCAGAAGGTAGCAGAGCAAGAGACTTTCCCATTTCACAGGTGTAGTGGGTTGAATTTGAGTTGATAGAAAGATTTTTGGACCAATAACACCTCTCACAATTTACACATTTAAACTGCACAGAAAGGCAGGAGTTCCTCTTGTTCCAGCTCGCCTGAGGGAGGTGGGGAGGCCTCGGAGCCTCCGGGCCTTGCCAGGCCAAGGCCCCGACCCCCTTCCCCTCTCCCTGGTGCCATGGCAGGACCCTGGGTTGGTGGGGAGGGAACCATCCCAGAGCCCAGGCAGCTAAACCCAGCCATGGGCTGGCACACAGCTAAACCCAGCCATGGGCTGGCACACAGCTAAACCCAGCCATGGACTGGCACAGCTAAACCCAGCCATGGACTGGCACACAGCTAAACCCAGCCATGGGCTGGCACACTAAAGCTAAAATCTCTCTGGAGCGGCTCCTCGGGATCGGCAGGTCCCCCCTGATCTCCACATGGAGCCAGCAGAGCCTCCTTTCTGCAGCCAGCACACTTTGGGCTAAACTGAAGAAAACACCCTGCAGCCAGCAGCACAAAGGGAGCGAGGCTTTCTTCACCATAAAGCCTGAACAAGAACATTCTTCACCACAGAGGTTTCAGAGTCAGAGTGAGCCATGTGAGACGGAGCTGGAAATGGTGATGGAGAAAAGGGGCGGTGCCGCGTTCCTCGCATGGAGCTTAAAAATCCTTCTGGCATGAGGTGTAAGAAACTGTAATATCTCAACATGTTTGTCTCTTCAATCCATTTGGAGTGCTTGGGGGATGGAAGACTCACGTGTGGCCTGTGAAGACTGTGAAGAGTTGCCTATGCCAGGCTATATAGAAGCAGTGAGAGGCTTTTAAAGATTTGTAGCAGAAAAAAAGTCTTTGTGTTCAGGCCAAAATGATCCATCCTTAAAAAGATTGATAACCCCATATGATGGCCCAGGTGTGGCAGTGTGAAAAAAATGATATTTTTCATAGAAGAGATGTATTACACCACAGCAGATTGTTTCTTTCCGGGCAGGTCTGTTGTTGGGGGCAGTTTGAGGAACCAGGAGAAGGAAGAAGAAAACCCTTTTTTTCCTTAAGCATAAGAAAGAGACTTTTCAAGAACTGTAACACTGACTAGAATCCTATGTTGTGTTATCTTTTGTGCTAGAAAAAAAGAGAAAGGTGCTGGAAATAAAAGAAAAGTGCTGGGAAGAAAGGGGAGGGGGGGTTGTTTTAATTTCTTGCTATATCTTTTAATTTTAATTCTGTTAGTAATAAAACTCTTGTCTTGTACTGCAACTGTTTAAGTTTGAACCTGTTTTGCCTTGCAGCTATCTAGTTTTTCCTCAATATTTTCTTATTTTGTTTTCTGTATAAAATAACTGATTTTTCATGTGCTTGACACTTAGTTGTGTCAAACCACAACAGCAGGTCACCCAAAGAGTTATTTATCTGAGGCTTATTGAAGCTTGTGGTCGAAAATGGGACCAGCTGTCTGTTTCACAGCATCAGACAATGATGCTACAGAATTGTTAATTATGCTTAACAATTTTAATTGTGCTAGATTCATACACAAGAGTCTTGAAAATAAAATGTGCCCACTTTGCCATCCACAGATACACCACATCCAGCAGGAGACACAGAATAAAGAGGCTGTGGTGTGCACTTTAGCTGTGTGAAAGCACTGACACCACCCTGTGTCGAAGCCCTGAGTGGGCAGAGAGCCTTTCAGGCCACAATGAACAGCTCCAGTGTGGTACAACAGCACTGTGCAATAAAACTGCTGCTCAGAACAAGAGTCCACAAGAAAAATGAAGGCAAAACAAAAAAAAAGTCGTGACATTTGGTATAGAAATCAACGGTGTTTTCTTGCCAGGTACCTGCTGACATTGCCAGACTCCAACCTCCTCTCCTCAGCCCAGAAAGCTCACCACAGCACTTAGCAATCTGTTCACACCATCATTAAACCCATTATCCCTTAGTGATGGAAAAGTCCCTACAAATGCCACAATGCCACTGCTCTGTGACAAATCCCTCTCTCTCTAAGTGCTGAGCATTTAGTATTTACTACCACAGATTAATTTGAATTTAAAGAAAAAAAAAAGAATGAAAAAAATTGCTTCTGTAGGCAGGCTATGGTAAATATCAATATGTTTCATCAGAGCTCCTCTTTCATTAGTTCTAGACCAATTACAGCAACTATTTCTTCTCCAGGATATTCATCAAGCTATTAATTAGAATATGGAAAACATGAAATTCTCTCTTACTTTCTCACTGCAAAGGACTTTCCAATGATAATTGTTACAGATAAGGAGAAAATGAAAAAGTTATTGTTTGCCACAGATTAAGAGACTTGCCAAAAAATGTAGAAGAGTTGATATTCAATGTACCCAGCAATAGAAAAATAATATAATACATGTAAACAGTTTAAGGCAACACCAGTATAAGTGCAGGAAGCAATTTTTCTTACCATGACTAGTTTCCCAATTTCTTCTACTTCATCAGACTGGAAATTTTCAAACCACAGGCTCCCCAGGAAATATTTCTGGCTACTTCAGGAAAATTCTTCAGTGATGTGGCCCCAAGGTGATGATGTCAGGGTCCAAATGTTTTTGAAAAGCTGCTCTGTGACTTCTTGTGCCCCCATGAATAGTGAGAAGAGGCAATTACTGTGAGTGTTCTGTCCTTTATCCCCAGACAGCCTGACTTCTGCTGGAAAAGTCTGCAGATATAAGTTTGTAACAGGGGCAGATAAAGAGATGTCACAGGGCCTTGGCACATACTGGAGGTGAAGTTGGCACCATCTCTCAGATCTGATGAAAGACCACAGGCCAGTCTGCACTGGATCACGTTGTATTTGCCAGATTTCCTTCATAAACTGAGTCTGCCAAAACAAAAGGAGACAAACAAAAAAAGACCAAGGCTCAGGAGAAGTAATGATGCCACAGAGAAGAGACACCCGAGTAGGCTGTGAGGGGGACTCGACTGGTCCTCCCAAAACTCAGCAAGTGTTCACTCCATTTTTTTAGGTGCACACAATTCTCATTCCTTCCCCGCACCATCCGTGCTGTGCACCCCTGGTCAAGGCACACTGCGCCTGAGGGGGCTTGGCAAGGGGGCCCAAGGTACCACACACTTATAATTTAGAACATTTCCTCAGTCCTCACATCCTCCTTCCTGCAGCTCCTCATTCCTGAGCCACACTGGCTGTCACAGCTCTCCTCTCCAGCCTCCAACAACAGCTTTTTGGGTCTCAGTGCTCCGTTCTGATTCAGAACAGGCTCTCCCATTGACACTGACAATGTAGAGAAGGTTCTGCTTCGCTCTACCCTCATGAGTCTGTTTCTGTTCTTTCAGGCAACCATTGGAAACACCTTCTCATGGCTCAGGTAACAAACCACTTTTCCCCTCACATTGTTCCTCCAAAATTATACTTAAGAAAAGTGAAAGTGGTGCCTGACACTGAGGGTGAGGAAAAGAATGAGGAACAGCCCCACAAGCAGCGAGGATGAGAAAGGAGCAGTGCTTACCATAACCTCCACTCAACTTTATAATTTATTTCTCAACTTCAAGACTCTAGTCTTAACAAATTCTGAAAGATTAACTAACAAGGGAGCAGGTGATTTGTTATGTGAGAAGACATTCTGCTCCAAAATGAAACTTGTTCAGAAAGAGTTCACTGTCATCTCCACCAAGAACAGCATTTTGCAGCTGGGAAGAAGTGAATGAGCAACACAGACTCTGCTTTTTCACCCAAAATACATGCACTTATTTTTGAAATATAGGACTGAATGATTTTTCCTTAGGAAAGGTTTATTCATAATAAATAAAAGAAAAATAGTTTCAAGCTGAACTGCCTTCCAAATTAGAGCTTGACTTCAGCATTTTCCATTTTATAAGTACAGGCTTGTTGCTTTTATTAAGAGCAGTTGAAATTTCAATTTACTCATGGTTGGATATATTCCTTCATTCAACCCCCCAAAAAATATTCAATTTATTGAAATGTTTCAGTTTCAGATCACTCCAAGCTAATATTTGTTCAGCTCAGCTCAACTGAAAACCAGAAGCATATCTGTGTTTAAATATAGTGGAATAATTTCTTCCATCCCTGTATCTATGTCAGCCTAATCAGGTCACCAGTGGGAACTGTTGACTGGTAGAAACACGAGGCTTTCTCTTTATGAAAAATGGCTGACCTTGCTTTAAAGCAATTCAGTTTGTGTCAACATTGCCTTTCTCATTAAATAATAGGCTCTAAGTGGCATATCCATTCTTCTTCAGCATAGACAAGAGCTCTTCAGGCAAGTTCTGGGATGCTATTTTTAGGCATCTCATAGTAATAACCTGCTCAGTGCACTGTTTGGAGTATGTCTACAATAATTATTCCTTGTCTGCTCTGTTGTATTGGTCAGCCCCAGAGAGAGCTCATCAAAATGTTAGATCTGCACCTTTACTTGCATACAGAAAGAATTTCAAATAAATGCAAACATTTGGTAGCACTCAGATAGCTGTAAATAATACCAGAGCAACAAGTTCATTAAACATACACATCCCTCTGTCTGAAAATGCTGAACACCTTCAGCATAATTCTTCCTCGTTTAGCTGCTGAAATGACTCTTCAACCACTTCTCACTAATTCTCCCACATTTGCTATTTTCTCTATATATTACCTGGCCAGTCATGCAAGTATTGGAGATGATAACTCAGGTAATTTCATCTGTCAGAACCAAATGAGCAGTGAGAGGAAATATTTGATTCATTTGTCGTTTTTCTTTTTTAAGATTTTTTTTTTCCTTTCTTTCACCCCTCCCCCTTTTTAAAATTTATTTTCTCATTATGACCATTTCAAATCATCTCAGGCTGCTTTGTAAGAGGGTTCTCAGTCCAGATCAGAAGGTGATATGTTTTACATTAGCCCTGTCAGTATCCCCAGCAATTCCTTAGTATTTCCTGTTGTGGTTACATAGTTCTCAGGAAATGCACTCCCCTGGAACCAAACATTAGAAAGATGCAAAACCAGCCTAAGAGGACCTAATAAACATATTTAAATACATATTCATACCATCCACATTATTAGAGCAGGTCATTAAATCCTTGCTCTGTGTATTGGCTCCTAAAGATAGAACAGAGGCTTATTCAGACTGTTCTGTAGTGACGAGTCATCCCTCCTGGGAAATCATGTGAGATATCAGTGCTGTTGTAGCACACAAACAGCTCATCAGAGCTTTTTAATGATTTATTAATGTAGTCAATCTGGTGGCGTTTTAGCAGTGGTTATCAGAGGGCTGCAGTTAATAGTGTTGACTGCAGGGTCTAATATCCTCCTGTGCCCTTTGCAGTGTTCCACAGGCCAGACTGGCACTGCTCTGACTGGGCCAAAGCCTTACTATAACAAACCAAAGCCTGTCTGCATCAGAGACCCATCTCCAGCCCCCCACAGACATTTACAGGATCCCTTAGGGCTCTTGCTCAGGTCTAGTGCAGTGTCCCATCACCACACTACCCTTCCTCCAGGTGATGCTGTTAATCAGCATGATGTGATTTGTCATTTCTAGGTTGATGACATCCAGCTCTGTGACTTTTCAAAGCTTAGCATTGCATATGCTGTCACACCATTTCAAACATATTGAACTAAAGCAAAACTGCTTTCACTTGAAGTCAGATAAAAGAAGGTCTCTTAATGGGTCTGAGAACTCTGGAACACGCTGCTGTCTCCCAGGCTAAACTCTCTAAGTGGAAAAATAATTTAAAGCCTTGTGTTAAGAGTTAGTGTGTTAAATTTGCCTCAGCGTGGTTCAGATAAATCTGACATCAACATAATACTTTAAGAAGAGATTCTGATTCCTGGTGCACTGGGTCAGAGCGAGTCCCACTGGGAAGAGCAGTGCAAGGGCAGGAGGGCAGGCAGCCCAGGCCTCAGCCAGAGACAAAAACAGCACCAGTTGGACAACCTAAGTCATACTGCACACATTGTACTCATTTTCCTGGAGCAGCCCGTGGGTTGTTCCTCAGGATTCAGCCTGGATGGACACAGGGCTGTGCAGCAGCACAAGGCACCCTCTGGCAGTGCTCAGGGAGGGCTCAGGTGCTTCATCACAACATCTGGGTATCAGCCACGGGAACTAAACTGAGAGCTGGAGCCAAAGGAGGAAATGCCAAGACCAGCACATTTTTAGTCCCATTCCTAATAAAAATACCACTGCTACAATAAACTTCCCTGCTTGGGACTTCAACAGCTCCATGGCTGAAACAGGGACAGGCACAAGAGCGCTCTCCAAGCCCTACCAGCAGGGAAAACTTGGACTCTTCACTAAGGGGAAGTAGAAGAAACTGGCATAAAAGCAACAAAAGGATGAAAGAAACCCGGGTTTGAACTAACAGGGCCAAAGCAGTAAGTCAGTGAAGCAATGTGATTTGCTGATTTCTCCAGTGTCAACAAGAATTAATCCCTTTTTCTTTTTTTTTTTTTTTTGCTAATTTTTCCTAAGAAATGAGTATTTCTTTCGCCTCAAATAAGTCTCCAATCCTTTCAGTCAGGCTGAAGTCTAATAGAGGGGGGGGAGACTAAAGCAATAAATAATTAAAAAGACTGTTTCTAAGATTGTCAGTACTGATTACACACCAAAGCAATCTTCTAATAAGCATGAGTGAAAAGGAGACCGTAATATTTGGCAACAGAAAACAAAGTTCTGATTCATTAAAGATTGACGACAAGGCCTAAATCTGTTGTATGATATGCACATATTTATCACTCTGATACTAAGTGGAATGGAAAAGTTTTCCAAGGCCCAGTGATGATAATCCAGTCTATCAGTTTTTAAAAACTAGTCTATTTTCTTTTTACTGTAGAGTTATGAAAATTGTACAAGAGAATACTGCTGCTTAGATTTATCTCCTCAGCTTTTAAAACAAACTTGAATTTAAAAAGTTGCAAAATCCTTACTATTTTTAAAAGTTGAAGTTTGTCCAATTCCTCATGAACAGTACCTAGTTAAACACCTGTTTAATCAAATCAATCAAATCTTCAGAAAATCAAAGCTGTAGGGTACCGATTACTTCTAATCCTGGAGACATTAAAAATCAGCACGACAGTTAAATTTCTAGAGCTGAAGTCTGAACTATAAAGACAAAAATGTAATTGCATCAGAAAAAATATATGGAGAAAGCTTAATTAAGATGCAGATAAAACCATAGCTGTTCTGAATTTTAAAAATGAAACAGCATTTTTTCATCTCCAACTGAACACTGGAGCACCTTGTAGTTATTTGCCCGAACACTGAAGATATGCGCAAGAAGAAATGTAGAAATTGTCATTGATCCCTAGGATCTTACAAAGATGTTATTTGTGATTTCTGAAAGTGGGAAATGCCTGGTGACAAAGGCAGCAGTACTTACTGGAAAAGAGGGGCTACTTCTGCAGCTCAATTTTTCTAAGCATGGCCAGAGATGCCCTGAGAGGCTCCCTGGGCTGATTGCTGCAGGGCTACAGGGGGGAAAATAAAGTCATTCAGGTTTTGGTTGTGCAAGGTTAAACAGGAGGTTTGCAAGGCCTTGGTATGAGCATCAAATTAGCTCAGACTGGAAAGAGTATATGTGTGTGCCAGTTCTTTAACACAGCAGAAACCACAAGATGCTCTGCATGACCAAAATTCTACATATGCTATTCCTGAAGCTCAATTATCTCCAGCAGCGTTAAATTATCCCTCACGAAAAAGCAGCGAGTACATAAAAACAAACAGACATTCTCCCATGCAACAGAAGAAGCTGTTTGCCAGTAATGCTAGAAATTGAGCACTTTGCTACCAAATGGCTTTAAAGTCTATGAATTCCTATAATTAAAGGATTAGGCCCCATAAATATTGCTGCCATAATCCACATTCCCAATATTGATATAAACTTCTTTCAAGAGTATTAAGGTCAGTTTACTTTAGAAGTAAATATTTACTTATGTTTCTGTAAACCCCAGCTATCCCTTTAAATATTAAAACACCAAGTACAGATTCCTTTTTTCTCAGCCCCCCCCTGCTCACAATAACTTGCTGTTCCAACTGTCCAGAAAATCCCAGTAATTCTGATGCAAAATGTAGAGACCAAATAACTAATTCAGAAGGTTTGATTTTAAGGAATTAATAAAACCCCTGAAAAGACACAGAGGTATTAAAACTGATGTTTAAACACTCACAATATTGGGAAGAAGCTATGAAAAGAAACTGAGACGTGGTTATATTTAATCTGTGCAGAATGTTTCTGCAAGTCTTATCTTCCATATAGGCAATGAATAAGCCAGAAATAAATTCATGAAGAAAGAATAAAAGAGAAAATAAGATCATTTGCTGTGATTCTGTTCTGCTGTGAGAATTGTCTGTAATCTACAGCATATAGCAAGCAACCAGTTGGAACAGCTTTTGGAGAACAGAAGCAAAACCACTGCAGGTAATCAAGGCTCTGCTCCTTTTGGACTAAGAACAGAAAAACTCAGACTTATTCAGAGATCAATTTAAAATGTTACATTTTTAGAACTGGAGGTGTTGTCATCCTTTAACCAAAAGAGCAATCCCTAATTGCAATTGATATGATCTTCTCACAATACCATAAAATTAGTCAGTTCCAGTTGAATTTAATTGTTTCTTTGTTACCACATTAGTTCACATTTTTTATGAGTATTTAAAAAAGACACAGAATTTGCAAATGTGAAGTTCTGGGATGATGCTCAGTGTTAAACAAACAGCTCAGTTTTTTATGTGTTTTGGTCTTGATACTGAAATGCCTCCAAAGGATCACAAGATGCTACATTCAGCCTTGTGGATCAGGCTCTGAGACTGATTTATATTGTATCAAAAGGATTTGGGAACCAGACAACACTTTGATGCAGAGATTATTCCATTCCAACACAGTGGGCTTTGACCCCAGGTGGAAACACCAGAACTACAATGGAGCACTGAAAGGATATAATTTGCAGGACTTCCCGAGTTTGAGCAACCTAACCCTGAATCCAGCCCTGCTTTGCACAGTGCAGGTGACCAGGCATTGGCATCACCCAAGGTCCTCCCAGCCTGAACTGTTCTTCAATTCTGACATTTTGCTGTCCATTAGAGGTTCAGAATTGCAGTTCATATTGGGGTCAGATCATGACACACCCTCACACTGCAAGGCTTTCGTTCTAGATTGCTGGCTGAACTCCAGCACAGGGGAGGCTGTAGGTGGTGTTAAACAGATTAAACCCCCTCTGTGGTTACAGTACCCAGCTGTGCACTTGGTCCTTAAAATACCTGAGAGTTTCTTTCAACTGTTGCCTTCATGGGGCTCTGAGAAGGTCACAAAGTCTGTTTCTCAGCTGACCACCTTGCACAACAGCCTACAGGGGATCACCCTCCTCCTGAGAGCACCGAGAGGCTTCAGCAAAGAGAGCTGGGCACAGTCACTGCCCACATCCCACTTGCCTGAGACCCTCTAAAGCCAGCACAGCAAATTCTTCTGAACTCGTATTTGCTTCAAAAGAGGAATTACTTAACAGTGATTGTCTTCTTTTCGATGTAACTTCTTTACATTGAGGGTGGCAGAGCCCTGGAACAGCTGCCCAGGGAGGTTGTGGAGTCTCCCTCTCTGGAGACATCCAAACCCACCTGGATGTGTCCTTGCTCTGTGTCACCTGCTCTGTGTGACCCTGCCTTAGCAGGAGGTTGGACTGGATGCTCTCCAGAGATCCCTCCCAGCCTGAACTATCTGTGAATTCCTCCTGCTTTATGAGTAGAGGTTTGAACAGCTGAAATAAGTAATAGCCACAGGTTATGCTTGAAGCTGGATGGAAAAAGGAAGGAAAGGCAGGTCAGATTATTCCAGTACCATTCATAATAGTTCACATCTACAAAAAAAGAAAGCTTGTATAATGCTAATGTATTATCCTAAAACTCTGCTGAAATTCAACTGTGATGCTGCAAGAGTAATTCAGGTCACAGTTTAAGCTTGTCACATAATTAGTTTACATTTAATCAGACTGCTGGTATGTAAACATAATTACCATTCTCAGACCTTTAATTGAAATTGTCACAGCGCTCCTGCAAGCTCCTTCCCCGGATCTGCTGGAATGGATTTCCTGCTCACAAACACTGAGTGGGCACGACAGTTCTCCTGCAGACTCTGCCACACACCAGCCTAACCCACACTGGCCTCTTCCCAGGCACACTGGTGAAGAAACAGACACAACACCACATCTCACTCCTAATCACAGATTTAATAAATTAAGTTCAGCTGGTGTTAATCAGGCTAATTACAATTAAGCTAATGTATTACCACCAAATTCATGTACAATGGTTTTCAAGTATGCCAGGGAAGCTGGTCTCTAGTGGGATAAATACAAACTGCAATTTATGTGCAATAGTATCAAAAACCATTTGTGACTGTGGACAGGGTTTTTCCTTCTTGAAAGAGATTATAATTCACCTACCTAATCAGAAAACTAAAAATCTCCACTTCAATTGGTGCACAGTGTTCTTTAAAATTAAAGTTATACTTACACCTAAGTCTTAGAAAATATCAGCCCAAGTACTTAGAAATAGTGTGTTAAAGACCACTTTTTTTCCTCTTAAACATTCATTAACATCAGACACAACAGAGGACCAGCCCTGTACTTGCACTCTTCTCCCAGGGGTGCCCTCCAAATAGACCTGCAGGTCTTCTCAGCATCATCACCATTGTCTCTCTCATTCTGAACCACTCTCCAATTAAATATTATTAAATATTTTTAAGAACTAGGCTTATGCTTAGTTTTTTTTATGCTCTAATCGATATTTTCCTCTTGATAAATAGGAGTAGCAGCATCAAAAACTCCAAACCTGGTACTGAACTTTCACCCTCCTTGTGACCTTTTGAACAGCAGGGATGAGGGATGTGACACCTGCCAGGGAAAAGTGAGGGTTACCTTCATTAATCGCAGCTCAGGCTGCACTAGGTTGGCATTTTCTGCATTTTCTCTTTCTTTTTTTATTTACTGGTGTTTCATTTTTTTAGCTCCTCTTTTTGCTTGGCCTTCCTGGCCCACCCAGACTTGATTTTCTTTCATGGGCCTGTGGAGTGAATGCAATTACATTAAGAACTGCTCAATATTTGATGAGCAGCAGCCAAAGTTAGCCAGAAGGGTCAGGACAGCCTAAAGCTGAGAGGAGATAATGTGCACTTGCAAATTTTACTTACATTCTCCACAAGTTTAAATTACTTTTAATGAAACATTAACGGAAGATTTGACAAATGACCCCCTGAGACTAAAAGTTCCACAGGGAACTTGCAGTGAAATTAGATTAATAGGCAAATTTTCAGCATGCAGTTTTTGCTGTTAAACCAAAATCTTTTTACTACTTAATTTCTCCTTATTATCTTATTATGTTATACTCAGATAATTTTCCCCTGTGCAAATAACACTTATTATTTACTCCCTCTTACTTACTAATGTCAGAGTGTCTCTGCCCTAATTCCTTTCAGGAAACTGAATATCCTTCAAAAGGCATCTCCAAGATCCTGCAGAGCACCAATAAAACTAAGTAACATTTTTCACAAATGTCTAACACATTCAGAATATTTTCCTTGTGCTCCCATGGCACATGAACAACCCATCACTCCGGCAATGGTGTAGAGTCCATCCCTCTGATTACCCCCTGGCAGTGTTTTGAAGAACAAGGCTAGAGGAAGTGTTCTGTACAATTTAATTACCAAGCCATTTCTGCTCCATCAAACACCTGTGCTCTGGCTGACACACTTAAACATGTGAATGAAATAGGTGAAGCTGCCTTATTTTAAAAGAGTAACCCTGTATTCTGTACTAGGGCTCCTCCTATAGCACTAACAACAAATATTCCATAGTTACTGAACTCAGGGTTTGTCTCCTTATGCCAGCAATAACCATTCCTGAACACCAACTTCCTTACAGACCAGGTTTTGCCACTGTTTAATGGAAATTGGGTAGATTCATCAGACAACAAAGTGAGCTGAGCTCTAGGTTAGTCCAAGATGAAAAAGGAGCACAACCTCACTGCATGTGCTGATTGCCAGCAGTAAATTGCAGGTCTTGCTGTTAGATTTGGCTTTAAAACAAAAATAATAATGTCAGATTCTTCTACCACAATGGCTGAAGGTGGGTTCTGCATTACCTCAGCTCCAGAAACCTCCCTGAGGTCACTGAGGGGGTTTGCTGCTATCTCAGGTTTCTTTCACCAAGGCTCTCAGAGCATGTTGCTATTTTCTATTACAACAAGAACTCTGATTGCTTCTGCAGCCAATTACTTGTGCTCAAAGGGAGCAAGAGCTGCAGGAATGCATCACTTGATGTTAGAACATGTTGTAATTAGGTTTTCAGCCCTAATCACTGGGAAGGATAAAAACTTTGCTTGTAGTTTATAAATGCCAGTATCAACAAACAACACTTTGTTGCATAAGTAATTCATGTGATTGACATTGGGCTGTTTCTTTTTGTGAATCAGAATTCCATATATATGGAGTTGAGTGAATTCTCTCCTGAAGAGCATTTCATAGGCATTGACTTTTCCAACCAGTAGCACAATTTTGCTGATTATGGCCTGTTGATAGATAGCTTATCCTGCTGAGATCAGAAGAAAATTCCTGTTTAAGATTAGCCCATTCATCCCTTACATTCACTTTACACCTGCCTTTGCTGCAAAAGGAAACCAAGAGGTCAGACAAAGAAGCCCAAATCAGTGTTTTAATTGTGCAAACAAAGAAACATCTTGGTAACACACTTCCCTGTAACTGGTAAGAGCTATAAGAAACCCCTGCAATTTTCCAGGGACTGCAAGTTTTACATCTTGTAAATTTGCTACAATTCAAAAGAATAAAAACATGTCCTATGACATTAAAAAACTCTTCAGGGGAATTCATTCTGATTTCCACTCTCTTTGACAGTGTAACAATATAAGTGTAGGTAATAAATTTTTCTTGGAATAAATTTCCCAAATCTGGTATTCTGAAAATGATCAAACAAAATGTGTCAGCTTCATCATCAGATTCTTTCAGTTTTTCTTAAATTAACAGTCTACTACTGAAAGGGAGAGGTTCATGAAAAAAGGTTATGCTTCTGCAACAGAGGTTTTCCAAACAGAAAATCACAGAAAAAGTTATACTAGCTCTCCCTAGAGGCAAGATGGGATACATTTGGTGAAAAATAATCTTCACCAGTGGTAAGAAAACTACTAATCAATGAACTCATCCTGCTCCAGATTTTCTGTTAAATACATTGTTAGTACACGCTCTAAACAGGAAACTAATCAAGAACTAAAGCTGTGAGTTATTTTTTTTTTCCTTTTTCTTCTTATCTCCCTAAAACAAATTAAGTTGTAAAGCTGTGCCAGATTTCTGTCCTCCTGGAGGGAAGGTCTGGCTGGGCAGCACAACCAGCAGCAGGCAGAGCTGGCTGTGCCCACTGCTCCAGGAGGTGATTAAGTGGCACCAATTAGCAGCAGCTGTGGAAAGTGAGAGGGACACTCTAAGGAGCAGGACTGATGTAAAGGTCAGCTTGAGAGGAAAGAGCATTTGTCCATGAAACAGAGCCACAGCCCGGAGAGCCCGTGGCACAGTGTGTCTGTCAGTCCATTTGCTCTTCTCTCCCCAGCCCCTGACAGGGCAGCTGTCCCAGAGACCCAGGGATGAACTCGGGATCGTCACCTCTGTTCTCCACTGCTCCCTGCCGGGCAAGCCGCCCCTGGGTGTGTCCCAGCTGACACCACACCGAGTCACCCCAACACTGCTCCCTCCTCTCCACAGAACACTGGGCCATGGCTGGCCTAGAGCCGCAGAGCAGCCACCACCTGCAGGCTCTGCCGCCGTGCTGAAACTGGCACCAACAGCCCGTTACCGATTTATCTAATATTGAAATATAACACTGCAAAAGTCAGCTAACCACAGGTGCTCAAACTCCCTCTCCTTTTCGTTCACCCTTTCCCTCAGACCCTGATTTGGCTACTGCATTGCTGTGATCCATTTACCCCACGCAGCAGCATCACAAGGGTGCTTGAAGTTAAAGGTGAGAGAGTGGTGGGAGCTTTTCTTTAACCAGCACATTTCCCCGTGCCAACACATCCACAGGCTGTGGGAGAAGCTGTAGCTTTCAACACATTGCAGTTGCAAGACATCACAGACTTCAAAACATCACTAGAGAAGCAGTCGGACACCGGCATTATCAGAGGACGGGGAAGCAAATGACCAAATAATTGCATCTTTGTCAGTGCCGTCCCACTCCTTGCAGGAGCGTTGTAGGTGATAATTGACGCTGTCATCCTGTAAACAGCGATTGCCTCTGGGCACTAATGTGGAACATGTGCTGTTCGGAGCCATCCCCGGCAATGGGAGCAGCCCCGGAGCAGCCGGGTCAGGCATTAGTGAGCAGCTCCGGCGCTGCTGCCATTCGGGACCTGCGTTCCCGACGAGGGCGGGATCAATTCTGTTGTAGACGCAGCCGAATTTCAAGTCAGTGCTGTTATCTCGGTCGAGCGGGGAGCTGGAGAGCAGATAAGCGTTCGAGCACTCCTCAGGAATCCCCACGCTCTGTGAGACGAGCGCTGAGCTCCGTGGCTCCGGGGAAGGATGCGGAACCCGCACACCCTGCCTGGGATCGCGGCTCCGGAGCATCCCAAATTCCCGCGGGGATGACGAGTACACCCCACAGCACGGCCAGGATTAAGGACATGGATGTAAAATCCTCTCCACTAACAATAAAGTGTTTAATGGATTATCTTAGAGAAGTGCAGTACCTAAAATAAAGGTTGATCTGGAGTCTCCAAAAGTCCATGTGCTTCAATTCACACAACCAGAAGAGTTTAACTGATGTAAATGCTATCTCCTTAAAGCAAAGTACCCACACAATAATTCCTACAGGATCAGGGCCTCAGTTAATTACAGTAACTCCTTAACATGCCATTTTTCCAAGTCATTTATAGATCTTTGGCTGCGATTCATTAAAATTAGTTTTTAATATTTTTTTTGCATTCTTGCACCAAAAAAACCCAGTGATGATTTGACCAAAACAATCTGCTCTTCCACAGACACACAGAAATGCTGCTTTACCAAAAAGGGAAGTCCAAGGAATCTAGTGTGAAGAAAATAAGGAATTATAACTCATATGGTAACTGCAGGAAGAAAATTAAAATAACTTATCCTGCTGGTTATTTGGGGCAAAGTCCGAAAAGCTGTCATTTACATCAGACCATTTTATACATTTAAAGGGCAAGTATAAACAGAGGGAAAAAGTCCCCATGGAACAGACACTTGCTGTTTTAAAAGTCATTCTGAAAGCAAAAGTGTGAAATTGGAAATCACTGCCAGTTATAACTCTGGTAAAGTGAAAAAAAAACCCCAACACATTAATGACTTGAATTGCCCAGGCACTATTACTAAAGTTCTGTGTTCACTTTTTGTTGGAATGCTTCAGCATTCAAACACCTGTTTGAAAATCAAATATTAAGCCTTCATGTTCAGGTATTTTTGAATTTATTAAGTGCCTGTTCAGGAATTATGCTTTTGCCAAAGTGAAAATTAACCCAGTTGTCTGAGGTAATACTGGTTTTTTATGGCAGAGAAATCTTTTTTATTTCCACAAAATTGAACTATGACTAAATACCTACAATATAATATGGGCTGAGAAAGCCAGCAAAATAACTAATACATATTAAAAATAAGTAAATAATTGCAGCTTTTTTAAATGAGAAGATGTTCCTGGTATCTGTGTCATTATTTAGAAAGTGAGCTATCCTAAAAGCCAGCTGTTTTATAATCTAATGCAAAGACAAAAATCATTGCTCTGGGAGAAACAAAAGTTTTCCTGAGCTACATTTCCGCAATATTTTGCTTCAATCATCCTCCATTTGAATATCAGCTGATCTAACAAATGCAGTTTGAGCTAACAAATGTGGTTTCACTTACCAGATTTCTGTTTGTGTGTAGAAATTAAAGCAGCCAGGCATTGCAGCATCAACAGTGTATGTGCTGCTGGAGATCTGCCTGTAGGGGAAGTTTGTGAAATATTCTGATTTTAGTGGAGAAAACAACATACAGGAGAGGGCTACATAGTTAAGAAACTTTGCTCAGCCTCCTATCAGTAATAACAATCTTAGATCATCAAATGATGTGAGTTAAAATGACTTAACTTCATTCAGCCTTGCAGAGAAAACCAGGCTCTGTCACACATTTTCAGCACTGTCCATGTAAAGACACTGAGAGCAGAGTTAATAGTTTGAAGTACTGGGAAAATGAGGTTAAATTAAAGGAAGAAAGATTGTGCCTATGTAGGAGGGTTCACACTCATCTGTAGAGCTAAGTCTGGTTAGTTTTCAAATGCTGGTTAAGTATGAACTAAATGTTGAAAATAAAGATCACAGAAGCATATAGCATACAAACAACACACAAATTCAGACTAAAAAAACAGAAAACACCTTAATAAATTTCATGTAAGACCTTCAAATTTTGCACACTTCTTACAAGGTGGTTGGTAGGATTCCAATATCTAGACATCAAATAAGACAAGAATCTCCTCACTGAAAGAGTCTGTATTTTCTTGTTAGTACCACCCCAGCATTTCTATCCTGTTTCATTTCCTGGGAGATTTATCAGACAGTACAGAGCATGGGGAAGATGTGAGCAAAACCTTACAGCAGGGATTAGTACAGAAAAAGGATGACAAGCTGAAAAATGTGATGTAGGAGTTGTAGTAAAATAAAAGTTATTAATACAGCAGCAAGCATGTTGTTTGTCATTGTTCTTCAGTACTCAGGACTAAAATCCCACCCCCACTGACCAAATGCCTTGTGCTATTTTCTGACTGTATTTCTGGTTGTCAGTTCTGTTGTTCTCTTTGCAGGAGCTGTGGAAGGTGCTCTGTGTGTTATCCACCACAAGGCATTCACACATTTTCACAGATTCACAGCAGAGGATATTGCTCTCTTCAGTATGACAGCACAAACAGGCTCAGGTGCCTGTGTGCAACGTGATGGAACAGGAGCACTTTTAGCCTGGCATTTTAGGAATAAGAAAAGTGTTCAGAGGAGGGAACATAGCTGATAAAACCATTATAGCTGGGAAAAAAACTTATGGTGCAAAGGTCCTTCCACCAACAGCTGAAAAAGTGAATGAGGTTTCTGGGATGCAGTCTGTACTAGGAATAAAGGATTAGGTTTTTTAAAAGTAACATATATTTCATTTTAACATGTTCATGCTAGCAACTTCATGCAATTCCTCACAGACCTGGGCAGAACAGAGTAAATTACTGTTAAGTTGTAATATTCTGGTGCTGGAAGATGGGAAAATGTTTCTCTATTCAATAATTGTTTCATGGTGTGAAGCTGGAGAGTCTCAAACTCAGAAACATACATAGAAAACAACCTGCTTACCCAAAAATTGAGCTGAACCTGTGACAAAAGCTACCCAATGCTAAAAACGGAGCTGCAGATATCCTAACCTTTGGGAAAGCAGCAATGTATGTGTTCAGCAACAACTCTGTGGTGGACCAAACCAAAAATCCAAGAACTGCACAGCTCCAAAGGCAGAAGCTCCAAGTTAGGCTGCAGTTGCAATGCTCTTGCCCACATTTACAGGCAGTGCTGAGGCCCATCCACTGCCATGTGAGATCTGTCTCTGGTGTGTCACACTTGCCATAGGGATCATCACTCCTTCCCCAGACCACTGGGAGCTGTAACCCATCAAAGCACACTCACTTCACTGAGTTTGATTTTGCTTCTGCTTTCATCATTCTAAATCAAATGGGAACGACAGACTGGCAGGCCTTGTGAGCACACACAGCACAACACAGCCAGAAATCTCCTTTTGAAGTTTTCAGTCTGCTCATTACAGCAGGAAGATCATGTGCTGCATATGAGCCACCCCATCCACATCCAGGGATGCTCTGCAAAGCATCTGGCATGTTTCCCTTGTTTAATAACTATCAATTTACACAACAAGAAGCCTTCCCTCACTGCCTTTCCTTTGCCTACAGACTTGTCTCAGTGTTTCCTTGACACTCCAGGCTGTAAAAGCACAGGCAGCAGTGCAAAAGGTACTTTCTGACCTTATCATCAGTGCTTTGTAATGAAATCAGCCCATTAGCTAGGCAGAGATGTCACAGCTTCAGAAACATCCACCCAATCCAACAGTTTCCTCCTCCCCTTCTAGCAGCAGCAGGAGAATTCTTCATCAGGGGTTAACCAAGCTGGGGTAGGGCAACTTGTGCCAGGACAAGACAAATAATAGGAAAACTTCACATCAGCAGGTGACCACATCTTACTGTTGGTTCTAGATGTGATTCTTAAAGAGAACAAAGCCAAGTACACCTTAAAAGCACATGAGAAGATGTGCTCATTAAACGAAAAATGCAAAATCACTTGGGTTTTCTTTTGCTGAGTTAGACTCCCCTCCAAGATAAATATATTAAATAAAAAATAACTACAAAGCAAAATAAATACCTTTAAAATCTTCTTTTTCTTTAGGGAACCTTTCTCAAACTTCTATTAAAAGAAAACAACTAAGAACCACCCAACATCAGCATTCCTTGTCCTATTCTCATCAGCATTCCTTGTACAGGCAATCCTACCCCTGAGATCTCCAGCAAAGAAAGTCAGCCAAGAATCCCTCTCCTAGCTCTACCTTCCCATGGAACATGTAGAGCTTTTTCTATTTTGAGCATCTCTGATTTTAGCCTCAACCTTCCAAATTTCTTGGTTAAACTCCATCACTGCCTAGCTCTCCTGATCTTACTGGTATAAAAATAAGTCTGAATTTGGCTCTGTTAGATGCTGACTTCTCTCTGCAGTCTTTTCTAGGTGAGCTCTCCATCTGCTCCAGGAGCAGCTGAAAACAATGGAACTACCAATTCTAACAACCAACATCAAATGTGGTAGAAATCCAAGCAGAATAATTAGGATGACATTAATTCAGGTGCTAGGAAGACAAATAAGGTGATTAGAATATTAAAAGGATGAAAGATATAAAGAAAGAAAAAGCTTTGCCATGTCCATGGGTCTCTGAAATCAGTATCAGGTAGTTACAGTCATTAATATCTGTAAGGACCATGGAACACCCAGAACTCATGGGAACACCTGCATCCAAACCCTTGCACTTGAGGAATGACTTAACAACCCTGATACTGGTAAATACTCATTCTTCAAGCTTTATGCTGCCTGAGAAATATCTACATCAGATAAAAGCCCTTCAGATTAATTGCAGAATTGATCTGTTTAATGATTCTTCTACCCAGGTCTCACTGATCACCTCTGTTAACAAGTCCTACTGATGTTCTGTAAAATCACCACCCAAACAACAGAACTGTGAATCCTGAGATCTTCAGGAAGGGGGATTTGTTACACCGTGCAGCATGAGAGGCAGTGGTGAGGACCAGGCACACCCAACAAAGCACTTGCAGAGCAGATCAGCTCCCAGGAGCTCTGGCTGTGCCATCTGTCAGCACTAATCAAGTCCTTCCTTACTTCAAACCACTATTCATGCTCCTGGGAGTTACAGCTGCCCCAGATGGGAGAGGAGAAGGAGGAGGGAAAATGTGCAAGGTATTACTGCACCCTATTTAGAGTGTTTTGACAACTCACAGTGTGCACACACTCTTCTATTTATGTGAGGTCTTAAAAAAAATCAACAGCTTGAGCAAATCCAACCCCCACCATCCAAGTTTTAAGAGGATTCTCCAGGAACTGTAAAGCCTTATTATTCTACCAATAAAGTTCAATAAAGCATCTTTGACTAAAGGGGTGTAGGCAAGAGGATTTTGCTTATGTTCACCCTCATTGAACTCCTCCAGGAAAAATGCTGGTTATGCATTTAATACCTCACAGACCAGTTTTACAACACTAATGAACCTAAACTCTGAGCACAGCACTGCTGTTGGCATGAGCTCTCCCCATCACACTGCAAATGGTGTCACTTCTCCTGCCACCACGTGCTCCCATCTAAGGAATTCACTGAGTATGACGCACCACATGTCAGATTTAGCTCCTGTGTTAGTTCCTAGCAAGGAAAATCTCATGCCAAACGATAGTTGCCACGGTAACTACTCTGCCAGAGGGAAGACGGAATCTGCCAACGGTCTGTGCGCGCTCTCGGCGAACAGAACGGCTGCCCTGGGTAATTTGGGCACCACGTAAATCTGAGTGCATCTCCGTGGGTTTGCATCCTCAGCTAAGGCTTACCTGGCTGAGGGCTGCTCAGGGAAAGGGGCAGGTTTGAGAAACTGGAGTGTCAGCACCATGTGAGCTCTGCCCTTGTGAGCAGCACACTGCTCCAGCCAGCAGGAAGGAAACAAGGATTTCCCTGGGGGGCAAAGACAGTTGTCTACGGCATTTTGAGTTGCTGTAGGACAACATAAACTCCTCTCCACGGGGCAAATTTTGAGTCAGGATGTGCCTGAAACTGCTAAAAAATGCACACATTATATTTTCTGAAATCAATACAGAAGAAGGTCTGGTATTATCTGAGTATCTGAAGCACAGGGTCCCCTCTATGCTGACAGTAACAATGTGCCAAAGGTGCCAGGCAAAGTAGTGAATACCAGGGATGTAACACAGTTTGGCAGCCTCAGGGAATCACTCAGGAATTCTTCCCTTCTTACCTGCAGACTTGTTGCTGTGAGCCTTCCTGCATGTAAAATGCCTCAGTTCTCCACATGAAAGCAAAGGCACCTCAGCTGAACAAAGAGCTTCAGCAGAGTTTCTAGTGCAGAGCAGACGTGTCATCAAAAGAGAGACATGAGGGAACACTGCCCAGGTTGAAGTGTATAATCCATAAACTGAATTTAAATCAAAATCTTCAAATTTTAATTGTGCATATGTACCAAGAAATTAAATGTATAAGTGCTTTCGCAACAGCCACTGAAATGAAGCTTTACTTGTGCTCTGAAATGCACAACAGCCTGCTTGCAATGGAGATGATGCAACTGTTGGTGTAGAAACACTGGGTTTGCAAATTATTATTGTGCTTGAAAACTCTGCCTTTGATCAATGGGTTTCCTTCTCTCAACCACTGACAATTCGGTGCAAGAGATATTAAAGACACAATTAACACAGGCTGTTCCATCCCAGGAGTCAGACACGTGGTGGGCAGAGCCAGACTGAAAATCTTCCAAAGGCTTGAGCGTGTTTCTGTGGTTCCAGCATTATCATATTGCTTAGAATTCTGATTCTACTCTCCTTCCTTCACATTCTCATGTAGAAACAAACCAGTCATTACTAGTTTTCCACAGAATCCCTAATACACAAATCACCTTTCATTCTAAGGCAAATGACCTTCAGGGACTGGAACGACTGCATCCTAATAGAGCAAGTAGAATGGATGAGTCACTTACAAAAGCAAAATTTAAAGAAATCAAATAATGCCGAGGTAAAAAAGGAAGAAAACAAATCCTAGTGTCCCATCAGAAAGTTAGAAAAAATTTAAAATCAATTACAAGTACTGCACTTTTAAAGACTCACAAGTCCTAGTGGAGGCTACTAAATGATTTCTTGACATCTGCAAAGTTAATTAATGCTTTTAGCCAAATTCTCAACTCGGTGTTTTATACCTGATAATACAGTGACCATCATCACGTGGGGTTAAATGCAGCTTCACCACAACTTTCTTGGTGCTGTAGAAGAGACCCCCATGACTGAAACTCTTCTATTACTACAGTTTAGCACTGCCAATAGCTTTCCCCATGAGCAGGATCAAGGCTGGTGTCAGTGTTTTGCATATTTGGCTACCTTGTCACCTGTTTTCCTCTTTCACCCCTTCTTTTCAAGGGGTCACAGCCATTGGGATGGCCTCCATTGTGGTGTAATAAACCAAAGAAATTGGGACATCTAAAAAAACTTTAAAGCTGACTTAGAAGCATGAGCCAGATCTTCATTCTTTATGTCAGGAGGAGCTGCACAACACAGCAGCTGTAACCCTAAGGAAAATCATATTGTTTAACACCTATCGATTATTAATCCATTCAAGAATAAAAGTAATCTCAGTTGACAAAGTAATGCCAAATCCAGTGTCAGCCCTGAATGCTTAAAATGCTTCTAAAGTTTTGCTCAGACAGTGATACAGCAAGTCTAAAAAGAGCAAGTAACAGAGAGAGATAATCATTTATCCAAACTAAAAGTGCAAGTGTATAATAAACATTAAAAGGGCATGCATTGATCCATATATTAATCAGATTCATAGCCACAGACCAATTTTTCTTTCTCTGGGGTGTGAAGAACAAGGCTATGAATCATATTGTGAACATTTAAGGATCACACTTGAATAACCTAATTGTGTACAGCAATGATAGGATGAAAAGAAACTTAATCAAACTCTGAACTGTTGTTAGGTTTCATCCTCTTAAATACAGTTCTATGACATGATGCTAATAAATTATTTGGATGGAAAAAATGTTGGTCTACCTTATTAATATTCTGAATCTCATCTGCCCATTTTCTTCATGCTTTGTCTCTTCATCTGAATAGAAAAACACAATTACAGAGAAAAACATCAGGGTTTAATACAAGTTTTGTTTCTTTTTTGTTACAAATCATGTAAATATATACTTTTTATAAATTTACTGCCTAAAAGAGTAACTGGAGTTTTGCTACATGTGAAAACTGTCAGCCAATGTTTAAATATTTATCTTTTAATTCCCCTGGTTACATGTACTTGGAAATGTTTTCATAAATACATCCATAACTGTCTTGTACAGCTCATTAAGGAAGCTTTTTATCCTTTAGTGTAATAGTTCAGTTTACAGTTGCCTGTGAATCACTTTTATGGCCCTCCATTAAGCACGCCCTTCAAACTGCAATTATTTGTCAGATTTTGTATATACGGAAGCAATCACCAGAGAAACAATGAAAGCTGAGAAGATGCATAAACACTTGGAGCCAGACCTTGGCCCATCTCCAGCAGTGCATTCCCTCCCCCAACGCTGGCTCCACAGGGAATGAGATGCACTTTACCACATCCACCCACACAGGGCAGGCAGGTTGTCCCTGGGGCAGGGTGGGCACGCTGGCTGTCATTAACCAGGATGGGATGCCTTGAATTTCCCCCTCAAATCTATCTTCAGCCTTCCTCTGAGTTCCAAGGACATCATTCTCTCACATGTTGTAGTTTTACAACTCCTCTCATGACCCTGACTACTAAGGAGGGGCTCTCATCCACTTGAGCTTCTTGCCCAACCCAAAGCCACAAACACCAGGCAAGCTTCTGCTCCAGAGAGAACTTACTTACAGGAATGTGGCACCTCAATCTAATAGGCCAAAGTTATTTTTACTTCCTAGAACTATTTCCTATTTTTAGACTTAGCTGAATAAGTTTACAAATATCAAGTTTGGGAGTTTGTCTCTTTTTCTTTTTTTTTTTTTTTTTTTTTCAATGCAGTAAGTGCTGTGTATCCACTCCTGGAGTGCTTCCTTAGTCTCCTGGAAATTTACACCAGCATCCCATTATTTTCCCCCAATCCTATTTCTGTAATTGAATATATGACAGATATTGCCAACTGCCAGGTCAGAGTGAGTTCAGTCACACAGGTAACCTTGCAGGGAGCTGCAAAGGATGAACAACAAGTTTAAAACTCCAGCCCACATCCAGCTGTGATTGTCCACACAAGCACCTGCAAAGGAAGCATAAACCAAGCAACAGCACCCAAGGATACATCCCACTGATCCATGGCAATAATGTCCAAGGCAAGGTAAAGAAACTAAAAATGAAATTACAGCAGATTTTCTTCCAAGTGCATGTGCTCTCTCTGCCAAGGGCAGGCAGCAGTAGAAGCTGCAGGGGTACCACCATCCACAGGGAGCTGAGGTGTAAGAACAGATTAGATTAACATGATTAATTCTCTGATTGTATTCTGTGTGAATAATCTGACCCACTGCTGCTAGATCTCCCCTTCTACAAGGGCTGTGGGTCACAAGAAGTTAGTTTATGTTGTTTACTGTAGCTGGAACTCTGCATTTCTGTGTGGGAACCTCCTGAAACAAAATGCTTTTGTAGCAATACACATCACATTTTAGCACATACAGATGGGGCTTCTGCCACAGCTGAGCATCACATGCTAAATTTCTTCTAGTATCAAATCAACCCATGACTAATGTTATAAATACCAAAGAATATTCATAAGGATTTTCCACATAGTACAAAATACTACTGCAGTTTAATTGTACAGAATACTTACATTTTTCAATGAGATATGGGACACTGATCAGTCAGCTACAAGGTAAAATAGTATTAAAATTTTTAGCAGTACTGGAGAGAGACAGAACAAGTTTCCTTCAGTCACAACACTGAAGACAAACAGTGATGGATGTGGTGGTTGGTGATAGCTGCATTGTGCCTCCCTTCTGATATTCCTGATGGATTTCACTGCTCCTCACATGTTCAAGAAGGCAGCAATAATGGATAACAAAAGGTAAAACTGGAGAACAAAGGTAAAAGCTCATTCAAAAGTGAAAGAAAACTTCTTATCTCCTAAGGAGTTTTCTTGCTCGATTCAGCCACCTTATATGATGTCTAAAAATAGTTAAAGCCAAGTTTTTATTATTTTTAATTCCTGGAAACTATGTCACATCCAAGAGACCATTAACATGTTTTAAAACACTTTGATATCCAGTGCTGCCACAGTACATATTATTTAAAAATACATTTGCTTGTCATACTTGGGCAGGTGGACAAAGAGTTCCTATTGTGACACATCTCTGACTACTGTACCAGTAGCCTTTTTCTTCTTGAATACTGCAACAATTTTTCTAATTACTTGCTAACAGGCTTTGAGGTACTGTAGAGAAGTGATGCCCATTACTAACAGCTGCTGTTAGCAGAAGGTTTTTCAACAGCATGAACAGGAGCTTTGTATTTTGGGAGGTATTAAAAGCTTTCATCTGGACTCCAAAATTCCAGTAGCATTTCAAAGCACAAAAACTCTGCACCCTTCACTCTGTAGCCTTGTACCATAGAAAACAGGGATCTCTCAAACTCAGAGAATGACCCAGCACAGACAGCTCATAACAAGAGATCCTGATGAAAGCAGAGGCAGGGTCCTGGAGCACTGCAGGGCCTGTGATCACTGGAGCCTGTTGATCCTGGGGGTCTCAAGCAGCTGTTAACAGCACATTGGCAAAGTCCACACACATCCAAAACCCAGTGTCCCAGCAAGGAATTAGGGCCAAGACCCAGCAGTGATTTTTGGCACAGCCAAAACTGCAGAGATGTGCACTTGTATAAGAAAGTGGTTTTATGTTGGTTGCTCAATTGTTTACTGAAGTGAACCTACTCTTGTGACTCAAGACTCTTCTCCACTTCGTTTTCACTTTGTCCAACTCCGGCTGGAATTTTGTCTCTAGGACAGATGTCAGCCTTCACATGGGACTAAGGGGGGCAGCACAGGGAGAGCAAAACTCAGCACTAACCACCAACTAAATTCAAGATGTCAAGCACCTTGGAGGATGGCAGACACAGACCCAAGGCTGCAAATGTCTTCAATTATTGCAAGGGTGAAGGAGAATGTGTTTTTTCTGTAGGTTCAGGTATTACCCACAAGCTCAATGACCTACACATTTTATCTAAAACAACTGAGATTTAACCCAGCATATCAACTAAAGGGGTCTACTTTCTTCTAGAGTAGTTAAGGGAAAAAAGCATCTGCTTTAGTTTGTGTGCTATGCAGGAGGAGTTGCAGAAACTTTATCTACTGGTGTTGCTATGAAATAGGTCACTCCACAAGCCAGCCAGCAGAATCAATGCACTCGTGATCAGCTTCTGCATTATTTTCTACATCAATCCAAAAATGAAATGTCACTTGCACAGACTTGTTTATTGCTTAATTCACTCCCACAGCCTCAACTCCTGATGTAGCAGGTGCCACTATATAAAGTAGCCTGTCAGTCCCAGGAGGGATCAATCTGCTTTGTTCCTCTAAAAGTATGAACATTAGCTGTTCCTTTTTATACCTTCTTCAGCAGCTGAGCTGCATCTGAGAAACATTTTATTCCTTACACTATGTAAAGCAATTAACACACTTGCTCTGCAGTGAAAACTACAGGTTGTAGTGGTACAAACACTCACCAACTCCTTGCAGCTTTAAATTCAGTGAGCTTTAATCCTATAGTTCCACTTCACAGAAACCAACTGACTGCTGGTATGATCTAACTGGTACTTTCAGGTAATATTAACCCAAATATTTATTATTAAGGTCTGCAAGTTCAATGTGAAACCCTTACCACAAAGTGTTCATCATACTCTAAAGACTGGAGAGCTGACAAAAGGCTGTAAACCCCTGAAAGTCCAACTGAACTGGCAAAGCAGAGATATACAGTACACCACAGAAACAAATTCAAGGCCACAGATATAATCAGATAAACAACTCTGGTTTATGTTAACTTGTACAAAAAAAAGCAAATAGAAGAAAATAAAGCAGCTATTACAAACAGCTTCCTGTTTCCCTGAGATTAAATAGAATTTTGGCTCTTTTGACAAGGCATTGCACTGCAAACTTAAGTATTTTTTTATTTTGCCTGGAAAGTATAAATATCAGTGTAGAAAGTGAGCATTAGTAATGAGATTAGTAATAATCTGCTCCAGAATATTTTTTCACAGGTTATGAAATCTTCCTACCTAATCCCTCTGTTTTGTTTCAGTTGAATTTGTTCTTCTTTATTTACAAAATCCAAAACCAGATGAATCAATCTACACATTCACCTACTTCATAATGCTGTTGGACATAACCTAATTAAATGCTTGGTAAATATCTTATCCTTCCTCCCTCCAAAACAACATCACTCCTAGAAAACTATTTGCTACTGCTTTCTCCCATTAATTTTTCATGTGTCAAGCCTTGGGGCTTTTGAGACCAGCTTTTTATCTAGATAATCACTTGGCTAAAGTTTTTCCCTTATTATTGATTTAATCTTTCCTTCCAATTTGTCTGGTTCTCCTCATTGTGCTTCTTTATGTCTCCCTAACTGCAGGAGAGAATGGCACTCACCTGTTCTGAGCTGAGCTCACACCTGAGCTGTTTCTACCCAACTTGTGCTGGTTTAGTGACTTCACAAGTTTCCCAGCAGTTTAAAAGTGCTGTGATGGGCCCTGCTTTGCTCATCTAATTCATAAAGCGTATCAAACCATGCTCCAAGAGTGATTATTTCCTTCTGAAAGCAGCACTATCTTGTCTTAACAATGAAGTCTCACCAGTAGAGGCTGAATTTTAAATGAGCAAAGTAACAAGTCTTGCCTTGCAATGCCCCTCTGCACATTTGGGCAAGGACTGCATTTTAATGTATGGTCATACATCAGTGTACACATAAATGAGCTGCATTAAAGCACACAAAAGGAAATCTCGGTAATGAGACTTCATTGCCTAATCTAGCACTTCAAAAGTTCCTGCAGAGGCAGAAAGAGAAGCCCACCAGTTTCGGTGACAATCACTGCTAACAGGATCTATTGCCGTGCCCAGACTTCACAGCCTGCATGATGGCTCTGTTTACCATTTCTGAGAAAAGGTTGGATGTCTTCCCACTACACTCCACTTCCACTTTTCTTACAGATTCCAGTCATGGAGTTTCCCATGGAAAAGACCTTCCTGGTATTTTCCCAGCAGGAATGTCACAAAGCACAGGCTCCTCTACTTGTGCCAGGTGCTGAATTTCCTGCAGATGGGCAGGGTATCACAAACAGGACAGCACAGACAGTGCAGCTGCTGCAGGGATGCCCCTGGCTCTGGCAGGAGGGGCAAAGTGCTCCAAAAGACAACCCTGTTTCCAGGGGCCAATTCTCCATGTGGAGAGTAGCAAAGGCAGTGCAATCCTGTGTTCTGTGTCACCTCTTATTTCTGGGTTCTAAAGGGTAGGAAATGAGACCACCAAACAAACTTTCCATTTGCTGTTCATCCTGGGGTAAACCAAAGCCTAAATATAGCACTCTCCACTAAACAGCTCGACACCAACTGTCTCAGTGACTTCAGTTACCATGGCACCTCCCTGCAGCTCCCATTCCATTGGATCTGCTGCAGAGGGGGAGTATTGGGGTTTTAAGCTTTTTCCACTCAAGCTCTTACAGGGTATAAAGAAAAAAATAGGCAAAACCCTCAGAATATGCCTGTGTTAACAGGCCAGACTTCCTTGGGCTTCCTAGAACAGGCTTCTGAAATGCTTGCATAGTGTTAATGCCTCTAAATTTAAATAAGGCAAATACCACCCAAAGACATTTGAGCCTACATTTATAAAGTTACTGGGATTTCTGGCCATCCAAGTGAGGACACTAAAAGTGAAATTCATCTTCAAATTGCTGAGTACACATCATCTTTACATCTCTGAAACTGCTGAGCTGAGAAGCCAAAACTAACAAACCTGCAGAGTTGCCAGTCACCTGAACTAACAGCTGTAAAGGAAATGTATTAAAAAAAAGTATTAAATAAATTCAAACACTCCAATACCTAAAATATGTTAATCCCTAACAAAATTATTAATGAATAATGAAGGCTTAGAAAAATTACATTGAAAAAGACATAATTTAAAGGATGACTAAAGAATTAGAAGTATTTAACAGTTCTCTGAGTGGGAGACTTGCAAATCTAACCAAAAAGAGTGTGACTAATTCTAATTTCAGACATTCATATTTTCAATGTTTTTAATAGCTCATTTTCACTCCCACATACAGATGCTGTTCAAGCATCCTTATACATTTAGTAATTCACAGCAACAAACAATCTCATGGAGTTACAGGCACACCAGGATTTAAAGTCACAATCATGCAACAGAAAAACACCACAGAGCAAATTATCTCAGCCTGCACCTCACATGGCTTTACTGATATTAGGATTCCATGAACTACAGCTTTTTTTCAATTAATTTCTTCCTGAACCTCACTTTAAATATCTTCTCTTTCATTTCACAAAAGTTTGAGCATTGCTTCCTGAAAAACACAGAAACTCAAGATCTCCCTACAGGACATGGAGCTGGCTAAAACTCAAATTTCATTCAGAAGTTCCTGAAGCAAAGCTCTGTGCATCCTCCATGACTTAGTGAATTCCTAGGCCTGCCTAGGACTCATTTAGAGAGTCTCAGGTAGCTTCTTATATTTCAGAGCATGTCCTATTTACTTGATAGGAAAAGACAGATTACACTTTCCAAACTATCTCAGGTAACCTTGGCACACATCATAGCCATAACAAGGCCAGCCTAAATGCTGACTAGGGGCTCTGCTTTTTTAAAAAATCAGTTTTTGACAGAACCTCCCACCTGAAATCTGTGTGCTGGTGTTACTTGGCAGATATCAGAACCCCTGGTTAACTTTAGAGGTGTGAGGGTTCAGGTTCTCTTGCTTGGCTTTTTTGCTTAGCTGCACATCTTTAGGAACATGAAAATGAAAGTACCTCTGCTGGCACAGAGTACAAAATTGTGTATTACAGACAGAGGGACGGCTGACAGACACCAAGGCTGGTTATCAGATCCCAGAGGATCAACACCAAACCGGCTGGCGTTGTTCAGGATCTCCTCAGGACCTGCTGGTGGCCTTTTGGACACCTGGGGGTGGTACAGCTCCTCTGTCACATTTTTCTGGTTAAGCAAAGCAGCTCCTCCCCTTGACACACCCTCCCCTCATCCCCTCACAGGGAAGGTGTCTCCTAAAGCTCCCAGGCACCGTTAACCAGGAGCTGCTCCAAATCACCAACAGCTGGAATCAGCAGATTATTTACAGAGAGCCTGGAGGTGCCCATGAGGAAACAGCGACCAAGGAGAGCCATCCCTGTGCTCCTTCCTGAGCACCCACAGAGCCAAGCCCTGCTGCTGAAATCAAAAGAATCACAGCTTCCATTACTCTCTGGCACAAATCTACTCCATAGCAGTTGCATTTTTGACTACATCCCCAGTGTCCTATTTTTCCCCTCCCCTTTACTTCACCTTTTCTCCACAAAAGAAAGCTGAAGCCTCAAAGCAGAGCCAGGAGAAGCTCACAACACTCCCTCCACCCTCACCACATCCATTTGTATGTAAACAATTGCTAATCACTGGCTTAGCTGAAAACCTCAACAGGCAGAAATCCTTCCTCTACCTCTTCCTCATGCTCTTTAACAGCACCAAAATAATATTGACATTTTTAAGCCAAGAAGAATGGGGGGGTCTGGGTAGGCATTTTACTGTGGGATCAAACCTTAACCAGACATAATCCTGTGGCTTCAGAACATCAACCTCTTTCCATCAGCTACCTGAGCAGCAAACATATGTAGCTGTAATCCCTGCCTTACACAATCTAAACCACCAAGGTTAATCTGCTGTCAGCCTCACGTTGGGCATATTGTGGTTGAAATACATCCTGAATGCATAAGAAACATTCTGTAGAAATCTGAACTGCATATATTGCTGGATCTGAGGTTGTAGTCATGTCTTTAAATTAATCTTTTACAGAATGACAAGCACTATAAAAAGATTTACCAATGCTGCAACGTAATGAGCAGTACTAATCTACTGGAGGAACACAGACCAAGCCACCTGCCTCAGTCTAAAGAATTATTTATTAATTCTTTTCCAAAATCACAACTGAACATCTAAAAAACCCCCAACAAACAATAAACAAACCCTCACAATAACAACACAACCAAACAAAAACAACAAACAAAACAAAACAGAAAATCTACCAGCCTAAAATATATGTTTGGCATGACAAAATCCTCAACTCCTTTCAATTTCTAAATTAATAAACCCTGGAGAAAATTTTAGCTCTCTTGTCAAAAACCTATGTAAAAAAAAAATTAAGTATTGAAAGTGAGCACCTAAATAAAATAAAATGCACAAAATTCTCCCTTTAACCTGTGCCGGAGGCCACAGAAGTATGGATAGAATTTTTTACTATTTAAATGAAATAAAACGGTCCAAATTAGTCCCTCCACATCCCATCCTGCATTTCCATCCAACCTGCAGTCAGCACATTCCTCATGTCAGATATTTATAAATAACCCCACCTAGTCACAAACTCAGTAGAATTTACATGGCCTCAAACACTCCAAAAGACCTTATTAACAATTTGATGCTGATTGCTCTTAGATACCTTAAAAATTAACTCTCACAGCTGTCAGCCTCTCTGAATTCATTTCAGTAGCTACCATGAGATTTCCCCTGGCTTAATTCTCTTGGTGGTATGGAAATATTTCCAGTCTGATCCTGAACTGACTGGAGACTGAAAGTTCTCATTAACCTGAGTTTTATGTGTGCAGTCCCCTGTCAATGAGAGCTGCAGGGGCAGGGACAGCAGCTCCAACCTCTTCAGAAACACTTTCTAGTCCAGAAAAAAATCTGTCCTTATGGAGAAGAGGTTTTTCATTGTTGGCTACTAAAGCACTGAAAAGCTCCAAATTGCCACAAAAATTACAAAGCAGAAGCTTGTGAGTGCTACAGGCAGCACTAAGGAAAGTGCTCCTTGAAGTTCTGCCTTGAGCCTAACAAAGATGTCATCAGAACTGGGAGCTGATGTTTCAGCTGGGTAACAAAAGTGAATGTCAGAGCTGAGCACCTCCACCTGTGCTGGGGGATCCTCTGGCAGTGCCCATTTCATTTTCATGATCCTCTGGCAGTGCCCATCTGCAGGCAGCAAACACAGGGAGAGAGGCTTGGGCAACAACACCACTTGTAGTGGATGGGAGAAAAGCTGCTGCTAGCATTTTGGTATTTCTGGGGAGAAAAGGTCTCTATTTGGGGTCATTTCAGATCATCACAGCAGCTTTTGAAGGGTCATCAGGATGTAGAGGAAATCAGATGCAACAGAAATCAGACTGCACGTCTCTTTGTGTGTGTTTGGCCTCAAAAAGGTCAGCTCCAGGAGGGATTAAGAACCTCTGGAATCACACCCTGGCCTGATGAAGCCAAGGAAGTTGCTGGGAGCAAACAGCTGTCACCAAAGGCTTCCATACAAGTCCTCAGTCAATGGTAAAAGTGCCCACAAAGAACAGGCAAGTGGCTGAGGCAAAGTCATTCAAAGTTCCTGTCAAAGTTAAATGTGCTTTGCAGTATATTGCTACCATTAAAATGACTAGTTTTTGCTAGCAGTAATTACTGAGATGTCAGAAATCAGATGATGAATTAGTTCCACAGAAATTCCCCCACACAAGTGAAGGACAGATTCATCTTGCAGAGCTGCCCCGGGACCTGCGGGGTTGGCACAGCCCCTGCATGCCCTGGTGCTGCACCTGCCCCAGGTGAAGGGCAGGCCTCCTTCCCATCACCACCAGCTCACATCGTCCCAACTCCGATCCAAATGCACTCACCAAATGAAACAGAAATAGAAGCATCATCTCAATACCACGTTTAGTGACTCAGTGAACCAGAAGTCAGGTCACACACTCGCCAACTGCAGAATCAATTAACCCATTAAGAGGAATTAAGCATGGCCAGCTTTGCATTTACCGTAGGAAAAACTGGAATTCAAAAAAAGGAAAGCTGACCCGCAGTTACTTTTTCCTCATGACTGAATATCTTTTAAGTTAATGCAACAAGATACAGAATGTTCAAATGCAGGGACTAATAGAATATCCATTTACTTAAGGTTCAGTGAGTCAGACCTCGCTGCAACTTACTACTGAACTTCCCAACAGAAGATGTTACTGAGTTTAAATTTTATGTAATATTTATTCCTTAAAGAGGGAAAAAATTCCTACTGGTCTTTATTGGTAAAATCAGTTTTGAAATTTTTTAAATTGCAACTGTAAACAGTCTTGCCAGAAAAGAATCAGCTTTTTCTCTCTGATCATGCAGGATTTGCTTGCAGGCTCCATTCAGCAACAGGGTGAAATCTGTCTGGGTGAGGAGGATCAAGGAGCATTTAACAGGGCAGGCACTGTTTCCTCCTCCCTCCTACCTGCAGGAGCTCTCAGGCAGCTCCAGTGACAGCTCTGCCACCCTCCTGCTCTCACTGGGCACCCCAGCTGACAGCCACCAAGTCCTGAGGTGCAAATGGTCATCACTGAGAGAAGAGGTCAGCTACAGCTCCAGAAGTAACTAGTTCATCCTCCCAGCATCTTTTGCACCTCCCTTTTTTAATTTCTGGAGAATGTTAGTAATACATAACAATTATATGGCACTTTTAAGTTTTAGATCTCAATGCTCTTCACATGAAGTGGAAAATATCCTATTTTCAAGGTACAGAAAAGTTGTTTCAGGTAAATAATACAGGTGTACTGAGTTGCAGTCAAGATGCTTTTACTGTCAAGTTTGTTAATGCATTTCAGGCAATGATATCTGGATTGGAGCACAAAAACGTTTGCAGTTATAAAAGAGATAAAGGCCAGTGAATTTTCTGTGTCATATAGACATAATTCCACCTCTTAAAAACATCAGCCTCTTTTAAAGCATATTCTACTCTTGAACTGATATTATATTTAAAAAAGGCCAAGGAGGGGCCACCTCAAGACAGAAAAACATATTCAAATAATTTTATGAAAGTGAAAACACAGCTCAAAATGGAGATTTCCAAGAAACAGCCTGAAGTACCTTCATTCAATCCATACTTGTCCTGAACAGAAAAGATTTGCTTCTACAACAACCTTGATTACAAAACCCATATACAACTTGAGAAAGAACAGTTCATTTCTTACTATCAATTTAACATTAAATATCAAAACAAGAGTTTCAAGGATGCTAAACTTGCCAGAGGAATCAAATTGGTATTTCTAATATTACACAAATAGGAATACTGGTGGTTTCTGAGTGGTTTTCATAACACAAGCTAACTTTTCATAACACAATTTAACAAATTGCCAGTACAAAGGCTGAGTACTCCTTTGATAGAGCCAATCTTAGTCAAATGCTGTTGTGGGGTTTTTTAAATTGCATAAAACCACATTTTTGCCCAACAGAACAAGTGCTCACGAAAACCTATAAAAGTTGTTTTTTAAAGCAACTAATAAACTTCCCACCAATTGTGGTAGGAGGTTGTGAGTTTGGCCCACAAATATTTAGCAGACATGACCAGACAGGATTACAGCTGCCCCTTACCACATTGCATCTCCTTTCCATGGTGCCAGCAAAACACCAACCATCATTCCTATGGATTTAGCCTTTCCTTATGTAAGAGATTAAAAAAAACAACCCACCCCAATACTACAGCACAACAAACATCATTGATTTCGTGAGATGTGACTGCCAAGAAAAATGGCTTTCATCTCACTTCATAATAAATTTATCTAAAAAGTCATTTGTTTAAAGTATTGCCTCAGAAAGCTCCCCTGAGACATGCCATCTTGATGGCACTCTTTTCATTATTCAAATATAATGAAGTGATTCTGCATGGTTATGCTGGACTATAAATCACTGCTGTAAAAAAAAAAGGCATGTTCAGCATGTTAACAGACCAAAGATCACATTCTGAAGCGTGTTTTTTTATTGCATATGCACTTTATCTCTTGCACATATATAGCAGATAGCAACTCCTGGTACTTTCCCAAATTCCATCATCATTAAATTTGGAAGCTGACAGGGTAGAGGGACTTTAAGCAGGGACTTATTTTGCAGTTCCTGTCCAGTGCTGTTGGAAACTATTTAACCTTCTTGCAGCCTCACACATCCACACCACAATGCTGGAGAAACTCAGCAAAAGCAGAATACTTGTGGTAGGATTTATTGTAACCAACTTCTGGTTAACAAAGAATTAAACACATGTCAGAGACTACATTTAATTGACACTGAAAAATCAGCTAATATGAACATTCCCTTTCAGAATCAAGTGAAAGGAGTCTAAAAGGACTTGTCTTCTTTCCAAAACTGCTGGGAATTATTTTCCTTAAATTAATTTATACTCCCCCATATATCTGAGTAAATGTCAAATACCTCTCTAATGCTGCAAACTAAAACCCAATGGCAATGTTTCACACAGTGGATTACCCAGAGTGAAAATCACTTTAGATTTACAGGAAAACTTTTCAAATTTACTCCTGATCCTGCTTCACAGTAGTTTTGAATTTTCAGTTCTCTAAGAAACACTTGATGAGCAGGATCCCCGTGGTCAGTGCCTCACACACAGGAAGAACATTGCATTACTTCAAACAGGTGAAGAACTAATTAAAATTACAACCTTCTGTTACCAGGCAAGATAGTAGTGATTTAACTCCCAGGCAGAGAGGGAACAATCCCTCATGTCTGCATACAGCCCACCCTATGCTGTGGTTGCTTTTCCCTGTTCATTTGTTCCTGGAAAATGGTGTGGATTATTGAACAGTCTGGCCAAGCCCCTTCTGACCTCCCATAACTTTGGTGCTGCTGTTTTACCTTGAACCCATGACCTCGTGTGAGTAACTGCATCTGAGATTTAAAGTGGCACAAACAAACAGGATCAGTGGAGTGCAACCAAACCACAGGAAATGTGATACCCTGAGCACAGCCCTGCTGCTGTGCTTCACTTCTGCATGGAAAAGTGGACAGCAGTAAGGGCAGATAACAAGAAAGTTTTAAAGACTGCATCATAGTTAATAATGGCTTTCTTTTATCAATTAAACCATTTTGCTTTCTTGTATTTCTATTGCTTTTTTTCAGTGTATCATATATTCTCTCAGATCTTTAAAAAACAAGCCAGAAGATACAAAGAATATGACCACCACAGAGACAGACCTAAGATACAATTTACATAAAGTAAAATAAGGTATTTCAAGACTGCATAAACCATTTCAATATTAAAGATACAAATCGTGAGTAACCATGGTGGGATGACATTTAACCTGGTTGGCAGGAAAGCCTTGAAGGTGAGTGATATTGATAATAGAAATCACAAAATGTTAGTGCACTGAACTTCTAACAGACTTCCTAAAAATGAGACCTGCAGGGTTACCAACAGAATATCTCAAGATCAGGAAATCTGATTAAATCTTAACAGCAATTGCAGCACTGCTTAGAGTTAATGATTCAAGTTACAAGAGGCTGAAAAGCTAAATAAAGCAGTTAATGTGAAAGCTGAGTCACCAATCTGGTGTTTCCTATTGTAGGAGAAACTGCCAAACCCAACAACTTTTGCAAATCTTCAAAGAAGTGTCCATCCAATACCACTGGCTTTGTTAACCTTGCAGGGTTTTTTGTACAATACTCCAAAATATTGATGCTGTGCAAAGTTTGGGACAAGAAAAAAGGGGAAAGACCCCACCAAAACCACCCAGATTGCTATTCTTAAGTGTACAGAACTAACAAAAAATACCAATGTCACTGACAAAAACTAGAAGAAAATAGGGCAGGGCATATCAAGAGATACTGTTCTCTCAAGAAAACTACTGATTATACACACTGTATTATCTTACTAGCATCTCTGAATCATTCATCTGAATTTTAGTCCTTACAGGTTTCAGCCTGGATAGAATGTCTGCATCTACCCTGGAATCAAAAATAAATGCTCAGAAGTCCAGGAATGGGGGAAAAGCATTGAGTACAAAAATCCCTAAACCAATCCCATTGCTTGGTTTCAAACCTGTTTTATCCCTCATTCAGATGCAATCCTTCCAATTGCTTGATGTTTCTTAGAAAAATGATTTCAGTTGGAATATTTTTTAGGAAAAGTTCAGTAGCTTGAAAAAAAAAATGAGGAAAGTACAGAAGATAGTTTTCTTTTTACACTCAACAGAGAACTTCTGCTTGTAGGCAAAGAGGCATCTGTATCTCAGGGTTAAGCATTTCTAAATTACAGTCCTAGCCATGTCCATCTCCAGAGCCCCTTCAGCAGGCTCTGAGCACCTAAGTCCCTCAAAGGACAGCACAAGGGGTCACAATCAATTGCTTCAGAGAAACAAGAAATGCTGGCACTCTGTTCTGCCACAGAAAAAAAATTAGTTACAAATTTGGCTAATGCCATCTCTTTATTCCTATGCATCACTTCACTCTGTTCACTTTCACCCTTGCACTTAACATTCCCACCTATACTGAACTGCAGATGATAATTTAAATCCTAAATGCTATTTACAAAGTCTGTCACATAAGGCATTGTGAGAACAATTAAAAAGGAGAAGTGAGCATGAAGGGCAATGTGGCACCCACATCTCTGCAGCAAAAGCTGATTGAAACATATTAATTTAGGCAAGCTGCTTATTCTTGCAGTGATCAGTCAAATTCATTCACGCTCTAAAACACCAGTCATTAACCACATCGACCACGTACTAAAAGAAGTGAAGTTGCAATCTAATGGAAATCACCAAGTGGGGCTTTCAGGAGCTTTGTTTTATAGCAGTGAAAATTCCACAAGTTTCCAAAGAGCTTTTAATGGCTTTTAGAAATTAGACACTAAATTACAACCTGATATTATGTTACTTATACAACAATATGCATGGAAAAAGCAGAGTGTAAGTATCTTTTCTGGATAGATGAACTTTTATTGTTCATGAACCGAGAGAAACCTCCCTCAAAATCCAGAATTACAAACTGTGCTTACAGTGTTATATACCAAGCAATGGCAAAAAATTTCTTCAGCAATGACAGAAAATGAGACAGGACATTTTTAGGATTTTATAATGAAGCCATATTACAAACTGTTCCAAGCCCCAGTTTACTGTCAAACTGCATTTGGGGGAAAAAATTTATATTAGGCTCCAAGTTTCCAGGCAACAGTTTTTAATAGAAAAAACTCACATCAGAGGCTGCAAACAACATAAGACAAAAAATTGTAAGGCTGGGGAAATGAGTGAGATGGAAAATACTGCTACATGTCAGGCTCTTCTATGTGAAAATTGTTGGTCATTTCAATTGATTTTTTCTTTAAAAAGAGTTTATATGGAACTAGCCCAGACAACCCAAAAGACAAGTCAAGGTTTCTGTTTCCAAGTACAAAAGATCAGACTATTTTATGTGTAACTCAAGATAAGGAGAAGATCTAAAGAGCATCACAAGGAGCCAAAATGTAAAACAAAACTCTAAGATTCTGAATCATATGTTAGTTCATTTTCTTGGCTTTTTTCTTTTTTTCATTCCCCTTCAAAAGGAAACTACAGTTAATTTGTTTCAGCCAGCAGAGCAGGCAGAGGTAAAAAAGTCAGATCTGGATCCTGATTCAACTTTTGGAGTCAAAGTCCTTTTGGAGACTACTTATCCTTGCAGCAATCTACAAAATTAACAGATCAACCTTATTCTGGAATCTTTCGTTTAAATTTAATGGTTTTTACTGTGCTTGCTTTCCCAGAAAAAAATATTTACCAAATTGTCAGATTTGTAATTAATTGGGAATAACATGTGTATGTGTCAGCACATCTTTATCCATCAAACTTCCATCACACAGGCCAGAGACGGGTTCTGACTTGAGCACATTGAGCTAATAAAAGTAAAAAGTCTCATAATCGAGGATTTCACCTACTGCCACCTCTCCCTTTCCACTAAACATTTGCAATTTCCCTTCTCCCAGCCTTTCTGACAGGGCTGGGAATTGCAGTGTTATCCTGCTCTGACATTCCTGGATTGCAGCATGACAATTCCTGAGCTCTGCCTTATCCTCAGATCCCAGTGGCACTGAAGCTCCAGTGGGGTTCAGATGCATGGAATTTTAGAAGGGTTAACTTAGGTGGTGATCAACCCTCAATCAGGTTTGCCAGGTTAAAAAACCCAGCAAAAGGAACCTTGGCAAAGTGCATCAGCTGTAAACATGGGAAGGCTCCCCAAATACTTCCCCTGTACCCTACCCTATCACCCTTTTTAAATGCTCTACACTTTATCCACTGTGTGCCAAAGGACAAACTCTCCAACCCAAAAGGCCCCTTTTAAGTTCAAATATTTTTCCAGTTTGCAAGTTTGAGGGTATTGGTGAGTTGGAGGGATCCTTTTCAGACCTCAGTAATATAAAACAGAGTCTTCATGGAAGATGAAAGATTTAATTGCCAGAAAGAAGAAAGCTAATGACTCAGTTCAAACATCCCAGCTTTATACAGGTCTTTGAACCGTAATCTTTTAATAAATGAAACATCTTTCCATATACTCCTTCACACGAAATTTTAAACCCTTCTTTATTTCTCTTTTCTTGCTGGAATTCTGTGGTATCAGTGGAATGAAAAGAGCAGAGAAAGTAGCCAAAGTATCTTAAGACTTACAGAAAGTGATACAAATACTAAGGTATAAAGTAGAGCTTCCCTTTCACCTTCAAATCCTTTAGTTGACATGCTTTGAAAGGCAGTCAGTCTTCAAAACCATATGTAATTTAATACAAAGTCCAGGTTAAAAGGAGGAAGAAAATTGGACAAGTTTAGCAAAAATAATGTTGAACCTGAAACTGGTTTTCCTGCAACTTATTTCCTGTTCTTATAACTGTCAAGTGCAGCATTGCTGATTAAAGAAAAACATAAAAGTGTTGCAAAACAAATAGCTCCTGCAAGAAATTTTGAGGCTTTTGTAGGCACATATAACAAATATGAAACATGAATAACCATGGACCTAAATACACACATGGATGAGTTTTACTGATGTGGTACAAATCAGCAAAACTCAGTCAATCACTACTCCCTGTGTTTGCCTTCTTACTCAAGGATCTCCTTTGGTCAAGATGTACAACAGACAAAAAAAAACCCCTGTTCTTAATGCAGCAGTTTGATGCTGCTATAAATCATGTGCAGTGGTGGTGTGGCCAGAAATCCAAGCTATACTGAAAGGAAGAGTGTGGGTTTCTGCCAGAGTTTTGTTCTCTGCAAGACAATAATTTTCAATTACAAAA
Source organism: Lanius collurio (assembly GCA_020086605.1). Taxonomy (NCBI): domain Eukaryota; kingdom Metazoa; phylum Chordata; class Aves; order Passeriformes; family Laniidae; genus Lanius; species Lanius collurio. The sequence continues at coordinate 2,452,556 of JACBWW010000009.1, read as the reverse complement.
GTTTTCTCAGAAAGCTCTTGAAATTGTATTGACTTCAGATGAATATAATTTCTTTCTATTCAAGTAATAAATTACAGATTTCTCTTAGTTCAGTCTGACTAGCACTGAATAAATTGAGAATTAATCTGATTCCTCCTCTGATTCTAAAGTCATCATGAGGAGTTCTTTGGGTTTCTGTAAACGTGTCTTAAGAAGGGATTCAACAACTTTCAGCCTGCAGATTCAGTTAGCAGTGCTTTGGGGGGATTAATTCCTGCTTGCAGCATAACTGGGATACATAGCATTGCTGGTGCTTAAAACGTTCAGCTGGTGCTGTAGAATCTGAAAAACACAGTATTTGAGCAAAAAAGGTAAAATGAGAAGAAAGAACTTGTGCCTCACCAGTTTCTTTTGCTCTGAATCACAGGAGCACACAGAAATTAGGGCAGAGAACCTCCTCAGTCACCTGTTTCCACAGCATTTCCTGGGCTTTAGAAAGAGATCTCCAGTCTCTCATGGCAAGAACACCAGCAGTAAGCTGTTAAATTGGTTTTTCTGAAACATAAAATATGAGGAACATACATCATTTTAAGCATTTAATTGACCAGAGGTGCAGAGAGAATGTCTACTGAATATTTCTTCATCTCAGGAAAGCAGACTTCCACATCCTGCCTTTTGGGAGAAGAACAGGGGTTTTAAGCATGCCTTTCCCTTGGATTTCTATGCACCTGCCTGACACATCAACCACCACTGTAAGGAACACACAGACCATTACACTTAGGTATTAAATGAGGGCTAGACAGGAAACTTCTCAGCCACGTTTTAAACAATAAACTCCTCCATTGCTTCCTCTTGGAGACTTACCAGACATCTACTAAGAGTTTCCTAGTAAGTTACCCTTTTTTGGTTTGTTTTGAACAGAAAGCCACTTCCACCCAGCCAGCATAACCGGGTTTATGACCCCTTAACCCAGAGATATTTCCCCCTGCCCTTCTGTATTAGGGTTTATATGAAAACAAGCAAGAGCAATTCTTTCTCTATTACAGTGTCTCACCAGTTGCAAGTGGAAAAAAATATCAATAACAACTTCTAAATAACTCCCAATGTCTTTATTTTACCTTTCCTAAAGTAACAAAATAAGATCTACTGCAAATATTTTAAAAATTAAAGAAATAGCAGTAGAGTATCAGCCCATACAGCTCAACCTAAATCATTTTACTGCAATATTTTCTCATTTTTCCACACCAAGTTCTGCTGTTTCTTGGACGAACACTAGAGCAAAGTATTCTTATGTATGCTTAAAGAGAACACTCAAGTACAAAAATGGGTTTGCCTTTTTTCAGTCCCATTCCTGTCAGACTGAAGGTAATTCAGCCACCAACCACAGAATACACAACCCAACCAATTGCAGCCCTTGCTGGTTTTGAGCCATTCCCACATGAGAAATAACTGATTTTGAAGCAAAGGTACACACAATCCATTTACATCAAAAATGAAAAAGCCATTTCTTATCAGTATAAGTTGGAATGCAACCTAAGTTTATTAACAAAAGAAAATTCCCTTGAGACAGGACTCACTGAATTGATTGTTGAGTACTGTTAAAAATATTATGAGATACACCAGAGACAAAATCCCCACTGTTAAGATAATTAATTTAATTGTTTTCTTGAATGGGGCATTTCTTGACACAGTGGGCAAGGGAATTCACTGCTAATTAAGAAGGCACCATGATCGATTGTGCAGCAAGGACCTTGTGCTCTCCCCTGTGCTCATCACTGGGCAGTGGAAATGCTGTTTTACAGCCTACTCATATTTCTCTTTTGGTCTCCCAACTGTTCCTCAGATTTCTTTCCTCTCTTCCCTTTCTTTGGAATACAAAAGTTATGGAAATCATCACCTTCACACAAAATTGTTTCTACACTAGTCTTGGATGATAAAAAAGAATCTTAGAGCATTTTAGGTCAGAGAGGTTACTTGTTATAATAATTTTCCAGAAAATTTCCCTGTCCTCTGTGGCATTAGCACAGGCAGGCTGGTCTGCAGTGAAGAGCAGAGAGGCAGCCACAGAAATCTGCTAATTGCAGCTAAGGCACAAACCTTCCATCATGGCAACTTTGGTCTTGGTGGACACATCCCAAGGCCAGCCTTTACTCTCACCAGCTCCATCCATCAAAAATAACAGGTTGCAGATTGAATCAACTGATAAGAGGCCAGAGTGCAAGATGTAGAGTAATAGCTCTCCCACATCAAGGTTACAGCTTCTGACTTTGACTGCACAGCAGGCCAAAGCTAATAACATGTGAGCTGTAAGAATCCTTCCACAGACTCCATCATAAGAAACATAAAAGAATATGCAGAATAACTGAGAGCTGCTCTTATCTCCTGGGGTACGGTTACTGTGGCAGCAGACACAGCTCCCAGGAAGTTTGTCTCACCCATAAATTACTCAGATAATAGAAAAGTCTGAGCAAAAAAAAAAAAACCTCTTTGACAGAATTCTGAGTCTTCCAGACTTGCAGGGATTTTGAGAACGGGGAAATTAAATATTGCCTTTTATACTGTGTTTTTACGATGGGCAGACAGGGATCCCGGAACAGAACTGTGCATGGAAATGGGCACAATGACACAAGAGAAGCAACTGCCCTTCCTTCCCAGGCAAGAGTGCCATGGCTGGAACACAGGCACAAGACGAGCTCAAACTTCACATAAACTTCTGAAAACAACTGCAGCTGGAAGTGAACCTGGCCAAGGGACAAAGGTTGGATGCTGAGATCTTTCCTTCACATCTCATTCCCATTGACCTTTGGGCCAGAGAGGTTTTAAAATACCAGGAAAAGGGGAAAAGCAGAGGGCTATCCCAGGCCACAGCACACGATCTCCCTGAAAACCCAGGTAAGGAACATGCACTAGCAATAATCTCTGGCTTTTCTGGAGACCACATAAAACTGAAAACTATGAAAAGGGTAACTTTGTATGAATAGGTCTTGTGGCTGAGGCAAGGATTGGGATGCTGCCACATCTCTGAGGAGCTATTAAAAGGCATCTGGAAGAAAAGAAAGTGGTGTGTTCCTTCTCACTGCCTATTTCCCATATCTCCATTCCACTGACTGAATCAGCTGGCCCATTTTTAACTGCCCTTTCATCTTTACAATTAATAAAGCTGGTAAGTCTACTTAACACTCCTTAAGTCCTTGTAAATGCCTCTTTTTGGTTCCAATTCATCCTTAAAACCTGCTGCCTGATAGTGCCAAACTGGAAAGCCTCGTGTTTCTTTTCCTTTGTGTGCTTCAAAGAACAGTGGAGCTGTTTATATACATCAGGACAGAGCATCAATAAGTAATCAGCAAACACCTCAGGAGCTGCAGCTGTTTCACAGCTGAGCATCTTTAAAAACATTACCTGAAATTACTGTTAGACCCTGCTTCGGGCACATTTTAGGAGAGTTGTTAATACAGAAAACTTTTGCATGAGTTGCTCACAGGAGTCTCTCCAGCTCGAGGTGCAGCTGCATCCTCTCCTGCCCTAGGCTGTAGTCTCATAAACACATTCATAAACACATCTGGAGAGATGCACTGTGATACTAAATTCAGGCTTGTACTTAACCACAAGTATTAATTTCAAGTAGGTCACATTCAGCTGAGCAGAGCTGCTGCCACCAGTGTGAGCTCAGTGCTTTTGAGGATGAAGTTTAGACTGTAAGTAAGAAGATCTTTGTTTGAAAAGGAAGACAACTAATTAGTAGCACATTGCTCTAAAGGCCACATCCAAAATTTGCAATAAACACTTGGAATTATTAGCCCAAATTCAGGAATAACTTAAATTGAAAGAAAGGGCTACATCATTTCACGGCTACACTACACTCCATTCCAACATCCTTCCTCTGTACCAACAGGACAAAATTTATCTCCAAGATTTCAACATTATTCCATGACCTGAATACTGGGAACCATGGGGAAAATACCAAAAATGAGCATTTCCTGCTCCCTTTTAAGACCTGTATTTATTCATTTGTCATAAGTATCTGTGAATTGGAAGTGGGTGGAATAATGACATGAGTAGCTAAAGAAGTGGGTCAATACCACAGATGGAAAATTCCAGACACATCATAACCTAAGCATCAAATTTCATCAAAAATCAAAGTTTGCTTTGTAATTCAAGCAGTCTGCAACTACAAACAAATAAATCTAGTTTTTAAAGGAGACAACCATCCATGCAAAATGGAAGTTTGGAGTGTTCAGGGAAGACAGATTTATCACACAGACTGTACTTAACTGATAAGTCCTTCACACAGCAGGAAACCCTCCCGTGCTGGCTCACAGTTCCAAGGTAAGAGAGCCTTTTCTCCCTTTACAACATAAATGCCATCAGAAGAGACACTTAAATTGATTGAGATTTTGCTCCTCATTGCAGAGGTAATCCAAGACTCCTGACACAACGCTCTCATTCTTGTGTTGTGTTCCCAGGGCAGAGTGGCAGCAGCAGGAGCTGACAGGGAAGCAGCGAGTCCTGAACCAGCACCCACAACACAGAGTAAAACCACAGACACTCAAGTCCTGGAGGGACAGGGAAATTCAGGTGACTCCTCCAAACCCTCCTGAGGACAAATAATAAAGAACTTAGACATAGTTCCTTTGTTTGGGGAAGGCAGTTGCTGTGTTTTGGAAGTCAGTTCATTTGTCTCTGCTGGGGTTTGCACAGGGGTCTGTGAAGATCTGCCATGGCATGTCTCACACAACAGCCTTACTGGGACATGAGAAATCTCACACTGGGTGCCTCAAAACATTTACCAAGTTCATTATTTCCTGAATTTTGTTATTTAAACCAACCCTTATTAGCTGCAAGAAGCATATGGGACCCTGCTATAATGAAGCTACTCAATATTTTTAGCTGTTTAATATTGGCTCAGCACATCATCTGGAGCAATCACCCCTCACATTTCACTTTAATTGGGCAGTCTGGAACAGAAGGGTTGAGGAAGGCACACATGTTCCATTTCCAAGCAGTATGTTCAACTGGCTCATGAAAGGTTAAAATCAGGAATAAGAAAATAGCTTTATTCCCCCAGGAGTAAAGCCAGTTGATCAGTTTAAACACAGATGTTTTAAACTCCACATCTAATAAAGGGTATACTAAGGCTCCAGAGATTTGCACAAATAGGGAAATTCCTTCCCTTCAAAGTAAATTCTCACTATAATGTCTTCTACTATGCAAATACCTGACAAAGAAATCATAAAAGTCAAAGCAGTGGGTGCTCTGCTCGGATGACAACACTGACACATCTCTAGTTGATGTCAATATGTGATTTGTTACTGATAAAGAGCACTCAATATTCTCAAAATGCAAATGTTTACATAGCCAGGCAATCAACTGATCAGTCCCATACAGACTGAAAGATTAATGGATGTGTTTTCTTAACCAGGCTTCTGAGTGGCTCAAGGGGAAGGAGGACTCATTGCAGTGCCCAACTCTCACACACCACTCAAAATAAGCAGGGTCAAATGCACTTTTTTCAATCACAAAACTTGAAAGCAGTTTTTTCCCTTGAAGAGATTATCACAGCAGTAAAAATCACTACAAAACACTGAGGGAATATTTGCACATGAATAAGTCACACTCAAAAAATTGACAAGTTAAATTTCCTTAGACCAGTGCAGGGCTCTGTGTTACCCATCCAAACCACCACAGTGCTGAGAGTGGTTCTGGGTAAGTCATTACAGGGCACATCCCACTCCCTGACTAGCCTACAAATTCTCCAAGTCTGCCCATCTCTCCTCCTTCATTTCCAGACAATTGCCTTTATTGGTAAGTAAGGAAATTTTTGGTTATAAAACAACACAGCATGTCTCAGAGATTCCTCTTGGAAAACAGAAAGCCTTGCATCCATTCTCAAGAACTGATAACTTTAATTCAGGTACTTCCCAACTTGCCACAAAGTTTCCAAATACCGTTCATGTTTGATGACATTTTATAGCAACATCTTCAGAGAATTTAAGAGGCTGCCTAGCAGGTCCCCACAAAAAGTTCCTCATTCTCCTGTACTGTGGGAAATTGTGCTAGCAGGTAAGAAGTTTTATTTAATGGAGTGAGAGAAGAAAAGGAAAAGTTAATTGAAATTAGATGTTATAGCCTAACTTACCACATTAAAGACAGAGATAAATTAGTCTTGAAACAGCTTTTCAGGCAAACAGCTAAAGCTGATATGAAGAGTCAATATTCTTTTCCTTAAATTGTCTCTGCACTCCATTTTTGTATCTTATCCACAGTTCTCAGGGTTTTGATGCTAGAAAGACTTAAAAGAGTAAATGCCATCAGTGAATTGTATCAGGTTCCAAACACTCAATCACGAGGTTCAACCAGGGTGATGTACCAGGACACAGCACTCAGAGCAACAGCAGTACCAGGCAGAGGGAACAGCTGTAATTCTTGAGTAGCAGCACAACCAGCTCTTTCTAACCCTCCATGGTCATTCCTGAATGCAGAAACTTTGATGTAATTATGAACTATATTGCCAAGGAGTAACAAGGCAGTCCTGGGCTCTTAAAAACCACAACAAGTTTCATCACAACATAGGTAAGACCTTCATTCATTCTGTGATTTGAGTGTGGCAGACAGTGTAGTGTCTCAGGTGTTTGTCTTTTAACCATAGGTTATGTCCCTCTAAACCTGGCAGATCCCTGGGAAGACAGAGGATGTGCCACCTCCCAGGAGCACAAACCTGCTGGGGAGATCATGGGCACAGCAAGACAAAGGCACCTCCCAGCACAGGGCTGGCAGCCCCTTAGTAGGAAACCAAAGGCAACTCAGCCAAGTTTCATGGGGGACAAAAGAAGTTTTCCAAGGGCAGACAGGACTGCTCGAGGTTTCCTCCAACTACAAAGGGCAGAAATGAAGAACCAAGACACAGTTTTGGCTGAGGCAGCAGTTTGCACAGCTGTAGCTTACTCTGTGCCCCACACAGATTTGCAATAAATCACCCCTAATCCTGCCATCTTCTCACCATTACTGTGAGGGTTAAGAGAACTCACAAGGTGAGAAGCTGAATGAGCTCCCTCCAGCCACGCAGGAGCTGCCTCAGCTCTCGGCAAGGTGGATGGGACAGTGCACCCCTCTAGGAAAGGCAGCTCCACAAAGGCAGTGCTGGTCACCAGAGCTACTCACCTCCCACCACTCCGAGCTACCCAAGCCCAAACACTACACTGAATGCACCAGACAGGTCAGAAACATGGCTTTGTTTCTGCTACACTGGTTTTAACAATATTTTCCAAGAAAATAATGTTTAATTATAAGGCCTAAATGCTCAGCATCCTTTTTTATCCCCAAACTATTTTCTTGTTAGATACATGAACTAATATCTCTATGGCACAGTGACAAAAGGTGGCTTTTTGAAAAGGCTAAGTAGTCTTCAGATGTGTAATTTTGGTTTGTATTTGACACTAAACCAAGGACAAAACATAGTCTGACAAGGTCAGAGGAAGGTGCTGAGCACAGCAGTTTGTAAGAGAAACTTGGGCATGGCAACACAACTCTGTTGATGTACTAGAAAGGCATCCCTCAAGAGCCTTCCAATACCCTGCTTAGTATTGAATAAAACCTATTAGGACAATCACTTTGACTTCTAATATGCTTTGTCTCACACATCACTGGGTCATTATTCTTTGTGAACACGTTGTCAGTATTTAATTCAACTAAGTTTGTATCCATGGCAATGGTTAGGGGTAAGCTAAAGGAAAGGGAATGTAGTCATAGGCCAGCAGCTCAGTAACAAAAAATACAGCAGCCCACTAATGAAGTGAGAAGAGGTGAACAGGAGTGAGGAGAATGCCAACAAAAGAGAGGAGAGTTGTAATTATGGTTGTGAGGGAGGACAGAGAAATGTGGGAAGCAGCCAAACTCCAGTTAGACTGTAATTTAGCAAATCTGGTATTTTTAGCACTACTAACACTTGGTGGTCGCTTCCAATACTCCAGTAAATACACACAAGCTTGCAGGAAGATGCTAATTCCTTGCCACATCAGGTCTGCCAGAGTGAAGTGCTTCTCTACATGAGCATCCTGTGCTGCTTTATCATTCACAGAACAGCAAAGCAACACGACCCTCACCTCCCAAGCAAATTCACTTACAAGGGCCTTAAAAGGCTTCAGACCTTCCTTAAAGGATAATACAGTTGTCAAGAAGGTAACAAGGCCTACATTAAAAACCATGCCACTTGTTGTAAATGACTGACAGTAGAACAAAATTGGGACTATCTTTACTATGTAAATGATTTACTATAAGCAGCTCTAGACAAAATCCCAGGTTAGGAATCTACACTACCCTGATGCTGATCATTAGAAAACAACTATATATCCCCATTAGTAAACCACCAAGAATGAGCTTTAATGAAATTCACCCAAACTAGAAAAGTGTTTTGAGGTATTTTCCAAAATTACCACAGGCTATAGAGGTTAATGAAGCACAAAACACACAAGCACCTTCTAGTTCCAGGTTTCATTACAAAAGAAGCTCTTATATCCAGGTTTTAGGGCAAAAAGAGTACCTCAAGCTGTTACTAAATCAGTCAGCTCAGTATTAGAGATTATAATCACATCTCATTCTAACAGTACCTTATGCCTTCCAGGTTTTAATTCTGAGAGACTCAGTTAAAAGAGATTAATCCCAGCACAAGACACACTATCATATTCTTATGCATTTTTCTCAGGTACAGACTGCAGTTTTCAATATATAAATTGCCAGCTACTTATCTCCTCTCCTAGTTAAAATGAGTTGTTTCTTTCATAAGGCAGTAAATGCTCTCTAGTACCAAAATGTGTCAAATCTGCAATGCATATATGTTGCAATGGGGATAACTTGCAACAAGACATATAAAAGCAACTGAATTCAGCCTGTTTATAAACCTGTACAGTTTAAATTCCTTCTGCATGACTGCTCTTTAAACAATATATCTGAAATCAGCTAAGCAAAACCACAGAAGATCTTGTAAACTAATCATCTTTGTCTGCACTAAGATGTTGTTGCATTAATTTGAGTAACAATTTAGAAATCACTTCACCTACTTAACAGTTCTCTCACATGTCTAAGACTGCACACATCATCTCACATCTTCCTTAAATAAAGTGGTCAAAGCTCTTACTTTTAAGAGATTATCAAGAACAGAAAACATCTGTTGCCCCAAGTATTAGATGGACTGGAGAATGAGGAAACACTCATTCACAGTGGCAGATGAACATAAGTGGGTTACCACTCTACACATTATTAGTTTAGCTTCATATTTTACTACTTTTGCCACAATAGACAAACTCAATTTTGGTATGTAAACAGAAGGGCTATCTTAGAACTGCAGGAACAATTTTGTGAGAAGCTGAAAAACATCAGTTTGGACAAGCTCTTTCTTCTTGTAGCACACAGTAATGTAAGATTAAAGATGGATGGGATAAAAGGTGGGCTAAAGCTTTTTCAGTTTAGGAATTCTTCCAACACCACGTTCCTCTTCCTTATTTCCACAGTGTACTTAAAGCCATTAAATATGGTCCTGTGGCCTCTGAAGCATGTAATTACTAAGATAAAATATGAAAACCTCTATTTGTCTTTCTGTGTTGCCAGCCTTGAGGCTGCCAAAAGGAGAGTGCACTGCGCTGTGTTCTCTTGGGCTTTGTCAGAAAGATTTTAATTGTCCAAACCAACCAGAGCAGATATACCAAAATATGCACTGCTCCACCAGCTGCATGTAAGATTTTTGAGGTTACAGCAAGAACAGGGAAAGGACAAAATTCACCCATAACTGCAAGGGCAGCAAGGAGGCACATTCCATGCTGCTGCAAGTGGCTGGAGTCCCTCTTACAGGTTGTTACAAACGAAGTAAAAACCCCACAATGACTCCAACACTCACAGGACAACTGCCTAAAAAAAGAATTCCGAATACCAGCTAGGAGTAATTTCCTCTGCAGCTTTTCCTCATTCTGAGGTTGGTTCACAGGCAGTTGGGCCTTCAGAGAATAAAGCAGAAGTCAAATTTTCCTGTGATTCTCTCTGGAATTTTTGGGGTCACGTACGCTATTTTGTTGAGTTCAATATTCAGCCTAGATTAGTCAGAAAGACTATCTTTATTTTCATTCAAGGAGAAACAAGCTGCTTGCTTATTCCCTAATTCTTTGCAGGGCCCTGAGCTCCCATACCAAACAGAATTAGTTCTACTGAATGAATTCATCAGTTCTAGCAGAAGCTAAATTGTTAAAAATTATATTCTCTCACTTTTCCAAGTTATTACTAAACTTTGGATTGCAAACTGAAAGAATAGATGCCAGCTTTCCTTTTCTGCCTATTCATAGGAACAAATACAGCCCAAATACATCCCTTTCCCTAAAGAGTATTAACACTGCCAGTATCACTCAAGTTGCAAATCAGGCAAGAAGGATTTTTTTTTTCCCTAGATTTCTAGTAAATCTTTGATCACTCCACTTTGTCAGCCTTCTATTATCTCTGATGCTTGACAGAATGTTGAGCAGCTCCTCTATCCAGTCAGGCTGTTGTCTAATGTTTAATTTTTTATGCATGTAAAACTTCAGCCTTTTTACCTCATATAAACAGAAAAGAACAGTGTTGGGTTTATATATTGAATTTATAGGTACATACAAGAATTCCTGTTGCTTTTTTCCCTGTCTGAATCCCACTTTGAGCATTTCTACCTCACTGAAGGCAGGCAATTTTAAATGCAATATCCAGCATCTCTCACAATTAGCTTAAACTTGAGCATATTTTCCTTGGTGTTTGGTAAGTATTTGGTACAAAGTGCTTCTGTGCCCCATGGCAGAGGAGAAGGAGGGTCCACCAGGGCTGTGGAGTAGAACAGCTCATGGAATTCACCCCAAGAGCTTTGGTAAAGTATTTCTGGGAGCAGGGCTGTGTTCAGGACTATCCAGGGACTAAAACAAAAGGTTCAAGTCCCACTTTATCCAAGCAGGCAGGTTAGAGAGGTTCCAAGAGGAGCTCAGAGTCAGCCATCAGCATGCCCAGTTACTGACAGCCATGCATGAGAAGGGAGGAGAGTTAAATCAGCCCACTCCAACACATCACAGCCCTCAGCCAGTTCATGGAGGCAAAGCTGAAAATCTAATCAATTTAGGTCACAGAATAACTTCCAAATAGCTAGAGACCTGTTCTCAGACTTTAGGAACACAGAGTGGGGCCGGGTATCTTATGTACATAACACATAACTATACAAACCTCTTGATTTCTATAGCTACTTTAGGTACACTTAATTTAAAGTTACAGGTGGCTTCATCTCTTCCAACACTGAGTATCTGCAGCATGTAACCATATGAATTTGAAAGGTTTGTTCTAGAGACTGAGTAAGGAAAGCAACACAACCATTTGCATAAGCAACAACTACTGTTTGTAGTGGGGCTGCACATCACAGCTCCCTATTATTTACTGGTGTATTTGTAGACATTCAGCTCCTGAGTGACTTCCCCCTGGAAGCTTTCCATTCCCAATTTGGCATTGTGAATGAACAGTGCAGAGTCACTGCAATACTGAGAAACACACTAGAGAGGAAATTGCATTTCTTGATGGCAGTGGGGCTATTGTCAATGTTTAAATAAACAGCTGTGCTCCACTATTATTCCTTCCAGCGAGTGTACCAGTCAGTCTACAGGGAAGTACAAAACAAAACAGCCACAAAGCAAAACCAAACCAAAACTAGTTTATATCAGAAATCCTAAGTACTTTCCATTTGGGATAGTCCTGCTGCAGCATGAGCAGGCACATCGTGGTGCAGCTGCAAACTGCCTGCTTTTCTCAAGTGTTGTACAGAGGAGCTGGCCCTTCCCCAGAGCTCTCTGCATGCAGCCCAATGGGAAGGGCAGTAACAGTCTGCAGAGGTTTATCAAACCTACTGCAACAGGAAAGGTGCAGATTAACTGATGACTGCTTGCTTTTTTATTTCACCCTCCTTAAGTCATGGAGGTTTTTAATAGAGTAACACAACTGTGCAAAAATAGTGCAAAATTCTTAAAATACTTGACTTTGTAATTAATGTTGCACTAATATGAGAAGTCACCTGGTTCTCAACCAGAGTCTAAACTAATAATTCTCCTCTAACTATGGATGATGCAGAGACATGTCTGGGAATCTCTGTATTGACTTTAGAAGACCCAGAAAACAGCTTGGTTTTGCTGCTCCTCCCTCCCATCACAAAGGCACATTTTTCTATATGATAAAAAGAGTTGTAAAGAGGCAGGAAAAGCAAGGATACTTACAATGGAAATAAGTGACCTGGAGATAATCAAGACTCAACTGTGCTTACAAAACATTGTGTTAAACCTTCATTAATCACAAAACACAACATTTTTAGAAAGATTTCTGACCTGGTCAGAAATAGGGAAAGTCTGAAGGTTCTTTAAGATCCAGTCCTCAAGATTTCCAGCTCAACTGCATATAGGAAAGCAGTTTAGATGAATCATTCAGCACAGTTTTTCATATCTCAAACAACAAGTTAGATAATTCAGAGTCACTACCTAAAATACAGTATTGCCAATTTTGTGAGTTGTCTGCAGCTGTGTAATAAATACCTATAAAATCAACAAGGCAAGAACCTTAGATGAAGATCACAGAATATTTATGCCAGCTGGAAATAATGGAAATGGTTTAGGCCAACTGCTGCATTTTGTTATTCTGATTTTCAGATAAATAACATCCAATACATGTTGGAGCTTGTCACCAACTGACATTTAAACGCATTTATAAAGAAAATTCTACGATTCTTGAAGAAAAAAAAAAACACAAGAAAAACCAAAAAAACACAAGTTGTCACTTCTTCCAAAACATGTTGGCCTTGAACTTTTTTTTGCACTGCATCACAGATTTATTTACAAGCTGTAACCAGTATTGGAAAATGCAGAAACTAAATATGCAAACTGTCATCAGAATAAAAGCCACTTCTGCTCTGTTAGTCTTGGTGAGAAAAACAGCCTAGTGTCACTGAAGTATTGCAGATAGAGCTTGGAGAGATACTTTCCCAAGGCTTTCAATGCATTCTTAAAACAATGAAGTAGTACTTGACAAAATTTCCTTTGGCCACACAGAGTTGTAAAGGACAAGACTTTTTTTTTTTAAACATAATCATTAAACACCCAAACTTTTCCATTCTAAAAATAAGAATTAATTCTTCATCTCTTTCAGTTTATTTGGTGATAATTGGTTATATCTTGCCTACAGAAGGAAAATAAATCTTGAAATCAACATTTCACCTGAAGAAACTGCAAGTAATCTATTTCAGCACAGAGAAGGGCAGTTAATGCCTGCACTGCTGCTCTTGCTTTCTGCTTTTTCCTTTCCTCTCACCACCAATGTGCTTATAAAACAAACAAACAAACTCCTCCTGCAGTTACAGTGGTCTCAAACATGCTTTTAACATTTTCCTGTGTGGTGCTTTGTTCTTCCCCACCTGCTCAGCTGCTGATCCAGTTTTGTGCAGCCCCAGTATGCAGGTCACACACTGAACACACCAGGCAAGCCTGGGTCAGAGCAGCACACAGAAAAACCTGCTTCTAAAGACAAGCCAAAAAGAAAGCATTTGCTCTTCCCTGCAGTTCAGTTCGTGCCCTGAGCAAAAATAAAAGCATCAAAATGATTTTCTAAATTCCAGTGACTTGGAGAAGTCTCTTACTAGGGGCCAAATGCCTCCCACTGGTTCATGCACACTTGCATGTCAGTGCCTTAAGAGTCACACTTAACAAGGACGCCTGGGTTTTTTTCTTAAAAGGAGGGATTTAGCTGCTCCTTCATTTTTGGTATCAGAGGCTGTTGTAGGTTATATTTTCAGACATGCCTCCCAACTGTCATCCAGTTAACACAAAGAGCTATTTCCCTGCAGTAGGATCTGTTATCAACACGTGCTTCCCAGCTGATTCTTCTGGCTTTGAATTAAGAAAGTTGTGTGTCCCGGTCTCTCCAGGGAGAAAGGTTGTCTTATCTTAGAAAATGAAAAACAAGATCAGGGGTGGGGCAAAACTACTGAAAAAAAATTAAAGACATGTCAGGGTCCTGGGTTATATGGCAAAAAGTAGGGCTCTTTTCCTGAAGGATTTTGCTCCAGAAACATGCAGAGGCTTTGTCACACTTTAACCTTCCTTAGTGGGACAAAGATACAGCTAAAACCCATAAACTTCTCCAAAATCCCAAGCTGCAACTTGCTAACAACCTCCACTTAGAGAAATACAAGCTTTTACAAGCAGAAAATAACCCAGTGTGGAATATTGTTAAAATATACAAATATGAATCCCATTTTAGAGATTTCAAACAAAAGGCAAAGACAACAAGAGTTCAGCATCACAGCCAGAGAGAGGCCACGAGCAGAACCCCAGAACTCTGACAGATGGAGAGGTGGGAGCACCACTGGATGCTCCCAGCCTCGCCAACAGCCTGTGGAGGAGCAGCTCCCACCACAAAGAGTGGTCTCTGCTCCATTTTGGATGAGCTGCTGCTGATTTTAAATGAAGCAGCACAAAGCTGGAAACACAACAATACGACTTGCACCTTGATTTTGATAACAAAATGAAACTAAGTAAAAGCTCATCATTAACAACCTTAGCAAGTGCATGAAATAACTATTTAAGCAGAGGCAATAACCTTTTTAAGGGTATAACATGATCTGACATCCATGATTTTGCACTTTCTTTTGTTAAGTGGTTCTTCCTGCAATTAGTGTCAGAGTTCCTAGAAGTCAGAGATGAAAATGCTTCTCCACAAGCAGGATTCATGGTATTAAAAAGAAAATGTGCTCAATAGATGTCTGAAAGGCAGAAACATGAATGAAATTGAAGAAAACGTATCTTAAAACAAAACCTGATTTGTAAGCAACATTAGTTTATGGATGTTTACTGGCCTCATTTGAAAGCTCCTCCTATGAGAGTCCCCCCACAGAAAGAAGATGTGGAGAAGGAGTTCAGATTTCCACCTTCTAACTCTGCTGAGCAGAGCTGAATGTCTCATTTTTAAAAGAACAAAGCAGAAAGGAGGCATTGCCACTTCTATGTTCCAAAACCTATTGTTTCTCAAATATCTTTGGCTATTAGGAAGCAAATTTAGCTACTGATCTAATTTGTTTCAACTTATAAGTACTAATACCCAAGCAAACATATGTTGAACAGGCTGGTTGAGAATATTTAATGAGAGTTTAGTTACTGATTTGTAAATGAAAAGTGCAAATGTGGCAGTTGCCATAGATTCTTGTAGTTCCTTGCTGGCACTGAGCCCAGCTAGATTTAAAAATATGCAACATACTGATGAGAAAAAAGGAGAAAAAAAATTAATATTATGTGTAAAACTTGCTGTGAAAATACAATTCTGCATATGGATCTTAATGTAAATTGTAGGAGCAAGACAAAATAATTCTGAATGCATTTATGTATGCTTTGTGCTGATGGGATTAATGCAAATATTACAGTCACACCATAAATTCACAATGAAGTGAATGCCTACAGGCAATTCAGTTTTCTGTCCTTGGTAGCTGTGAACAGAACTGTGTTCTGTTCTACATTTGTCAGCAAATGAACAGTGAGGAATAATCTCTTCACTTGTACCTACCTCTTTGTGACATTTCTGCCTCAGAACCAGGAAGACCCTTTAGTGAAAAAAGAGCCATGGAGAAGACACAGCATGTTCTTGTTCCTGGAAAATAGGAGGAACACAAGGAGAGTGAAAGGGCTGTTAATAAAACCTGACACTAATAGAAATTAAACCTGCTGCATTCATAAATTATGACAAACTCCAGTACTCGCCTCCTCCCCCAATTATCATACCCATTTCTGTAAACTCTTGCTTCATTTTCTTTCCTAACCCTTGCCTAGGAAGTAAAAGAAGCCCTGAGAACTGGGCACTAAAGAGCTGCTACTGAAAGAGATTGTCAGTACCCTCAGTTCCCATCATCAGACAGGAAAGAATAGCCCTTTATAAAAGGTATTTAAGATTGGAGAGTCCTTTCTGGGTGACCTGCCCAGTGTGGCACTGTCCATGTGAAGATTTTTTGCTATGGCACAGTCTGACCCTCCCAAGACTGGGCTTGTGGGTGCTGCTGCAGGAACTCAGCACTTCTGTACAACGAATCATTATAATTACACAGAAGCTTTAAAATTCTCTAAAATATGCATCACCTTTTTGGGCATCAAGGAGGAACTCACACATCCTCCAATTTTTACTTAATACCTCCTTATCACCTCTTTTGTATATTTTGCTTACTTCTCTTATACTTACACATTTTACCTACTTTTACATACTTTTGCAGAACCTACACAGTTCACTTACTTATACATCTTACTCTATTTTTACCTATCACAGTACATACAGACTTTACTTACTTATGCTTACTTAACACAGCACTTCTACCTAACACAGTACTTACACATTTTACTAAATTATCCATGATACAGCACATATACATTCTGCAACTGCAATACATGAGATTACACCTTGCTTGATTAGTCCTTCTACTTTGTCCAAGAGCTCAGCATGCACTTTTCAGGAAATGGGATTGGTTTTAGTCCAATGCAGCACAGTCCTTTTTTATCTATTCCTTGCTGTCTTGGTACTTAGTTTTTCAGCTTCTCCTTTCCCAATTCTTTCCAATTTAGCACAGTTTATCTTTCAGTACCTTTCAGTCCTTGATGCTCCAGATCCAGGCAAGCAGAGTCAAGATGATGGCAGCAACAAAACCCATCCACTGATCAGCAGCCAAGTTAGTCAAGGAAATCCAAATAACAAGACAGCAAAGGACAGAGAGAAGACACAACCCTATCCTACCTCCCTCTTCTCCTTCCCTCTCACTGAACCTTCTGACTGTGCTTACAATCCCTTCAGGAGCTGATCTGCTACAGCTGAAGGTGGAGGGCCAGGTGAAGCTGGTGAGGGTAATTCCAGCCTGGTCTCTCTCTGGAGGCTCCAATAGGAATAACTACAGATGGTTTGGCTGGGGCAAACTTTCATGGTTCAAAACACCTTACAACACACTGTCCCTTGTACCAGTACTGAGAGGAACATTCCATCCCTGATTATTTTTTGGAGGGCAGCTGCAAAGCTGCCTCTGGGTTACACTTTATTCTCCTCTTTTCCAGAGAAAACCGAGTAGGAGCTTCTCTTTACTGAGCAAGCACAGCTCCCTCAATCCCTGATGTCAACTCATACCCTGCTCTTTGGTCAGGTAGAACTTTTCTCTGCCACATACTCACAGGATACCTCAAAATAATCCAAAAAATAACAGGTATCGGAAAATGAAACACAGAATTAAATATTTAAACAAGAGAGTGCTGCAAAACACTGCACAGACATCAGCACCTGGTGCTTGTCCTGCACGGTCACACACAGTGTGTACTTTCCACCTTAGAGTGGATAGAAAATTCAGTTTCCCTACAGACTTTCATCACTTCAGACTTCACTCCCTTTTACAACATTGATATGAATGAGACTGATATTATTTCACACACATGAAAACCAAACCAGACAGCACTGATGCCTGTTTTGGCAGACCCCACATCATTACCAGGAGTGAGAGACTGTCTGTGGACTTGGCATTTCAGTTTGTCAGCTGGAATTTCACTTTCTTTCATTTTTTAAGTCACAGTGAGCACTCAGCAGTCCTACAAGGCACAGCCACCTGCAAAGCTCCTGCTTTGTGCCTTGTCTGGAGTCAGTCAGGAATTCTGTGGGATCAGAAAGGATAAAATCCAGCTTTTCAGAACAGCCTTTAATTTCTCTAATTCCCTGAGTGGTTTGCAAGGGCCCATTTCAGTCACCACATTGTCCCAGGCACTGAATGCAGCACAAGATGGTGCAAAAATCCCTCAGCATGGGCTGTATCCAGCCCTTCCCCAGCCTGCTCAGCAGGCAGGAGCAGCTTCAGAGCATTTATCATCACACCTTGGCAGGAGTCTCTGTGAAACTGGAGGTTTACATTTTGGTCACTTGTGGCTGGATTTACAAATTCACACAAAAAACACAAGTCTGCAGACAGCAAAGTTCCTCTTTTACAGATTTCATGTCCCCCCTTCAGATTAGAAACATACTTTAGCATCTCAAATTAAACCTCAAGGAAGTTTTAAAGCAGGGGGAAAATCAATACATACTTGCCTTTTATCAGAGCCAGAAATTTCAATCACTTTAGATTATTTTTTTTTTTTCCTAATCTCCAAATCTATCATTTATTAAAAAAAAAAACCACTAGGCACACAAAATACTAGCATTTATCTTGAGCCTAAGTTACTAAATTGGCAAAGCTATAAGCACTTGAAGATTAATTTTTCAATAGAAAAAACCTCAAGTGGATACACTCCTGCTTATATTGAGTATGTTGAGGGCATAACCTTAAGGAATTAAGATAGTACCATACAGAACATTAAGACATCACACTGAAATACAAAAATCATTGAAGAGTGGAAAAGAAAAAAAAATAATACTTAAAAAAATAAATCTATTACATCAGGAATATTTTCTGTGAGTTATCTGAGACTGACTCCTCTTGCAAACACCCTTACACACACCCAGGTCCCCTGAGGACAGCAGGGCTGCCACAGGGGTGTCTGTGTGCTTGATTCATCCCTGGCATCCCCTGCCCACAGAGACACAGAGCCAGTCATGGGCCACAGAGGCACAAATCCTCATCCACACACAGGTCAGCAGCTCAGGGTCCTGCAGAGCTGCTTATGGCAAAAGCCTTCGGGTTAAGCAGAATCTTCCACTCTCTCAGCTATGACTGGAAAGAGTTACAAAGCAATTCAGATTTTTATGTGTTTATAGGTATTTAGAAAAATGTTTATATACTCTAATTAAGTTTCTATAGTCCCTTCTAGTTCCTTCCATAGGATTTTTTGTCATCCCTGAACGGTTACACAGCCATTATTAAAGCTGATTACACACCAAACAAAGCATCTGAGCATAGTTATAAACCCTTTACAAGGAGCCATGATCTAATACAGGATCTATGTGGCTCATTAAGAATCTGAGGAATTACCCTGAAGAAATGTACCTCTTTTATAGAATATTATTTGTGTAAAAAGCACTTTTATTGAGTTCTTAAATTACACTGGCGTATAAACTGCCAATCAAAACTGCCTATAAAGAGCAAGCAAATGAATCTGGTGAACAGGCACAAATGAGGAAGACAAGGGCTGAGAAATCAAATGAGTTACCACCATGCAAGAGCATCTGAGGCAAAAGATACATTTTCTACAGGCAGTAACATTTATTACATCTATCAGTTCAAGTCTATTGCTACCCCAGCATCAACGAGTTCACTCAAAGTTGAAAGAACTTTAGAGGATACTTTTACAAGGACGATTTTGCCCAAGCAAAATGGGAAATGAAGTTCAATGTCATTTGTCACTGGCTCCTGTGGGGTCAGGGGGGGCCAGCCTGGCTTGTTTTCTTCAGGCAATAAGCCAGCATTGGGTGTATGAGGAAATCACACCACTAACTTTGATATTGATTTACACAGAACTGAAGTCAGAACCCACCATCCTTACCATGGGAGCCTGGTCACTTGGGCTACACAGGGCAACTGATTGCTCATTTTACCAAAGAGACATAATTCTTGACAGACTGAATTTTGTATTTGGTGGCCTCTTACTTCTAGAAAATCAATTGCCCTCAAAAGCCAATCAGCCAAGCACCACACAAACCAACTCACTCCACTACATCAGTCTCACTCTCCCAGCTCACACACTGGCTGATGGAGCTCAGTTTTCTGGCAGCAGGGACATTTGCCACATGGGACACTCTCCCTTCCTCTCACAGCAGGTCTCTCAGTGCTGTGACCTCAAAGCTGACCAGTTCCTGGCCATGCTTAAAGCACCAAAATGACCCAAGGTGTTCATCAGAGCCATGAGCCATGACCACAGTGTGCTGCAAGGTGGTCAAGAGAAACAGCAGAGGAGGCACACAAACATTCTGCTGCTGCAGTAAGAGCTCTGGTTTTTGTCACAGAGGTTTAGGTTGGGTGTTAGAAAGAGGTTCTTCACCCAGAGGGTGACTGAGCACTGGAACAGGCTTTCCAGAGCAGTGGTCACAGCACCAGCCTGACACAGCTCGAGAAGTGTTTGGACAACACTGTCAGGGCCATGCTGGGATTCCAGAGGTTGTCCTGTGCAGGGTCAGGAACTGGACTTGGATGATCCTTGTGGGTGCCCTCCTACTCAGAATATTCTATGATGCTTTCCTCATTACCACTGCCAACCAGAAAGCCTAGTGCTTCATTTAATATACAGAGAGGCCTTTTAATAGCAACCAGTATTGACATGCCATCTTTAACATTTCTACTGCTGATAAAAAAAATTCCTTTATGTGTTTAGCATATTAATGTCAAGGCATAGCATTTGCAAAATGATCCTAAACTATCTTGACATAAGCAACTAAGAATAAACCCATAATCATCATAAACCATTTAACAACCTCTCAACAACATACTAGGCACCCCCAGACTTACAGCTTATCTGAAAGTGTTAACCCAATACTAAAAAAAAATTCTCAAATAGATCAATGATTGCACACTAAAATAGCAAATGGCAGGAAATCAAGCAGCATCAGCCCTTCTGACCAGGACCCTGAGGGCTGCCTGGCTCACTGGGACATTCAGCAGCTCTGCAGCCCAGGGCTTGTCAGTCCAAATCTGACCCAGACTGGCCACAAGCAAAGTCACCCCTTCACTTCCACTGGAGTGCATCTGTCCATCCCACACAAAAGGAAAAAACCCCAAAGAACAGCTAAGAAGGAAGAGGAGGGGATTTTCTTTTGTCATTGGAGTCTAGGTCTAGAGTGCACCCCAGCTGTGTTAAATTCATTAACAGCATTATGAATTTTTATTTAAAACAAAAACAAGTCTCTTAGAGTCCTACAGAAGAAGTCTCTAAATTCTGTGTAACTGAAAGAGAAAGCCCCCCAAACCAAGAACAACACACACAGTCAAATCCTGCACCTGCAGGGCATGTGGCTTTTTTAATACAGAAAAACATACTTTGACTAAATGCATTATAACCAGATACTGGTTCTTCGGACTTTGCAAAGTTGTCTTAAAGAAAAAATAGATATACATGTATTTGAGACTCTGCCCTAAACCCATACCCATTCCTATAGTCCTAGAGTATAAATTAGCTTAGATGTTGCAAACCAGATTTTCCCATCAAGACCAAATTTTAAAGCTCATGTGAGATACTTATGACATTGGTTTTTTATGACCACCATGAAATCACTTAACTCTTTCTTGAGTTACAACAAAGTGACTTCATTATTACATCTATCACTTCCTGTGACGGACATTATTTGAAAGTTTAAAGAACAAGGTATTCTTTTGCCTAAATAATGTATTAGACAGCAACAGTGAACTTCTGAAACCTCCATACTGGAAAAGTTGCAGAATTCTAGCTAATACTTTATATTTTACAGGAAAACTTTGTCTAGGTTCCAAAAGCTGCACAGCACAATATTCATCCACTCAGTATTTCTTCTGGCCTTTGCTCACCAGATTCCTGAACAAATGTGGCATTAGCTATCCTAGAGATCTGCTTGGGCAGCTAAATTTTCTTAGAAAAGATAGGTTAGAAAGGTTGCAGTTCAGGAGCAGCTGGACTGTACAGAATGTCATCTCACTGATGGGTTTAAAAATGATGTTTGGCTCCAAACTTGAGAAGCCTATAAACAGCCCTCCTCAAGCAATTCTAGCAAACCTTCCCCTTTTTTCTGAACACTGCATGCTGAAGAAGAAAATAAGGTCATGACCAGAGATGTCAAATTAATTGCCTTCCTTATCTGAAAGTGTGCTTCACTGCTGCTGGCCTTCAAGAGGCAACTCACAGCTCTCTCTTGTAAGGCCACCTCTCTCCAATTAGCTCATGCAGACACACCCCACAGCAGAAACGGCTGGTGACAGTCTCTGGAGCCATATAAACAGATTAAACTCCATTTTAACAATGCCCTGTAATACTACTCTGCCCATGCCCAAGCTTTGCCTCTTCCAGTCATCCTCCTGACTTCATTTGAACCTTCTGTCTTTTACTGTTTCTAGGGTAGGGCTCACTCTGATCTTGAATAAAGAACAACACTGTCTGCTGAAACCTGAAGTAACTAAAGTGAAATATATCGTTAAGTTCTTTCCATATCCCCAAGATTTGTTATTTCCCTTACACCAATCTTTGAGCATGAGCATGTTCTCAGTGGCACTGACAGCAGCACCAAGCTCTTCCCAGTTCATGACTGAGACAGGGTGAGCCAAGTCAGCCACACAGGGGTCAACTCCCTCTTGAGGCTCCCCATTTTCAGATTAAGGCAGAGCAGCAAGAAAAACTCATCACATGCCCCTTGAAACATCTGTTTCTTGCACTCATAAACATATTCAGTATTGTGTGGAGAAGGGTCTTGGTTTTATTATGCTTTTAACCCATTCTGTAAATCTACTGGGGGGGTCAATTTTTTTCCTAGGATCTGTCAAATTACTGAAGATCCAAAAGAGGATGTCAAATGTGTAAATGTTCCATGTTCTGAAATTACTATTTCCTCTCTGTCAAATCCTCCACATAAGAGGTGATAGAAGGAAATCTGTCCACGAGCTCAGAGCACTTTCCAGTAGGAGACAACAGCATTCTCTGCAGGAGCTGCCAGTGAAAAGGACAGAATAAACAGTCTTCTCCTGGGTTTCACAGAAACTACTGACATCAGGGGTTTGTTATTGATTCTCTCTTCCTAAAAACAGACCAGTGTATAATAACAAGTTTTAGTACTACAGTTAACACTAAAAGAATATATTTTACAGATTGTGCTTTATTACTGAGAGATTACTTGCTTTTAGATTTCAAATTTAATCTTTTCCAGAGGACTTATTTAGAGTAGAGAAGAAAGGTCCATCTGATTTTTAAAAGACAAGCTAAATAAGTTGCTCTTGGAAAGAATCATTTTCATCACATTAGGTTAGCACAAAGGTATAGGTGCTAATGTTTATATCTAGAGTGTCAGGTCCTGCAATAACATTCAGATTCTTAACTGAGCCCTCACATAAAAAATGCACAGCTCACACATACAGAGGAACTCATGCATGTTTCCACATTTCCACAACTACATGCAACTATGACATGTATATTGTACGTGTGCATATTCTGACAATCCTCTACAAAACAGCCCACACACAGAAACCAAGGCCGACTCTGCTGCTCACCCAGCTTCAGTTGTGATCAAAAATGCAATTAGAACTGTCACTTCCCCCTTTCAGGGGTTATCATTTTTCACATTAAAGAGCAGCTATTCCTCTGGGGTATTCAATATGCACCTGAAAGGGAAGAATCAAGTCTGCTGGAAAAGATCATTTTGCCTATTTCTAGTCAGCCTTACAGGTCCAAAGCACCACCTGGAAAACCAGATATGTACCTACAGTTCATTTCTGCATTTACTGAGATTCACTCAGGTACTTTTTTATCCACTTACCATATAATCACTGGCTAAGTAAGATGGACTTGCATTGCTTTTTAACAAAATCAGTTCAATTTTTAACACTGCACACCATGAAGCTGAAGCCTAAAGCTGCAGAGAGCAAACTGGCCACCATGATGTTCTGTGTTTTAACAATTCAGAACTCTTTGCCAACCAAACCTACTGCAAACTAAGTTTCCAAGCAGCATATGAACAATAATAGTTTCAAGATAAATGTTATTTCCATGACACAAATACTTACCTCACACTTCTGGAAAGATTGATCACCTGAGAAATCCCCACACACAAATTACCTCTGGTTACTTATAAAGAATGGATATCATAATCAGATATACAAGTTACTTCTATTGCTGCTACTCATACTTAAACACCTTTTCAGTAGGTTCAATAATACTTAGCACTGGGGAAAAAGCACTTAACTACTAAAGACAAAACGTTCTACACAACAGGCCAATCACATTGTGGTCTGGTCTCTGCCAGCCACACAATGTCTGTGTTTGAGGAAATCCTCTTGAGTCTGTAACCCAATCTCCATAGAAGTCCTGAAGAAAAGGTTGATGCTTCTCCAGGTTTGTGACTATAAACTTTTTTCACAGCACATTCAAATGGCAATAACTTTGGAAGGCATTTTAAAGGTCTGGGATTCAAACTTTTACCAACAGAGAGTCTGAATCCCAAGGAAAGTATCAATTTCCACAATAAGCTCATTGAAAACTCTCTTAATGTACTTATCCTTCAACTGCTTTAATAAATTAGTCCCATGGCAAAGAACAGTTACCAAAACCAGAAATATTTACAGCGCTGTCAGTATTACAATTTTAAAAAGTAATTATCAAAATGAGGCAGATTTAAGGAATAGTTTTTCTAAAGCTCTAGATGTGCTGAAATAAACCAATAACCACTCTCAATTGTCAGACTGTGAATTAGTGAGAAACAGGAGATCCTTGGTGATACAAGTCCTGGAAGTGTCAATGCCAGAACGGCCTCTGGATACGAATAAGCAGCAGTGGTAGGCACTGTAAGGGAAGATACCCTCACATTACATATATTAGAGTGAGAATTCAACAACACAGTCAAATCAGAATTCTTAATAAAGCTGGCAAACCTCTCAACACAGATGTCACCACTGAGGAATTTGATTTAATGAAAAAATCTTGATTTTTGTTAACAAAAAGGTTTGCCATATTTTCTCAATGGCAGAAAAACATTACATGAAGGTAATTGAAAGGTCTGTTCTAGTTCTGTTTTCTTCAGAAGGGTATTAAAACCTTTCCTTCCCTCATGCACTTTAAGGGGTGAGGAAAGGCACAGAAATTTTAAATTAAGGAAAGAGAAATTCAACTGGAGTGGTGTTTATAAAAAGAAGTTCCATTTTTATTAATTATTAATTCTTTTAAGTGTCAAGTGTAAAACACCATCTTGTTCATCATTTCACCAATCCAACAGTAGCTGAGGCTCCCCACAAACTTAACAAAAGCATTTTTTTTTTTTTTGCAAGAAAACTGAGCATGATTATCACCTACTGAACAACCCTTCCTGACGAATGGAAAGCCATTATTTACAGGAAGCCTTTGCAAGGCAGGAAAGGCCAGGCCTTCAAGCAGGAGAACTGGCTTTTGTTCATCCCATAAACTCTGTGAAAGCTGAAATTAGAGCCAGTGTTACACACACTGCAGTGTTGGGTCTGGAAATGCCTGAGCACCAACGTGGGCATCACTGGGAGCTGGAAGTGCTCCTGGGTGAGGCTCTTCCCACCTGCTGCAAGCTCTTGGCCCCTGGCACAAACAGATCACTCCCTCCAGGCAACTGCCACCAGCTACATCAGCCTGGCAAAGACCTCCATTGCACGTTCAAAGCACGAGGATGTCCCTGACAGGGCAGGGATTTACAATGCTGTACAGAAAATAGCATTTTTCACCCTTTTTTTATGTGTGTGTGTGAGAACGGAGAGTAGTAAGTTGCTGAGAGAGGGAATTAATATCTAAATCAAGCTTTCAAGTTACAGAACACCAGGCCAGAGCCTCACTGAATAGGGTCAGTTCTCTCTCTTTACACATTCCCAAGCTTTAATAGCCTTCACTTGCACAACTGCAGGCTTATTTTCTACAGGGCTCCCTCCTCTTTCTGTACATCACAAGCACAGCTGTAAACCCACTCTTCCCCAACATTTGAATGCTCCATTTTGAAACCTTCATTTTTATTAATAAGGAAATAAGTACACCTTAACAAGGTACCTGAAAATACCAGATGGAAACCTGTAATATGCTGCTGACAGATCCTTTTTCTCAGTGTAAGTGCATAAGTATTCTGAAGAGTAGCAAGAACATTACGGTATCTCTGGTGGGGAAGGACAAGATTGATGCTGTGTTGTCAGGCAACCAATTGCAAACTAAATATAACACTTCTAAACGCTTGTGTATCTCAAATTCATTAAACACAGAAACTAGATAAAAGGGGTTGTGTAACAGAAAACATAACCACCAGCTTTTTAAAAATCAATGTAACGGTAAAAGCACATGTGACAGCACAATTAGCTGAGATTGAATTTTTTATATTGACTATGAAAATTCCTCTGTGAAATATGCAATCCTAATAAGCATGAATGTCTCACTGTGTACACTCTCATGCAATATCAAGTTTCAGCACGTGTGCTGTGTGCAGAGATCCATGCTCCAAAGAAAGCACCAAGTGTATCTATAGATTGTTTCCCACCAGACTGATCGCACAAAACTAAGCTTTTTACACGGTAAATGTGTATCTTGAAATTTACTAAGACTGGAACATAAACAACCCTGTATTAGTGGATGGCCAAAATGTTACAGCGAGTTAGATGAGAAGAGGCAGCTCCAGCACAAAGCAAGTAAGAGACTTGTTGCTAGGGCTGCAATAACAACACCATATAATAAGTAACATGCACCAACACGATCCCATTTTCGAGAAACAAATATATTTTAGAGTTGCTGTCGATAATTGCCATCCTAAAATGTATTCCAGCAGAAGCAGATGGACTAAGACTAGGAGAGAGGTCTGACAACACTCGAAAGAGCAGCTTCAAACTTGGAGACACAAGATGACATCATGCTAATTAGTTCCTAATAATCACACTGGGCACATCTCTACTGCAACTGAGTTCCTGTGATCTCCACATACATTTGTACACCTGCACACCCCCTGTGGAGCCTCCATCCTTGAATATATTCAAAACCTGACTGTACAGTTTTGCCTTGAGCAAACTGTAAACTGTCATTATAACTGAATAAAATGTAAATACTATCAGGTACATGAAAGAAAATAGGAGCAGCTGCATGCAGATAGGGCCAGCAGACCCTCAACCATTCTCTGTCACAATGCAAGTATCAGACTTACAAATTACAACATACTATAAGGCTGAGAAAGAATTAATTAAGGGCACAGGGTTTTGGGGGTTTTTTCCAGTGGTGTGTTTTTTAAATGTGTGCAATTCTTCCCCTGATGATTCTGTCCTTTTCTGTAACTGGAAAGGGGTATGTAAATGGGATCCATAGGCTATAAAGGTGTTACCACTATATTTCAGCAACTGGGTGAACAAAGTCCTGATAAGGGCAAACAGGACAAAAAGAAAAAGGTCTAAAAAGAACTCTAAACTTTACCAAGCAAAAAAATCCAATTCAACTGTGTCCAAAACTATCCAGCTTCTTCTCAAACAATACAGGGGGGTTTTGACTCCCTGGTGTATGTTATAGACAAAATATTACCAATACTCTGTTGCTTTAAAGTGCATATATATACTCTGTATTTTGAGAGAGAGCTCAAATACAAATAGACACAATCTGTCTCTAAAATAGTTACACATACACCAAATTATATGAACCAATTGCCCGTATCTCATGTTGCACAACACTCTCTTTCCATCTTTGAGACTTGAATCTAGACCTCTGATAGCTTACCACAAGTATTTATTCAGTCTGCAGCACAAACAGAATAAATAAAAAGAGTAATGGATGCAATTTTTAAATTAAAACAGATATATAGGAAGGCCTAATTTTTGCTCATTGCCATTGTTGTGAACTGGAGAAAACTACAGTAGTTACCAATGTAAATGAAAACAAGGCCAAAATTATTATGAATTTACTTTGGAAAACACTTTTTTTTTTCCTATCAAATCCAATTCTCTACTGGCACAGATAGCTGCAGACACAGCAAACAATTAATTCCCCTCTGCACATCTGCTGGTTAGGAAAAACTTTGCTGTCACAGTAACATTGACACAGGTAAGAAATTTCCTCAGGAATAACATGTTACAAACATGACACTGAGGAAGTCAGCATGGTCCCCAGCTACTCCACACAACTAAAATGTCCTGCCATGCACCCCAAAATCACACCTGCAGCACAAGGGTGAATCATGTATTAAGCAGCTGGATTAAGCTCTCCACAATCTCTGCAATCTCTCGATGTCCTGGAAAGAGCTGAGAAGTCGGCCTCTCTCCATCTGATCCCACACAAGCCACTTAAAACAATTCCCTCTTTCTCCCTCTTAATGACACCTAATTACTGTCCCAGAACAGAGCTCCTACCTGCCCAATAATCCACTGCCTGTGCCAAGACACTGGATTCACTGAGCTCATTAAAATCCTTGTTAGATCACAGAGACAACACAGATTATTGAATTTTAAGATGTCTTCTGCAGGAAAGGATAGTTTGTCAGTAACAATAAGGGGCTTTTCCCTTTTTGTCCCAACTACCTGCTCACATCAATTATTTCTATCCCAGTGCTCTCACAACAGCCCAGAACCACTTGCATAGTGGTATTGATCCAGTTCACATTAAAATAATAAAAACCTGAGTTATTTTCCTTTTGTTTGTGTAGAATCAAGCAAAAGAAGTGTAGTTTCAGAAATCAAACAGCTGAGTACTGAGGGAAATAAATGGAATAGCTTGGATATAAGGTGCTCTTGATGCCAGAGAAACTGATGGTAGCAAACTGCAGTGTCAATTTTTAAAAACACTCAGATTTAAAGAATTTAAAGCATTACAGACCAAAACCTCAGGCTTATGCTGCAGGAGAACTGCCAGAAGCAAAGGAAAATTTAAGGACACATGTATAAACAGAACATATGGAGGAAGAGGCAACACAATGTTTCTAGAAGAAAATCACGACTCGTGAGCTACGAGAGTTCTTGGAAAGAGTCACAGGCATATGGACAAGATATATCTGCCTGATATAGCATTGTTGGCTTTCCATAAGGCTTCTGATCACACATACCAGTGAAATTTCTCATTAAATAATCTGTGAGGGACAGAAGCATGCAAGTTAAATTGGTTAAATGTTCACAAATGAATGATACAAAAATAAATCCACCATCTAATACAAAAATAAATTCACCATCCAACCCAGGAAGCCTCCAGTGTGGCCCCACTGCTCAAGCAGCAATCATGCAGAGATCACACATTGTGTAGATTTCTGCTAAAGGCTAAACTGTCCAACATATTCATAAATCAGCTGCAAAAGGGGTGAATACCAAGAGGAGAAAGTCTGCTTATGCTGAGAAAGCATCTATAATAATAAAAATGTGACTTGTCTGCAGACAGTTGTGGAGGATTCTAACAGTGCTGACTGATAGAAGAGCAGACAAAACTACACTTACAAATTCAAAGCAGTGCATGCAGAGAAAGATGATCCTAACTTTATACACAGAGTGATTGACTTGGAAACTATTACCTGGGAATGAGATTTTGAAGTCACAATCTACACTTCTGAAAACACCTTGACTCAGACTTCATTAGCAGTTAAAAAAAAAAATCAAATATTAGGAATTATTAACAAAGAATAAGCATGCTCTAAACTAAATATATCAGTGCTATATCTGCAAAAGAGGCAGACAAGAGTATGATGAAGATTTTTACGTTATTAGAAGACAGGGAAAAGTTAGATAGGAAAAAAGTGTTCAATAACTTTCATAATACAAGAGCTATAGGATGTCAAATGAAATTGCAATATGTAATTACACTGTAGAACTCATTCCCTTAGGATATAAAAATTTACAAAGGTACAGAAATGAAGTGGATCACTGGAATAGTGAGGGAAGTGTTATTATCTGCTCCTCCTGCTCTTAAGCATTTTCCTGCCCAAACACTGCTACAAAGAGGATCCAGGTATAAAAAACACTCTGAATTAGGCAGTACTGGGCCAAGCAAACACACCACATCCCACTTCACAACATGTGGGAATTGTATTCTACAAGGGACTTAACTCACATGAAGCACTACAGGATACTCTGAGCAGTTTACAGGAAATCAGAAAACAAGCCTAGACAACACAGTTTTCAGGGTTCTTCATAACCTGATGTTGTTTTCATCCTTTGCACCACAAGAGCAGTAAGAAGAAAATTACTCAGCAGACCCTGCCCAACTCTAAATCACACAGCCACAAACTCCCAGAGAACCAATGTGCACATAGAAGCTATAATGGTTTCCTCTAGTTCTAGGAAAGCAGATTAAGATATTAACTATAACGGAAACAGAACAATAAAGGTAAGAGCAAGGAACTTTATCTCAGTCCAGAAACATTAAAGATCTAAACCCAGGAAAAAATAGCCCATCAACTCCAGGGTTTATGATTTTCCACATCAGATTTTTCCTCTTACCACATACTAAGGACATTCCCTGTTTTATTTGTATTTATTGCTTTCTAATATATAGAAAAATGTTGCTGTTGAATTACTAGATGACTACATTTCCAGGATTAACATTGAAGCAACAAACATGTTCTCAGCCTTACTTCAACTCTGGAGCCAGAAATAGTACCAGCAGCTTTGACACAACAGAGGTCTACAGGAGATATTGTTATGAACTCATAACATCCTATTTATGCCATTTGTGTTTCATTTATATTATATTCCAGTGAAATCAAATCAACTCAAAGTTACAATTTGCCTACAAAAGAAAAGTGTCCAGAGCCAGGTGGTCCAATATCACTACTTGATAGTTGGGGAAATTAAGGCAAGAGAGCAAGTGTTTGTTTACTGACTCATAACAAGAGTGGCAGAATGAGTAACATAACTTTATTTCTGTATTTAATAGCACAAGTTACTCTCTGCAAAGCAGCCACATAGCTTCCCAGCCAAGGGAAAAGGCTCCTTTCCTCTGGATTTAATGCTTTGAGTTGGTCAAGTTGGATTACATACACCAAAGGCAAGGGCACAGAGCAATAAAACCAGTGATTCAGACAATTTGTGATTTATTTCTGCTTCTACCACTGCCCTGCTGCTTTGCCTTGAGCACTAATTTCACCTCATCCAGCTGAACATCATGTCCCATCCTCTGGCTCTACATGGTGCCCCTCAGTGGGCTGCAAGCTCTGCTGGGTCAAGGATTGTGTTTTCCCACTCTGCAGCACCTCTGCTCCCCACAGCTGTGTCCCCAGTGCTGTGAAAGCTCTCTGGGCCCCTGTCCAGAACAAACAGGACCTGAGAGGATCCCTTCGTGTGTGCAGAGGGAGGAAAATAAGGTAATGGGCAAGGGAGTAAAGGTAAAAAAATCCTCTTCAGGATGTGGAATGTGACTGACACAGATAAAACACCCCACCTGCAGGAGAAAGACTGTCCAAAAACACCACACAGAGGAAATTTGGATGGTTGTGTCACCACTAGGGAGTCAGCAGGCAGGTGCCACTGGAAGCACTAAAACACAGGGCAGGGTGAGCCTGAAGGTCACTAAACACTCCTTAAATTCTGTCCCCCTCCTGAAACACCTGGACTAAACAACTGCCTCTGAAAGAAAACCAGTAATGCACTACCAATTCAGCTTCCCTTTTCTGCAGGGGGAGATGGGATGCTCTCAAGACAGATCACAGTACAGAAGAAAACAAGACTAACAAGTCCCAGGCTTGAGGCATTTGCAGGACACGTAGGAAGAAGGTGGAGCAGAGTTGGTGTACTCACAGCCAGTCAACTAACTTCTTATTTTAACATAAAGAACACAGTGGAGAGCTTTAATTATTTGGGAAAGGTCAGCATCCAGTCCTACCTTCACAAACCTAGGGAGACATTAACACAAGGCATCTCTGAGATCTTTGCCTGTGAGTGGAATGGACACCACTTTTAGTGTTTGAGATGTCACGAGTAGCAAGCCACAGATATATGATGTAGGAGCCATCCCATGGATGTATTTTTTTTCAAAAAAAGCATTTTCTGCAATTAATTTGAGCAGCCAACTGTAAAATGGCTTTCAGCTAGAAATATCTTTTAAATTAGAAGCCACAACTGAGCAAATAGAAGACTATTTACAAACATTTATTATTTATTTACAGACACTCCTGCAAATTGAGGCTTCTCCATAAAAAACAAATTGACAGAAAGTTGAAAGAATAGCACAATTTTCTGTGATGAGCATATCAGACACTTTGGAGGTTAAAATTTATTCCAGGCTACAATAAAAGTAGCAGATGAAGGGTCATGGGTCAGCTAACTGGAAGACATGTGCATCAATGCCCTGAGTCCCATCATTAAGTACACACTGTAGCTAGGAATTAAGGTAATACACTTTTAAAAAACTTCAGATTGCTCCTTTTGAATTCTTTTCAAACAAACTCAGATGTGTAAGAAGTCGGTTCATTAGGAAAAGTGGGTCTTTACATTAGGAATGTTAAAGATTTAAATAGAAAAGGCCCTGGCAGGAATAGCCCCGGTGGATGGTTTTAAACAGATCACAGAGGAAGAGAGAGGGGGGGAAAAAGCCATTAATAGCTCTAGGGTCTTCCAGCACATTCTCCTCTAAAAATGCTGAAAAATAAGCACGTGGAAAGAAACATGAAAATGCTCACAAAGTCCAGGCTAGTCTCATGTCAAGAATAAGAGAGATCCAGTGGAGATCTGGATTTTCCTGAATCATTTAAGTCAGCCTTAGCAGAACATGGCTTTGTTTCTTTTTCAGATTTAATAGGTTTCTGACAGACTGCCTCAGGAAACCTTCCACAAAAAGTTGAACTTTGATTACATTACTGTCAACATTTTGGGTTTAAAGACAGATGTGGAAGCTCACTCAACCTTGCCACAAACACACACCTCAATTTAAACTGCACTGTCAACATTGCAGTACTGTTTTTAAAAAGCAGCACACCAACAGGATAACTTTCTGATCTCTGGGATACATTTATATATACATATAGGATTTTAATGTTCACATCCAATTTAATTCAAAGACAGTTTTGTGACTTCAATGGGAGCAAGATCAGATAAAACTAGCATATAATCAAGGTGTGTGTGTGATTACACCTCTTAGTGCTTCTTCCCAGCTGTAGATTTATGCAACAGTGAGAGATTAAACAATCCCCTCTAACATGCCCTAGAACCAAAGCTACAGGGTGGCTCTGCCTGTTCTCAGAAGCTCAAAGAAAAGGACATCCAGAAGTCAAACTAAAACCAAGAGACTTATATTTGCAGTTTCCCCTGTAAAGAGGTCAGAGAATGCCTTTGAGTGTCTAACTAGCTTCTGAGTGCTCAGACTGCAGACTAATCTGTATTTCAGGTCAATTTACTTACAGGCATTAAATGCTTTGAGAGAAAGATATTTATACCAACAGACTTATCATTGCCCAGTGCCTCATGCCAGCGTGTGCAAAGAAATGAACATTTTATGTGTGTGGTGTAAACAGCTACTGAAGTGAGACCACTCCTATTTTGCCTGTACCACCAAGATAGCCACAGACAACTTTTAAATCAAGTCCTTGTGCCCACACAAGCAAACACCCCAGGTGCTTGCTTCTTGCTCAGTGCCCATTTCCACAGCAAGCATTTCAGCAGCATCCCTGCATCCCAGCATGGATAAAATGATGTACAGAGCTCGTACAGAACTTCTGGCACAGCTAAAACAAGCACAGAGCAGAAATAAAACAATGGGATTTCAGAGAGAGTTTCCCACACTCTGGTCCACCTCAGTGAATTAAATGTGCTCGTCACTGTTTAAATGGATATCACTACACCTGTGGCCCACAGGAGCCAGAGGACATTTGGGATGTCAGGGAAAAAGCACTTTTTCAACATCTACACTAACTGTGACTTTGAAGCTTGACCTGCATTGGTCATCTCCACATTGGAAGACCCTTCCCATGCAACACAACAACCCAAAAACACAAGGCAATGGCAATTAAGAGTTAACATCAGGCCAATCTCACAGCACCACAGGATTGGCCATCACTCCTCACAACATGCTACAGTTCACAAATGTTTGATTCGTGTGCTGTAAATTTAAACATACTTTATCTTCCTCATCTCAACAGTATCAGATTTTACCTTATTTAATGATATTTTTTAAGCAATGCAGGAGCAAACCCATGCATTACACAAATTGATTGGCTCTGAAATAGTACTTAGATCTAAAGAGAAAAATCTACTTCTAGAAGTAACTGTTTTACACAGACCATCTCTTTTCCTCCCTTACCTCCTTTTCCCTTCAGCTCACACCTTCCAATTCTCCTAAAATGAATAGATATAGAATGGATAAAGCAGTTGAATTCATTAACATTTAAGTTTGTTCTTCCAGATAGTTATGCCTTATATAGAATAAGCAACAAAGTCAGAGTATTTCAAATATGAACTGCTGCAAGCCCAAGAGTCCTTTTTATTTTGAGAACAGTGCAATATGCAAATATGGCACTGCTAAGGACTCCATTTCAGTAAAAACTTATCACCATGTGTCAAATCAAAGCTTTTCTCCTCCTCGTCCTCTCAGTATGAGCATTCTTCATGCGAACCTGTGATCTAGCGAGAATATCTTGTATTTTTTTACAATAATGGGAAAGTTATATAAATGCACTTGAAAGCTGAATAAAGTCTTGTAAGACACAATTAGAGCTGCCAGTGTTTGTAATGTCCAAAATGTACAAAATTCATTGAATCATCAAAACAACCTTTCAATTTGGTGACGTTATTCCTTCACCTTCCCACACTCTATTTCACATTATCGTCTATTAAGTGCTTACTTTTGTGGGGGTTTTTGTTAGGACGTGTGGGAATCAGGGAGTTATGTCTAAAATTCCATACTGGGAGGTTGATAATAGAATTATCTGTAACCTGAAATAGATACAAAATCCAAACCCTACTCTGGACTGCACTTTGACACAGACTTCCCAATAAATCCAAATAAGTCATTTAACCTCTCTGCCCCATTTATGCCACCCACCAGGCATTTCACTTCTGTTCTGATGCTGCAAGTTACTGACATTTAAAGGGGAAAAAAATCTGCATTACTAGAAATGTTCCAAGTTAAAAGTAGTCCTCCATCTTTCAATTCTCTGAAGAGCTACAAAGTCAGGACTGAAAAAGGGATTTTCTGGAAGCAGTCAAACGAGACCACTTCTACAGGTGAGATTTCTACAAAGAAATGAGGTTGCTGGGAGAAAATAAAGTCTAAGCAAAGGAAGACACAAGACATCAGATGCAACACATGTACTAAAGACTGCTGTAAAAACAGCAGCTCACCATGCTGCACATTTGGGAAGTCACCATGGTGTTACCACACAAAAAAAGCCACTCTGGGACCAGTTTTATCCACAATACACGTCTGTAGTTCATTTACCTGATGAATCTAAATTGCACAGTCTGTCTCCTGTGATTTCAGCCTCCTTCAACTTATCCTGATTAGTCTTCCCAGCACTTCTTATTTAATGGTGCAGATTGGCAGCCCCTAACTCGAGGGGTTGGTAATAGTGTCGAGTCACTCGGTGAGTACCTGAGAGAAACAATTAGACAGAGTCCTCTGGCACGAAGGCAGACACTGAGTGAGGTAAATACAGTGACAAAGGCACAGGGAAAAAACAAACCCTCTTGCTTTCATGCCAGTGTAATTGATGGCAGAAGCTCAGGGAATCCAACAGGTAATTTCATCACAGACAGTGAAAATCTGAAGAAAAAGACAATATACGCTTACAGCACACGGGTTTATTTGCCAAAGAAATTTAGAGTTCCATAGCAACTGCCTAAAATAAGCGTGCATCACAAAAAATGCCAGCTTTTCCACTTGTAATAATGGCACACCATTACTATTTTTAGTTTGATTTGATGAGGATCCCTGTATTTGTAGAAGGGATTGCTTTGACCAATACTGCAGATACTTCTTTTCTTTGCAAGAGGTGAAAGGACTGTTTTAAAATAACCCTGTCACACATAAGTAGACAAAATAATTGAAATAAAAACAGATTAGATAAGACTACTAATTAACCCATTTGTCATCAACCCATCTGCTACCAACCAATTTGGTCAATTCATTAAGAAGAACTGCCTCATTACATTTAGCACAGATTATGAGAAGTATGAAGCTTTAACACTTTAAGCCAACAGAAAACCTTCCTTCCTTGTGAAAAAGTTCCTAGTTGCCTAGAAAAATCAATTAGCAGCACAGGCTGTTCAGTAGATCATTTACTCCATCTTTTGGCAGAACAAAGGAGTGCAATTCAATTGGGTTCCCTCTTCCTCTCCCACTCCACCAACTGCTGGGAACTCAGAGTGCTGCAGACACAAAAAGCCTCCTGGCACTGCTCTTCCCACAGGGGGAAAAGCTCATCACTGAATATCTTTCATTCAGAAAATAAAACTAAATGCCAAATAGTGATGCCTTACATAAAATGAGGCTGCTTAAAAGCACCAAGTCTCTGCTAAGATCTTCATGCAATAGTGAACTGGTAGACATTGGAAGTTTCCAGGCTCCAGTCCAAGGGGTCTCTGTTCTCACTGAAGTTGCCAAAAGTTATTGCTACTTAATTAATTTGAATAAAAAGATCCACACCAAAAATAAGAAAGTCAGAACATCTTTAAAGCCCCTTGAAAAGAAATGTAACTGAAGAAATACTTGGAGAAGCATGAAAAAATTACTGCAGATGAAGAGCAGCCTCATTCATTAGTCCCTGATAATATTTCCTTCCTACCAGGTTCTTCAGTAACAGCCATAAAAATCTAAAACAACAGTCAAACCCACAGAATTATCATAATTAAACATGTAGTGGTGCTTTTCTTTTAAGCTGTAGAAAATAAGTAGAAGGCTGACAGAACCAGTAAACAAGTAAGACAGCATTTTGAGTACATGCTTAGGAACAGATTTAAAACATGAAGACAATACCCAGCCCTATGAACATCACAAAAGCTCTGCCCTGGAGAACCACAGAAGACAAAACAAACCCACCTAAGATAAGAATAACTTCTCTGTTATGGGAAATACTTCCATGTAACTATTAAAATGACATTGCTATTATTTTTGCTGCTGTAATATGGCATTGCTTCAGGCATATGAGCATTATGTGCAGTAATGTAAACCATGATTACAGGAAGCAGATAAATGAGCTCACATGGAGCTATTTCCCAGTATTCCTCATTTGAAAAACACTCTTTTTTTTCCAGTTACTGTAAGACAAAAACATTAAGAGAGTCTTATTCACAAATCCATTTATGCCAATACGAAAATTGAATGCTCCAGTAACAAGCTAAATTTTTGGTGTGTTCTCAGAACTTTCAAAGTAACCTTAAATTTGCAACACAAAAACCTGGGAGAGAAATACTCAGGAGAGGAGCAGTAGGCCCATCAATCAACTCAATTCCAATGCCAGCTTGATCCCTGACTGCACCTTATACTCCTGACACAGAGTGAATTTGGGCAGCCCAAAATTTTGCTAGGCTTTACCCGCAATTTTAAGGGAAAAAAAAACTGTAGAGAAATTCTTGACTGAAAACTGTTTATACAAGCACACCTTAGGGGAGAAGAAACACTTTGTACTTCACAACTACAGATCAGATCACAGAAAGAAAAAAAAAAAAATGCAAAGCCTCACAGGTATTGCCAGTAAAGAGCAAAGCATACTTGTACAACTGAAGGTCACAAATATTAGCTTAGTTAAATTACTCAAATATGATTAAATTTTGAATCAAAAAAATTGTCTCTTCACACTGAGAAATAAATGAGATAATTACAAGCAACCTAATAAACTCTTCATTACTATAAGAAGTCAAGCATTAATTAACAAAATTAATTTCATTTTTTTTGTGTTGGAGGATACAACCAGTAAAATCTTGTACAACAGGAGTAAAAGAGGACACAGAACCTGTCAGAGAAACATCCAGAGGGAAACAAGGGAATCCAACAGCTCAGTGCTGAGCAAACCAGCTACTGAAAGGGCAGCACTCAGGGAGAGAGGAGGGAAGAGGTACAAAAGGGGAAAGAGAAAGGGGGGGAAAAGAACAGAAAATAATAAACTGTCTGCAGGGTAATCAGGTTAAAGCCATTAAAACACCTCAACTGTGCTGAAACACAGCGATTGTGACAAATGACCCAGAGATGCACAAAAAGGCAAGGAGAGAGTCTCAAATTCCCCATTAAAGAAGTGAAATGCCCCCACATAGGGAAAGATCAACACAATTTCAAAGCATGCAGATGTCCAAGGGAAAGCCAGACACACACCACCCACACACAAGTGTTGTTCAGTTTTTACTCTTAAGAAACATTGATTTTTATTTAAAAGGCTGAGCTGCCTCTTCAGTATCCAGTGCCACTTGTTGATGCCATGTTCTTCACAAAGCCTTTTTGCAGGTCACTTGGGTTAAAAGGAAACAGTGAAATTCTGCTCAGAATCAGAAAGTTGATCTCTTGACTGTGAGAAATTTCTGTCGTGCCTTAACTACGCATTTCATTTCAAATTAGGAGCTCTGAGGGGCAAATTTAATCAGAAAGTCTGACTGGCAACATCTGCCAAGACAATACATCCTTATGATGCCAGTGAATTATCCCTGTCCCTTTTAATTTGGCTTTAAGCATTAAAACAATTTGGCTAATACCTATAGCATGTTATGACCCATAATCAGTAAATGGAAAAGGGAACAGATTTTTTCCATCACAGAGTTACAGCTACATAATCTGCAGTATGTTCTGCATCTTTATGTCCACCAGTTTTACTGCCTCTCAAACATGAGGGCTTTGCTGTCACTTCAACAGAAATATTGTTCTAGATAAATTTAAATGAGGAGCAAATCATAAAGTTATTATTTAAGAAAAACTCCCATCAACTGCTGTGTTTTTACCATATGCAAACCACACACTGCTGACCTATCTCACCTCTTCCTCCTTTTTCCTACCTTTCAGATTCCCATAAACAGTCACAATCCCTTCCCATTGTTGCACATATTTAGCAAATATCTGTCTGTACAATCATCTGTCACTGTGTCACCAACTGCTGGGCAAATGCAAGCACGCTGCAGTCTAAGCACACCCAACCAAGGCAGGCATTCCAGAGCCACTGTGCCAAACCAGGCTAAAGGAGCAAGCTGGTTACAGGTGCACAGGTTTCAGCCCAGCTCATCCAGGTCAGGTGCCTGAAAACCAGAATGAATCCAGCCCACTGACAGCTGAGCTGGCACCAGGACTGGGCCAGCTACACCGGCTTTAGTTTGGCTGTTTTCACAACTCTGCTGTTTAGATGCAGGCTGAAGAATTCCAGCCCTGAAAGGGATGCAGTTTTTTTGACTTTCAGGTTGTTTTTTTCCTTCTCAGCCCCTTTCCATGCTTTACTCACTTTTCTGATAAGGTAATTTTGTCAGCTCTGTAGTGATGAAATGCCCTGATCAGAGGTCAGGCTCTAGTTGCTTTGTCTGCAGAGTCACCCACCATGCTGCAATAGTTCAATCACTCAGAGTCACATCACCTCCCCACTTACTGCCTTGGGTTTGCCCTTCAGGAATGAGCTGATAACAGTTTCTCTGCTGAAATTCAGGTGCTTTTAAATAGATCTATCAGGATCTGAGCAGCTCTTGTGAAGGAAGTCCAAAGACTTTCACATTTGTCTTTGACTTTCCACCATTAACAAGCTGAGTCCACTCAATTTGGGGCTCACTCAGAGCAAACACTCAGTTTTCCTGCCTGTCCACAAGCACCACAGCTTTTCAGGTTTGATTCTGCTCTTGCTTTTGTTATAAATAAGGGACCAGATTACCAATTTAACAATTATCCATTTATTTTGTACTACATTATAGCCTTGTTTGGATGTAATTTTGTACTACATTATAGCCTTGTTTGAATGTAATTTGTACTACATTGTAGTTGTGCTTGAATGTAATTTTATGCTTTGTTGTAGCTTTGTAAGCTAAGATCTCTCTTGTAGTTTAAGAAAGAAACCCTCACGTCGTTGTGAAGAATCCAGCTTATCAGACCTTGCATTCCAGGGCAAGAATTTACGACCACTCACCCCCCCCTTACCCCTTCCGAAGCTGGCCTGCCTGGAGGGAGGGTAGGAGATAAGGAAAAGACAGAAGAAAAAAAAAAAAAAGGAAGAAAAGGGGCTGAATATGCAAACTAGAGCTGCAAAGACCCTTGGGAGTAAAAAAACCCCTAAAATCATAATTTAAAACGAGCCAACAAACTTTTAAGAAAAATGAACCAGGCTACTCGATAGGCAATTACTACCTGGCCAGCTTTTGAGTTCCCCAAAAAGTCACCGTAACAAAAAGGTCTGTTGAAGGCACTGCCCTGAGGACAGCTAATTACTACCATCGCCTTCGTATACCCTTTGGTATACAGCCACGCCTCGTGAGGAACGCTTGAAGGCCCGGCTCTATCACAGGGAGTGATAGAGCCGAATTTCCTCCTCCTCCTCGTCGAAGCTGGGGGCAACGAAGCTGGCCGGAGCACCCACCCAAGCTGATCACTTTTAATAAAGGCTTAAAAAGGACCATCAGTCCTGCCCATTTTTTATTTCACTTTTAAGAGCATGGCAGTGAGAAAAAATAAGGAAAGAAGACTGGATAGATGAAGCACTAAAGAGAATAAGACACAACAACACAGGAAAACACACAGGGAAAAAGTCACTTTACATGGACTCACGAGACTTCCTCGAGCCCTACATTAATTTCCATTGCTCCCTTTGCCAGCTCTCAGGCACCAATGTGTCTGCCAGACTCCTATGTCACTTTCTTGCATTACTCATAAAGCCTGACAGCTCAGAACTTTGTAGATCTGGATTTCCATCTCGTGTTTGAATGTTTTTCCCACCTGAATACCTGGCTGCGGCTCTACCAAGTTGAGTGTGTTTAACTATTTTCACCATCTGTTTTCAAGTCCTTATGCCATAAAACAAGACAAAGGAACCACTGCCACTCAGGTCCCCCTAACCCAAGGCAACAGTGTGGTTTTGCTGTTCAATTTTGTCCCTTACCACCCCTGCTTGCCTTCACTATCATTCTATACCTGCTGACTGTCAATGCAGCTTTTCAAATAAAGAAAACAAACTCTTGTCTAGTGCACAGATTCCCTGAAAATATGAAAAAGTTTGTAGTTGAATTTGAAGTTAAGGAATTTCTTTG
Source organism: Lanius collurio (assembly GCA_020086605.1). NCBI lineage: Eukaryota > Metazoa > Chordata > Aves > Passeriformes > Laniidae > Lanius > Lanius collurio. The sequence goes on along the minus strand of JACBWW010000009.1, from coordinate 2,411,806 downwards.
TTCCCTAATACCCATGGAGAAAGAAGACAAAGTATTAAGTCAGTTCAACAGCTCTTCAGTAGCTCTGATACAGCAATAGTCCTGGCTTAAGAATTTTAAAAAACATTAAAGAGAAGAAATCTTCCAGGGAGAAGAGGAATTATTAACTATTTTGATATCCACACTCTACTTCTACAACATAAATTGTCCAAGAGTCACACCTTGAGAAAGAAAGAAGCCCAAGAAAAACCAAATACTTACCAGGAGAGATACTTTTCATGTTAAATGCCCAAGCCATCAAATCAAAGTTCAGAAGAAATATTTTGGGTTGACAGCTTGAATTGAATGCTCAGCTATATATTTCATTCTTCTCTACATATATATAAATAGGGAGCACAGGGGAAGTGCAATTGTGCAAAATAAGCTTTTTTTAAGCATACAGAAAGTGTCAGGATGATAAACCACATAAGCACAGAATTAAATCAAAGTTAATGGCCACTAGCTGGTATTTAACTTACTTTCATTTCTCTTTTCTTTTCATTTTTCCACCTAGCCTGCTCAGCTAATAAAATTGCCATTATAAGGGAGAAGCAAAGGCACGATTCAATGCTACATCAATTATTATGACTTTATTGTGACATACTGGCATTCAGCTGATCCCAGAAGGCTATACTGATGCCTTAGATGCAATTAATTCTTGATTGATCTAACTCACTCTAATACTGCATGTAAAATGTTCATAGACATTTGAATAATTCTATTATATGTAGGAGATTACTGCACAGAGATCATTTGAAATTAATTGCCAAGTTATTTTAGTAAATGTAAAACACCATTCTAGTCCTATTGTGGTAACAGTTATGTAACTGCTTTACAAAGTAAACTAATGAAATAAATGAACTCTGACTAATATGTGCATAACAGGGCTGAAAAGGTGAAATGACACTGGAGATATCCTATCTGCCTCTCCAGGGCTGGGGCTGGGGAGTCAACCTTTCCATTACAGAACTGAATGAGGGAACAATGAGCTCATAAAAAGGGTTTTGTCTCACTGGCTGCAGGTGAACTTAGGAGGGGCTACTTCTAAGAGCAGATAGAAGATTTCTACTAGATTATTAATAGAGAGTTTGCAAAACTGGAGGATAAGGAAACCTTCATTTTCCCAAGGGGTTGCCACAGTTTGTTTTGTGTGTGTGTGTGTGTGTGTGAGGGGTTTTTCTCAGGGCTGTATAACACTATCTGCTCCACACAGAAAGTGAATTTCACATTTGGAGCTGCTGGCTATCTCCCAGTTAAATCACAGACACATCCAGTTCACAGAGGAGCTTTGAAATCCACAAGTGAGACTTTCAAGTGAGCCAGATAATGAAAGGATTGAGGAGTTGGCTTTTAGCAGGAAGGGTAAGAGTCTGAATCTCTGCAAGTCAGGACCTGGAGAAAGCAACTGCAAAGTTAAAGCAAACCAGGCACGAGAGAGGTTTTACAGGCACAGGGGAAGGGACCTCATCCCTGGAAGCTGCCTGCAACTGAAGTCCCTGAGTGTCCCCTGGGAGCACTGCATCCATCCTTCCAATCATTCCTCCAAAGCAGAGAAATACAACACTGTGGTACTTTCATTAGGGTCAGTAACTCAGAGTCACAGGTGCCAATGCAGCCGTTGTAAAACATTAACTCTTAACTCTGAAACTTGCCTCCAAGAATGTCACAGCACTTCCTGCCCTCAGAAAATGCTCACTAGAAACTACAACTTGAAATTATTAGTAAAAATATAGAAAGGATGACATGAAAGTGGAGAAAAAAACCTTAAATTTTGTCACTGACATGCAAAGGCCATCACCCTAAGGAAGAGGTAAAGATGCTACCCCAGTTACAACCAGCCCAAGGGAGCACAATATGGGAACCCAAGTCAGTTCAGATTAGCAACAGGGTGAGGGGGATTAACCACAGCTAAGTGCAGGGTGAGATCCCCTAACATCTCATATGGATTGTGTTAGCTAAAAACGAAACTTAAGAGCAAATGTAAATCGTTACAGGAGTTTAACAAAGCTCAGTCACATGCCTCCAGCACACTGCCTGCAAAATCACTGGCAACACTGAAAACATGGTAAGGAGGGCAAAAAAAAAAGGAAGATGTGGAGGAGATGAGGTGGAAATTCTAGCACAAAGAAACAGCTCCACCTTATGTTTGAGGTGCATTAACATTTTGTTCAAACTTACCTTCCAAACACATATGTGAGGGGAAATCCAGCTAACACAGTCCATAAAACAATGGTCAAAAAAGCAACTTTGCAGCATCTTTGCTCTGGAGTTATTTTTTCCACTCCAGTGTTTGCAGTATTACTGGTGGTAATAACTATGCTCTCCACAAAACAGATGTTGTGTCATGACCTCTTTACTTTTCCAGGCTGAATTCAATGCCAGCAGTGAATTTCCTAGTGACAAAACAATGTTATGTTCAGCTACAGTATTTTTTCATCTAATTCACAGCTGCAGGGGAAAAAAAATCAAAATAACCAGTCAGAACCCCTCATAAACTGTTAAAAGTAATTAGGGGACTAGGTTCAGGTAGTATATCTCAATTCAGGTGACAGAATCCATTTACAATTGGAAAATTATATTTGCTTAACAATTGGCTTTGATCCTTTTTTTTCCCAGGCTTTACTTTAACAACAGATGATTTCTAAAACTTAAGAACTTAAATTAATGCCCAAAACAGGGAGGTATTTTTAAAAGAATTGAGATGTGCTTTTTATTTGCTGTGATCAGATATTCTTACCTTGAACATAAACATTTAAACTCAGAGTTTAAGTAACTGATGGTTTCTAAACCTCTTCTGAAATGCTACACATGGACTTTGCTCAAATATGACTGTGCTGAAGGATCAACTGAACATGCATGTAAACATTACACAGTTTAACACACAAAAAGTATCTCCTTGGGGTCCCTTGGCTGCTACAGCAAAGGAACAAGATGGAAAACACAGATGGCACCAAGGGAGAGCAAAGAGGGGAACAAGGATACACAGCCTCCAGGGGAGCAATTCTTTTTGTTGTTCTTTTTGCCAAGATGATGCTGTTGGCAATGGTTGGCAGTCAGGGCATCAAAGAACCAGTGTGCACCACTCTGGAGACAGTCAGGAGGGGAGGGGGGAAGGACATGCAACAAATTATTTCCCTCATGCAGAAATTGAGAAATCTGAGGCACTTTATAAAAATCAGTCTTGGTTTGACAAAAACAATACTGTTCATCGGGTGAACTCCATACAATTTCTCAAATGATCATCTAAAAAAGAAGGGAAAAGTCACTCCACATACATATCAAAGAAGCAGCACGTTTTGACATATAACCAGCATACCTGCTGCCCATGAGGAACAGCAGGGCACCACTCTCTTGGCCAGAGTTTATCACAAACCCTTTATCTCATCCTGACTTTGTACAAGTTGTCACAGTCACCAAGATCCTGTGCACCCTGCCACAACATAAACAATAAGGAAACTAACCCCAAAACATACAGTTTTACAAATTATTTCAAAAGTGAATTTACAAGCTACCTCTGGCATTCCATAAGAAATGGTCCCCAAGAACAGCAACTTTAATAAATATTTATGAATACATCAGTACAAACTGGATTCCACTGATGTCTAATGCTTGCTGTGTAGTAACAGAAATGTTTTCTTTGGTCTGTGATCTTCTAATACAAGTACAGATTTGTCTGACACACACACTTGTATTTACCTGGGTGAATGCATTTGGCAGTCAGTGCAGGCTGTCAGAACCCAAACAAACATCAGAACTTTGTGGTGGCAACAAATGGCACAGAAATCCATCAAGGTTTTGATATGCTGATACCGTTATTCCTGTTAAGTGGACAGGTGATTTATTGGTAAGTGGGATATGTCATCAAAACTGGTATTAATTGCAGGGCCAAAGATTAGAGGAATTAATGAATGTAATGACTTGCTCAAGTTCTGCATGAGCAGCTTTCACTTACATTAATGCTTGTTTTCTATTTTGAACTGTAAGGCTCATTTAACTTTTTTCCTTCACAAAGTTTTTTTTTGTAATCAAGGGATGTCTCCAGTTAATATTCCATGGCAGTGGCATTCTTTGTAAATTCATATGTCATCACTGATGCTTGTCATTTCTAATGACAGAGAAATACTTGGTTATCATTGAAGAAAAATTACAGTATCACTGCTTGTATTATTTTTTAATTTGATTAAGCTATTCACTGAGAAAACCTCCCACCTTTGTCAGGCATTAATTGTATCCAGGCATAAAGTTCTTTTTCTTGCCAATATTTTAGCTTGTAAAGCTCAAATAATGCTATGATCTGCTTATGTCTGCTCTCTATTTGCTCAATACCCATTGGTTCCACTTTTCCCCTTCAAGAAGCAGCTAATTCTGTATTTAGTACAAATAATGGTTACAGTAGTGTTCTAATATAGTCAGAAAGAACAGTAACTACCAAGAATCACCCTCTTTCCTTGGCACACACTCGTGACAGAAGTCTTTGCTCTGAACTGTTATAGCTTGTAGAGAAAAAAATGCCTTTCATGGTTAAGATGTCTGATACTGTGACTTGACTACAAATGCCTCTACCATTTTGTCCTTCATTCTAGGAGAAGCATTCCTTGTACAGTCAGGTTTATAAATAATAATCATAAGCAACATAACCATAAGAACCATAAGAAATAATGGTTAGCATTGAAAATATTACAGATACACACTTAGGGGAGCGAAGGAGGGAGGAAGCTTTGATTAGCACACACACACAAGCCTCCTCTAACACCCACCTGTACAATCTTCCTTTCATGTTACCTCTAACCCACTTGGATTGCATTATTTCATTAGTAATTTTTCTTTCATATACACATTAAATTCCACGATTCTCCAAACTCCCTACTAAAGTACTGTCAGTATTTAATGTTCCTTTGTTTCAAACCTTTTCCCTTCTGTTTTATTCACCTCTTCTGGAGTCCCACTACAGCTACACACTTGCTTGAAACCAACGTCATCCTCACTACACTGAGCTACCTCTCTTCAATAATACCACAATAATGGTGGTAGCATTGTGTAAAATAAACCATAAGAACTTAATAATGGATATTGACTCACTATGTTTGTAATTCATTCTTTCAAAGTTTTATCTAAATTAATTAAAGCACTTCTTCCAATACTGGTCTTTGTATTTTGTTTTACTCTTAATCCCATTATTTCTTTCTGATATACACCATCACAAGCTCTGTCTACACTTACAGCCAGCAGTACCTTTCCACAAAAATGCAGTCCTGTATAATCCTTGGGGACTGAGCCACATGCCCCCAAATGGTGTTTGTAATTCACCACTCCCTCAGCACACACCTTCCATGGGAAAGACTGATGTTCCAGAATCTTCCATTACTTTTTTAATGGCTGAAGTTTCCCCTCCTCAAGCAGGAGGGACAGTCCCTTTCTTTAAATTCTGTTTCTTCATTCACCCAAATTGCTGTACATCACACACCCCTCACTTTATTCAAAGAAATCAGACCTGCAAATAACCAATATTTACCATTTACCTTTCTTTGCTCATTCAAGATTGAGTCCATATTTAAAACATTAAATTTTCTACTATTTCAATAGTGAATATTAACTCATGCACATCTGGTTGCAATCCAAACATTATCAGTGCAAAATTCGTCTAGTTTTCCATTTCTGTTCCCTAATTCATTAAACCTAAAACCCACTGTGCTCCCTGTGGGGCTCCTGGATATCCACCCTGAGTTCCTCCAGGTAGCACGTGTGGTGTCAGGTAAAGCAGAGTCTGCTCCTCAGCTTCACTGCCCTCTCCTCCCTGTGTGCCCATGCTCCCCACCTGAGGATCAGAGTTCCCACTCACAGGAGTGACAGCTGCTTCTGGCACAGTCAGGTTTTCATCTGCCTGCATCCACCTGCAATTTCTCCCAGTTTGCCCACATGGGATTAGCAGAAGAGAACTGGTCTAAGTCTTGGTACAAAGAAATATGGGGAGATAGGAAATGTCTCTACCATGTCTTTTGGTATATCCACAGCAAAGTGATCTGGATTGGACCAACAACCTCCCCTTCAGTCCCATGGGCTGCAGTCTTTGGGCTAAATTCTGCATCAACAAATCCAACCCCACCATGCTCTTCCTGCAATGCTCTTTTCAAAGACCAGGAGACTCCTGGAGGAAGCTGAATGATCCAATCCACAATTCTGCCTCTAACTATAGCCCTGAAGCTGCTTAAGCTTTTTTCCAAGTAACTGCACAGCTGGAGGTTTTATTGTCTAGCCTTTTGTATGTCCTTCATCACATGCACTTCATCACAGATGCTGAACACGGGCTTTTTGCAGCACACACCACTCTGTACTACTCCTCTGTTCTTCCACTTCGATTCTGTTCCTGTTCCTTTAATAATTCAACCTCCGCTTTCAAGTCCACCTTTTCTTACCCTACAGAGACTAATTTTCCTTTTCCTAACTGTAATAGATTAAGTCAAATTGGTTGCAGCTCACCTCAAGGCCCATACTGCAGCAACCTTAGCATTGCCTTAGATGTACTGCTCCCCTGACGGATTGCAAATGCCTTTTCAGCCTTCCTCAGTGCATCTTCAGCCATGAAAGCTTCCTGCTCCCACACCAGAATATCTTTCAGATGACCTACATCATTATATTTTCCACTGGATGGGGAGAAATCCTTCCCTGTTCTCCTCACCTGGTGAGCAATCAGCCCCAGTGGAATACTGAGCACCTTGAATGCCCTGTTACCAAACCTGAACATTGTGTTTTGTTTTCAGTTTTTGATTTTATTCTGTTTTTCTGCTTCACTTGTGGCTTTCACCCCAAAAGACCTGGTTCACCTGCACACCACAACTTTATAATTCTTCCTGTGAGCTGTTTCAGTCAGGTCACTTTGGCCAACTGCAAATTAACTCCACAAGCAGGATATGATGTCCCTGCTCATGGCAGGGGGCTGGACTAGATGGTCTTCAAATATCCATCCCAACCCAAACCATTTATGATTCTGTGATATATTCAACTCCAAAAAGATAACTCATGTATTGGTTTAGATGCACAAAAACAGTGAAATGCAGAGAGCTATGAAGCATTGCACACATACAACACTCAGAGCATCTCTACCAGCAGATGGTTTGACAGGGAATCTCTGCAGCTCCCTGAAATGGACCTTCAGGATTCACAAGCTGCCACCTTCCAACTCTGTATTTATAGTCAGGAATGTCTACTTGGAGGTGGTTTTTCTCCTGAACCCTGGCACTGCTGGCTCAAGCAAACAATCCTGGTTTTTTTATCCTGCCTGGCTTTATTACAGATGTTTTCCACAACTCTCACAACTTTTCCTTAGACAAGGTGCTCACAGTTGTGCAGCCACGACTCAGGCCATGAGTCCTGACACTTATCCCTGTTGAGCAGGGGAGGTTCTCCACAGCCCTCCTCCAACCAGGCTGTGCTGAGCAGGACTTGAGTGACACCCCAGCACTTCCCCCAATCCTTGTCCTGTGCTTCTGCAGACATCTCAGATGAACGTGTGCGAAGCTACTGGGTAATAAAGTCATCAGAGGGAGAAAAAAAAAACCAAACTAAAACTGATCAGCACAATTCTGAAGGAACCACAGAAAAAAAACACCTTTTCCACAGGTTAAAATACTATCAACCTCAAACAGGAGGACTGTTAGTGAGAGTTAGAGTATTGTCACACACTATTGCCTGTGTTTTCAATAAACCCCACTTGACCAGCAAAAGCAGAATACCAAGCAGTCCATGGCAAAGTGTACTTCATGGGCATACTCTGCTTCTTCCAAACAGGATCTCCTAGCTGCCTAGAGAAGCACTTGAGCAGAGACATAGAAGTTTTATCTGCAGTGACAGAAATGCATTCAGAGATGGAAGTAACTCACAGACTAAAGGACTCGGAGGGACACTCTGTTCCTTGCACGTGTACTGTGCCACGTTTCCCTTTCCTCATCCCATAATATCTCCTCACCCATACTGAGAAACTGCTAAAAATCATTACACAAATAAGAGAAGGTATATGAGTGCACCTTATGGTACTTGTTGCATAAAATTACTCCCCAAAACCCCTTCCATTAGGAAAACAGCACTGCCAAGTCAAGCATCCAGAACCAAAAAGAAACCACTGTTAGATTCTTCTGCACAACCTTAATTTGCTCCCTTCCTCACTCCTTGCTGTCAGGGCTGGGAAAAAGGCCACAGAACAACCTTCAGCAAGCTGACCAACGTCTTCCTCAACCCAGCCCAGGGCAGGGCTCTTGGGATTTTTGCAATGAGACTGGCTAGCCTGACTTTTTACAGCCAATAAGGGACATACCTACATACAGGAGCTGGTTATGAATAGTTTAACATATCAATGAAACAGGAATCAAAACAAAAAAAAAGAAGGCATTGAAGATATTCCCAAAGGATGATAAGGCACTTTGTAATAGACAGTGCATGACTGTGCCTCAGCTGCTCCCAGAGACACAAACATCCCTGTTTCATACTCCTCTCTCCCAAGGGGGGCCACAAGGATGTAAGTCTGGAATATTCCTGCATTTGAGAATGTTGAGAGCTAAACCTTGCAGTCTTCTTCCAAGCTCTGTTACATTCTTCCCTTTTTGGAGCAAAAGTGTGTAATGAAGAACAAAACATGATTCTTGTTTACTACTGGATCAGAATTACTCATATACCCAAGGTGTGTTTAACGACTGCTATCTCTCTCAGGCTTTTTTTTTTTCCTTCCTGACACAGCTTTAATTATTTCAGCCTTACTAAATGGGTCATGGATATAAAATATCTGCCCTCTCAGTTATGTTCCCTGCCACTCTCTCAGCTCAGTGGGATGGCACAGAACTTTGGGAATCAGTTATGCCAAACACATCAGCCATGAATCACAAAACCTTGCCAGTAACCTAACACACAGAGCTCTGTCAGAGGCTCACTCACCACATCTAACCAGGAAGTCTGTCAAAGGAAAACCCAGAGTAGTTTTACCTTTCCCCACAATAACCTGAAAATCCTGCCTTAGCTGCACAGGGGGCACACACTCACCACATTCCATGAACAGAGCTCACTACAGGAATGTGCAGTGACATCCCTGAAAAGGGTTCACTCCTCCTTCCAGATCCCAGCAAGGTGGTGGATGAAGCACAGCTCAGTCCAGAAACTACAGAGAACACACATCTTTCCATGGAAACAATCCAAATTGAAACAGAGATAAGCACTTCCTATCAGTTTTCTTTACATCCCCAGCTGCTCAGGCTTTTGAGCAGGCCCTGCTCAGTTTCCAGGGCCCAGCTGTACATCACATGTGCACAGCTTCAAACTTCATTTGCAGCTCATATTGAAAACGAGCTCCATTTCCTCACACTCTCAGAATGCAGATGAGTTACACATTTTGTGCTCAACAAAACCATTACAGCTCAGCAGATCTATTGAAGCACAGATATGGTTCAAAAAGCCTCAGATCCCCTCTCTTTGGCATTATCTTTAAAATCAGGTAATTAAACCACAAAAATAAAAAAGTATGCTGTTCAGACAGCAAGAAATATGAACTCCACAAAAAGAATTTCAAGGTTTAGGTAGAAGGACTATCCAGGAACCAGGGAATTAGCACTGACCTCAAGGCACTCACACAATCCTTCACATGAACTAAGAAGTCCTTATGGGTGCTCAGTTGTGGTCAACATACAAGCTTGTATATATTACCTTCTGTGCCTGCTAAAGCAGATTAACCATTTAGGCAAAGCTTTAATTCTTTAATTTCTTTGCCTAAAAAGGGGCTCCCCCTGCTCTACTTCTTTACAAATAAAATATTTACAATATTAGGGAAAAACCACAGTTGAACACAATTGGTTAATTGGTTAGCTCCCAACAGCAGTACTGCCAGGCACAACCTAATTCAGCTAAGAAACTTCATTAAATATCAGATTTATTCCTGGCCACTGAATCAGTTTTTAGCACAAGAATGTATTGTAAATGCAAAGGAATTTGTCCATTCCAATCCATACAAACAATAGAAACAAAGAGGGAAAATTGACTATAATGGTGCCACTTCTCACAAAACTACTACAGTAAATTTTATCTGTGTGTGTGTTAGGGAATGGTGTGTATGTTTAGGTTGATAATTAAATTTATACATAATATATCCTAGAAAATCCAAACAAGTTTAAGCATCAGCTGTACCAGTGATATAAATATAACTCCAATAATCATCTACTGGAGACAACAAAAACAAAAATGTAAAGGAAATAAACTTTATTTAGTGTTACCTTGAAAGTCATTCATCCAACAAATAAGAAAAACACACCACAAAGCATGAAATCATAACCTTTTCCACCAAAGAAAATGTTTCATTCACCTTTGGCTTCAACTAAAAGATTTCAGAACACTGCAAAACAGCTTCATGAAATTTTAGACAGTTGTGCCTTTCACAGATGAACAGGGCTAAAATGAAAGGGAAACATGGTCAAGTTCAATCTCAACTTTGTCCCTGAGTTTGAGAGTTTGCTACCTTAGCAATAAAGCAATTAACAGCTCTGATATTAAGGATCCCACTGATAAATAAGAAAGCAGCAGTTTCACAGGTCTCTACTTCTGTGCCTCCTTGCAGTTTCCTGCCACATAAAATATATTAAGAATAAAACAACCCACATCTCAAAAACCAGCCAGCCATCACTGAGCAGATGATGTTTAAGTGAGGAATGCGTCCCTAATTTGCTAATGAGCTAATTTGCTAATCATTGTCACCTTAAATGCCTTCCTGATCTGTATAAAATTGCATCTGAGATGCAAGAGAGCCTTTCCAATATGAAATAACACAAATTAGTATAAAAATGTAACTTGTCTTTAAATGCACTCACTGCATTTATGTTAAAAAATATTTATGAGACTACACAGGTTGCTGTTTCAAGAGGGAGATCTCACACCACCCCACTTAGGACATTACAAGTAGCAGAAGTAATATCAATGTACAGCTGGGGCTGTAAGGGCAGACAAGGCAGAATGACTTAGAGCTCATTCAGTGTGAGAAGTTCTTCCATCTCCAAAGCACTTTAGGTGCAGAGCTGTACAAAATTTCCCATTCCAAGGAGTTATAAAAATTCACAGATTTTTACATACAGATTGAGATATTGCCACAGAAGGATCCCAAAGACACACAGAAAACAACAGACCCTAAAACACAGTCCATAGGTTCAATTGTCTTGATTTTTTTGTACTACAAGCAAGTGAAAGAAAAGCAACTGTTGTAGGCATTGACAAGTTATAATAAAGTTTCTGCAGTATTTGAAGCTGTATTCCTAACAAGGTGACAGCTGTATTCCACAGGTGACAAAAAAGAGGAAAAAAAGCTGTAGGACCACTCAGAAGAGAAAAATTTAAAAGGAAAAGAACTACTGAATTCAATTAAGAGGACAGAATAATGTAGAGTTTGTTTTGTTTTGACAGATTTCAAAACAGCATAGGGAGAATCAGCAAGTCTGTATCCACTCCTTCCAGCCAGGGAATGGAGACAACTGCCCTTGGCTGAGCAAGGCCACTCCTTTCCCTTCACTGTCACATTCTGGCTTCTCTGTGATCATTTTTCAATGACCAAATTCTCATATAAAGTACCTTTGGCAATGTTTACCAAGCGGGATTTACCAGAGTTTAGAAAATATTTCTGACTACAAGCTGAAGGCCCTGACACTAGAAAAACATTTCAGCCTGAGCACTGTGGCCACCAGAATAAACCCCACAGTGCCATTGCAGGGATTTTTTTTAAGCAGTCTGAGGATCTGCAGAGTTGCTACATAATTAAACTAAAAGCTTTCAACTGCACACATGTGAGCATACATTTTTCATCCCTTGACATTTTTGGTCCATCCAAACATTGCAAAGGGAACACTGATCATTATAAACCTGCCACGTGTACATTCTGAAACTGCCCAATTCAGATCTTAGACCAGCAATACAATACACCATCAGTACACCCAAACCAGCAGCCTAAAATGGAATTTTAGAACTTCTGAATGGCCAAATTTTCAACAATCAAAAAAAAATATGAATCCAGAGGCTAAGACTGAACAAGTAAAGAAACAAGATGTGAAGAAAACATTGGAATAAAAGCAAGTATTTACTACCCAATAAAGAAATCTTCAACATGCATAAATCCTTGTAAAAAATCTTATTAAATATATTTAACATTCAATTGCACAGACAAAATAATTTTTATTGAAACAAGTTTGTTCATGCTGGCATTTAAAATCTCAGACAAACCCAAAAAATAATGGAATGAAAGTAAGAAGTTTTATGAGTAACCTTATGAACTGCACCATCAGTGATTGTACTCAACACCTCCTGCAGACAATGCTCAAAACCTCTTCCAGCTAAGGCTTCAGAGTATTTCTGACAAGTTAATCAATGCCCTCAGACATGAAGGATCTGCTGAATGAAATAATCTCACAGAGCCAGCAGGGACACACGCTGTGTATTCCATTAATTTACTTGTAAACGTCAGGATTTTCTGTTCCCTGCTTTGCACTTCAAACAGTGACAGCTCAATCCCTCTGCACCACACTGTGCTCTGCTCCACAACACTCACACTGGTGTTGGTCCTTGCTCTAGTGTTCTCCTCAGCTTTTGGGTTGTGGATTGCTGTTATTGTTACTGCTGTGGTTGGTTTGGGGGGCTTTTTTCCTGACCATTTTCTGCCCAGTTAAGTAGCACCCATGCCAAATAAAGGCCTTCTAAACCACATTAGGCCTTCCCCACACTGCCCAGTGGCAGGAAGGGGAGCTCTCTACATGCAGGTTGTGTCAGAGGGCGTAGCTTAGATCTTCATTCATTGCTTGAGAGGCTGTTTGAAGAAAAGCTCAGAAAAGAACGGTGCATAAAGAGAAAATTATTCATCTCTCGTTTGCTGGGCTGACCAGAAGACAAAATAACATTCACCTGGCAATTGTGTACACTGCTACTCCATTATCAATGCTTCCAGAACATGGAAACCTTTCCACACAGATCTTATGGAAAAAACACAGCCCTTTACAGCAAGCACCTACAAGAACTGCTCTGCACAGGAGTAGGTCATGTTCCTTTCTTCCAGTAGCGAGAGAGGAACTGGCTCCTGACAAAGTGGGTGAGCTTGGTCTCTGTGCAGAACATCGTAACGAGCGTTGCTGCCAAGCACAGGGCACCTGTGCTGACGTGGATCAGCCTGGCCATCCAGCCCTTGTCACAGCAGAACAACACCTACAACAAAGAAAACAAGGGATTGCAGGAAAACCACCCATCAAAAAGTGCATTTCCTGTTTCAATGAGAAATAAGGTCCAGCACATCTGTCCAACACACCAACATCACCATCAAACCAAGAGCAGGTTTGCCACATGCACTGACCCTACAACGAATCATCTTTAGGAGTCACAAGATTTACTTTAAGAAGATTCTGTCAGCAAAAAATACCCAGTCAGTAGATATCTGGTAAATGAGGAAGCTGCTGTTATCTGGCATGCAGAAATATGTTAATTGAGATGACACAACACTTCGCTGGTGCTATCATGCAAGTCTGCTACTGTACAGCAACATATCAGGGTATTTTCTAACAAAACTGGAAATCTCCCATTCCAAAAGATAAAACTCTCCCTTCTCAGGCATAATGGATTTTCAAGCTGTTAAATTTTTGTACATAGAAAAGCTACCATCTCCTTAATAATGAGCTGCACAATTACCATCTTGTACTGGAAAAATGTGTTCAATGTGCTCTTAGAAATTTTTGTTTCTCTTCTAGTTTTGGTTATTACTTCTTTTTATTACAGAATTTTTAATGCAGTGGCATCAAGAAACTGCTAAAATTTCAGTTATTAACAACTAAACACATCGACTGTCTACTCACAGAAATGTGCTAAGTTTTATTTAACTAGTCAGATGCACCTTGTATAGGTGGCAGAGAACTTTGGTACAAAGAATCTCTTAACAACATATCCTGCCCTTCTGTAATGGAAAATCTCAGCCTCCCCTCAAAAGCCTTTTTTCCTAATGGCATCCTCCTATTTGTGGACAGAAAAGTCACCTGACAGCAGCATTCACAGTGAGAGCAGAGAGGCAGCAGCTCACCTCTGAGAAAGCAGTGATCACTGCACTGATGATGTAAACCAGCAGCAGAGCTGGTGAGGGGAGCAGGCCTGTGAGGGGCCTGTGGGTGCTTTCTTTGAAGTAGTCATAGATGTAGTGGGTGCTGTGAGCTATTCTGATGCCCATGTTGAAGCAGTTGGCAAGGATAAAGCCCACACTGCCATACCAGTGGGTCAGGAAATAAGAGATGCACAGAAACATGAAAGACAAGGCCAGCATAACAAAATTGTACCTAGGGAAAAAAAAGAAATAATTTAACAATACATGCATTCATTTACTAATTATCTTTTATTTTCTAACATGAATAACAGAATTTCTCTTACCATCTTCTAGGGAAAATAAATCTGTGAAATTAGATGATAAGAATTTGAAAATAGAAAATACATCAACCAAATTAAACCAAGAACTACATTATGGAATGAAATTGTGTTACACTAATCAGTTGTGCACTCACTGCAGAAAATTGAACTTAATAACAATTATTAGTTATGTAAAAACTTGTACATTTTTTGCTATGTTATGTAAGGAATATATTAAAGAAAATGAATGTTCAACAACAAATTAACACTTTGTTTAGTTTCTTCTATAAACAGTGACTTGGAAAACCAGTTCACATTTTAAAAGGCTTGCAAAAGCAGCCCTTGTTAAGTCAAAAAAGATCCCACTTTGATTGTGGAAAATAGACCTCACTGAAATTAATTTGCAAGGGTCACATGAGGGACAGCCTAGACACAGAATCAGGAAATAATCCAGCCTGGAAGGGATCTCAGGAGGTCACCTCGTGCAACTTCCTACACAGTAGTGAAGCACTGGGTTTTCCCACACAGTTCAGACCACTCCTAAGTCTATGTACAGTAACTGGACATGAAAAATGTTAGTAGCTGCAAACTTTTAAAGTTTGAGAAAAGTATAAAGTCAAGTGATTGTCTTTAAAAGTGTAACTTCAAGCTCATCTGTGTAGAAAACACATATTTGAATTATTTTCCTAGTTATTAATGTACCAAATGCTAAATTAACAATTATTTCTTAGTTTCTGACTTTTTTACCCAAACTTTTCAACTTTTCCTAAAGCTTATACATCTAAATCTAAATGTAGACACAGCCTAGCAAGGAGTTGCTTTTCAGCAGGGCAGGATATTGTTATGTCAATGTCAAAAGCTCCAATCCCTTTATAAGGTCAGCCAAATAAATTTACAGGAATATTTTGGAGCTACTGTTGCCTACCTGTCCACTTCTTCTTTGCACATTAAGGCAAATGTAAAACATTCTGTTACTCCATTGACAGCAAGAAACAGGACGTATAAGGAGTAACACCGGAGCAGATCTGGACCTAAAAACCACATTAGAAAGACAAATAGATAATGACTTCTTTCATCAAACCACATTGTTTTTACAATCACTAAGAGACAAAAGTTGTAGTGTTAATACTAATTATGGACACTTAAGTTCATTTGAACAAGTTTCCTGACTAGGTGTCTTGACAAGAACAAAATAAACAAGGCAAAGGATTTTGATGAGCTAAGTCACAGATTTCAATGGCAGTTTCACAGGAAAAAAAAAAAAACAAACTGATGATTTATGGAAAATTCATCATAGATGTAGGGTTGTTTTTTTTAAAGAGTGCTGGTTTTCTGCCAGGTCTGTAAATCTTTACCTGTTCCAGAACTGAGCATTGAGCCTCCATAAATATCCAGAGCCAGCTGAGAATAGGCATAGCCAAAAACGGTGATGGTGAGACCTATCAGGAGCACAAGTTTCAGCAGTGATTCCAATACATTTGCAGCCATAGCAACGTCATCCTGAAAAAAAAAGTAGCAAATTACATGAACTAGAATCAATGTAACAATAGTCAACCTCATGCAGAAATGCTGCTTCACAGGAACAAATAAATCAGTTTGCACAGAGTAAAAAGGTGTGAAACTTATCCACTGTTACTGAATTATCCATACACGTGCTCTTACCATCTTTTGTATATTTATTATTCCACCATTCTACCATTTCTACACACCAGGTAGATTTTATATAAAATATACACACACAAACACTTCCCTCAGTCCACCAAGGACCTGAAGCAGAGAATCCTGCACTAATGTGCAGGATTGCTACAGGCTGAGCTTCACGAAGGATCAAGAATATTATTCTGTGGAACAAAGCTCTTATTCATTAATCCTCCTCATACAACTCAAACACACAAGAAAAATACAATTCTTTTCTTCCCAAAGCTGCACTCCTCAGAAACATAATTTAACACCTATTGATACATTTAAGTTAATAAAGTACTTCCAGATAGCATTTATTTAATAGATTTCATGATTTAACTAATGACTTCCTATATCTGGAAATACACAGTAGAGGTGTAGGCTTTACATCACACTGTTTGGAGCAGCTGATGTTAACTTCATTGATGCAAGGCAGCCCTATGCCACTGCATATTTTAATTTCTATTTCATTAGCATTTTACCTATTCTCTTTTCTTTTTGGTCCAGTCTCACTTGACATTTCTGTTCTCTACTTTTCAATTTTAACAGCCTCAATACTCAAATTCAAATACACATTTCTGTCCATCACACTTCTGAGATGCAACCTACCTGTAACAAAATTATAGCATTTGACATGAAATTAATCCAAAATAAACATACCTGCTTCTGATCCTTTACAGTCTTCCCTCTTTCCAACACTTTAGCAAAAAATACATAAAAGCTCTCCTCGATAGGCAAAAAGATAAACCTGGCCACCAGTGAACCAAGGTTATTCACAATATCATATACACCTTAAAAAAATAAAGCAATCTGTGAATTTTAGATACATTTTAATTCCAACTCTTTAATAACAACTTGAATTCTAATTTAACATTTCATAAAAAAAAAAAAAAGAGAAAATATGTGGGATTTAGTGCAACACTGAAGCAGTGTTCTCTAAAAATTCTAAGTCACAGCAACTACAGCTTAAAATTGTTCATGCCAAAGATAAGACAAAAGTACCAACTACACAGATTTGAATCTAGAACAGTACTAAATCATATTTAAAATTCTTTCTGTAGAGGAATTTAGAGTATCCTGATAAAGTTCATTGAATGAGAAAAGGAATGTAAGGATCTACTGATACAGGGAAAGATTAGGATATACATGGAGTGAAAGCCATGCCTGCCCATGGCAGGGGGGGTAGAACTAGATAATCTTGAAGGTCACTTCCAACCCAGGCTATTCTATAATTCTATCATCTTAAATTGATTATTATTATTATTATCTATATCAATCATTCTCTGAAATGCATCAGAAATATCACAAAGGCTTTGAAATATTATTAGCTTTTCAAGCTCTTTTCAAACACTTTAAGTCATTTTCAGAAGCATGTGAAGAGCAGTGACTAAGAAAACTCTTCCACAGTACCACCACACTTACCCTGATCTCCAAAATTTAACACATTCAGAAAGGTCATCACATATCGTTCACCTGCAAGTTCAAAATAAAGAACTTCAGAAATCTCTTCCAATACTTTTTCAGGCAATTCCAATACTAAGTATTCAAGAGACAAAGTCAAATGGGACAGCACCTAGTTCTGAAAACCCTCAAAAACTCCATTCAGGTTGGCAATCATGCTTCATCTCCCCCCATCCAAGCTTTCTTAAGCTTTAAGTCAATTTTGTAAATAGTTTTCACGAGCCCTCTTCCCTCACACTTCTTTGTTAAGCCTCACCCTCTGTCAAAATCTGCTTTAAGAAGGACTGTTTGAAGAAACTCCAAGTCAACCGTGCTTCCTTCCAGTTAACAAAGGTCTGCAAAAAAAATACTGAAATGTAACAAACATCACTGAAATTACAGAGTAGAAATGGAAAAAGGCAAGGCAGAACAACACTGTAGGGCAGCTCTAACTGCAGTGGTGAGGAAACTCACAATGCCAGTTACTACCAACTAATGTAAAGTATTCCTGAATTTAAGCACCAACACCACCCACTGATGTGGCAGAAACTGATTCCCCTGTTGAAAAGCGCTGTTGTTGCAGATAAAGTACCCACAGGAGTATTCTACAGAGAATATGAATCAAAGTTTGATTTAAGAAAAAAACACCCATGGTGTTTAAAGTGTCAATGTAACCTTCACCCTCACTGCAGATATGAATTGTTTGCTGTTCAAACTGTCCTTATATTTATATATAAGACTTGCAACTAAGAACCACCTTTATCTTTTCAATCTGTAAATCTTATCCAGAATGTTGCCTTCCTCAATGAGTCCTGCCATTTCTTTCTTTGCCTCCTTTTTATTTGAGAGACATTTGAGTGTCCCTGGAATGCTGTGGAACATTCATGGTTATTTTTTGCAGAGGTCAAAGTACCAAAACCCATTGTTACATGGTTCTGGTTTCTTTTCTGCCTCACATCCAGTGATACCTGGTCATTCCTCTGCACAGTGCAGATGGTCTATCTCCAGTTAATGTCTATTAATATTTTGAATAAACCAAGTCAGCAACAACAAATCCATAACCACAAAGAGTTCAAGTTTCATGATGTTTTTCTGACAAGAATTTTACCAATGCAAACTTGAAACATAATTTCTATGGGGTTTTTTTTATTTAAACTATCATATCTTCTACAGTGCAAAAACACCTCAAAACCCACTCAATTAACTCCCCTGTCTCAAAGCAACATTCAAAGTGCCCTCACATGAGATTTTAAGAAGAAAATCAAGAAATTGTGCAACTTACCTCATCTTCCATGAAGTTAGGTAATAAAGCTTTCATTCTAGCAACTGGAAATGACTTCTTTGTGGCTTCAGGAGATCCCAAAAACATCACAAAATAAATTACATAGCACATTACCAGAACACTGACATATAACAGCTGGAAGCATCAGGAAGGAGAGAAGAAAAACAGCGAAACAAAATTAACTTAGAAATGCAGAATTATATACTAATTGAAAATACAATGAGAGGAAAATGTAAGTAGTCTTTGTGCTTATCAAATATTAAAACTGGGTAAGGACTTGAACAGCTCTTCAGAATGCTGTTGATCTTTTTATCTTTTTTTAACGTGTAGATTATCACAGACCTTTGGTAATTTTCCTGTTTTATTTAGCTTTTTTAGAAAGCTAAAGGTACAATTATAAAGCAATTACTCAATCAAAAGTCAAGCTGACAGAGTAGCTACTGCCTACATCTCTTAATTCATAGAACTTTTCCATATTCTATCAGTTATAAGCGATCTACAAAAGCCAGGGCAAAAACTGAAGGAGAAAATTTATCCCTCCATTGTCATCAAGAAAAAGTTTTAATGTGAATTCTTTGCACTTGATTAGCACCTTCTGATAAGGTAATGCAGGTTGGTGGTACGAGCTGATAAAGCTCAGTGTGAGTAGAATAACATGTCCTTATTTGCAAGATGTGCCTTCACAGACAGGAGGTGTTTCCTTGTACCTCCCTTTAACTCAATGTCAAAGTACCAAGTCAATAATAAGTATCCGGAAAATACCAAATACAAATTCTAAATCTTGAACCTCCCAGGAGCTTTTTCTCTCAGCTCCCCAAAGTTCTTTAGCAGGCTAAATGTCAAAGGCAAATTAAAATTCAGCTGAGAGAGAACAAAGGAAACTTACCTGAGCCAAGGAAAAAATGTAAAGGCCCCACTGAGGATAAAGGATTACTAAAGTAACTGTCAAAATGCATTTTGACACTACTGAAAGGCTTTCAGCAATTACCTTTAAGAAACACAAAAGAGAGAAGGGTTATTTTCTGGCAACCTAACCACGTACATAAGCTTAAAATACCTAAGTTTAATGCACAGAACTTTTGTAGGAATGGAAGATTTTCAAAGCCACTATGACTTTATCACAGAATTTCTTTCTGCTGAGCTGGCCAGCTTAGACTGTAATTTCTCTGTAAGTTTTCTATTCTTGCATTTCATAATTCCTCCACTGCATTTTCCCACTCCTTTAAATGAGACAAAAGGGAGAAAATTTTGTTTGAGACTATCATGTTCCCAATAGACACATTTCACAATTTTATGTACAACTATGGAAGTAGCGTGCCTCTCCCTCCAATTAAAACCTATGTTTCAGTACTTAATGATCTCAAAGGTAATAATACCTAAATAAACCAACTTGCTTGCTTTAATGGGTACAAATTCCTGGTTATGTTACAAACCAGGCCATGCAATGCTAAACAGTACACACAGGGGGTTTTTTATATGCTTGAATATAAAAACATCTAAGTCAGTAATCTGCTCTTTTCAGTAAAAAGATTATTCCCCCACACGCACACACCCCACAGACTTTACTAACCTTAAGTCTCACAAACAAATGAGCTTGTGCTAAAACCCAGAATGGCTCTCCCAGGAGTTCAATAATGGCAGAAAGACCAAATGCCACTACACCAGCCTGATAATGAGGAATCACAGAAGGGTCGGGTACTTCAAGCAAGTGTAGCCAGACTAAGCCCAAGATAACAGACCAAAAGACACCAAGAGGGACTCTAAAATGTTAACATAAAAACTAATTAATGGAAATGTTACTTCAGCAGAAAAAAAAAAAAAAAAAACAAACCAAAAAAAACCCCAAAGAAAATTAGATTACAGTATCACATATGGCCACAATGATTACACAAATAAAAGGCCCTGAGGAATTCATTTCTGTTGTTACTATAGCAAGAATGAGTATTTTCCTTTGTAATGAACACCCTTAAGGCACTCTTTACACAACACAGAAAACATTTTTCTGAGTTGTCCATTTTCTATTCCAGAGCCTAACATAAGGTCAAATATCTGCATTTTTTTGCCTTAGGACCAAACAATTCTGATCCCACATCAGCCTGCACATCCCCTTCTGCTGACACTGCTTCAGGAACACAGAGCTTCTGGCAGAGTGCATTAAGTTTTACATCACTGGAGCAAGACCTCTTTGACCTTCCCCCTATCAGACCCCTAAAATACTTGACATCAAGCTCCTAAGACATATTTCAAATGCTTCACTGAAGTTAACCTTCATTTTAAGTTATGCTTCTCTACAAGGAAAATTTAAAACAAAAAAAAAGATGCACACAGTCAATGTTATCTCTGTAACTTAAAGCTCACTTGAAAGGCTATCACACAGCAGAAAGCTGACTACAATTCAGATAAGAAAACAGAACTAATGCATTTTAAATATTCCTATTAGACCTATCCCTGACAGGGACAATCCCTCTGCTTCATACCTGGATGCAGATGACCACACATAAAGCCCCATTCCTGGGCCAGATCCAATAAAAAGCTGGGTAGTTTCAGGGAAAGTCAGGTGTCCCAATGGCAAAATACCATTTTATCATACAGGGGTAGTTCTCCACCATATCAGGCAGGTAAATTTACTTCCCAACCCACCTAAGTGGGGCTGGACAAGAGCTAGAGCTGACAGGGGGAGAGAGAAGTGAGAACCAGGAAGGAGAAGGGAGAAACAAGTCATAAAATCCACTTGACTGTAATGCATGACTGCACTCTCTTGTTGCAGCATCCTGTGGACTTCAAGTTGTTCTGCTATAAATAGCACCACAGCTGAAAAAAGCAACCCTACTTCTTCCCTGTTGTTTAATTCCAACTCTTTTTTCACATCTCTCCTACCATTTATGTTGCCCTGGCATTAATCCACATCAGGGCTCAAGACCAAAAACTTAGTCTGAGAGGGAAAGAAATGATATCTACAGCAGGTTCACAAATGCACATCAGGTAATAAAAGAACAAAACTGAGCAAGAAGAAAAAGAAAAAACAAAGGACCATGTATTTGTGCAGCAGGGTTTTCCTTCAACAGCTGCAACCAAAAGGAAACTCAAGCAACAGAAGAAACAGCTCCAGGTGACACCTCTGGCAATGAACTTCCTCATGTGCTACAAGTCCATAAATGCTAAAGCACCAGCCTTGACCAGCTTCCTGCACCAGTCCTGAAACACAACTGAGACTTCTAAATGCTGAAATAATTACCTCACTAAATAAACACTTCCCCTCATTCTGCAAGCTCCCAGATAAGAATTAGAAATTCTAAGGAAGTAAACTTTTAAAGGTATCTTACGTCAGCCACAATAGATTAATTGTTTTCGTCCAGTTTCTCTTTGCACTTCCACTCAAACAAGCTCTGCGAAACGCCTCCCTGGCGAGGAAGACAACTGTTGAGTACAGTAGAGTCAGCCTAAAGAGGGTGAAAAGACACAAAGGAAAAAAAAAAAAGTAAAGAAATTATTTGTTTATTTGTTTTCTATAAATTGTGACTCCTTCATGCAATAGCATTACAGTTTTTACACACGACTGCCTGGCAAACAAATCTTAAAGGTGTGCAAACATGGTGATACGACTTACAAATATCACCATCTCCTAAAACGGAGAAAAAGTAATTACACATGACGATTCAAATGGCAAGAACACACAATACAGACTGTGCAGACACAGAGTCTATAGTATAGAAAAAGCACGTTGTATCTAGTTTCTCCTCTGCAAGCTGATGGTTTAAACACAAAAACCAGGCCAATGCTATCGGTGTTTCAGGCCAAAACACACCTGAGGAGGCACGAAATGACCAAACACTGTAACAGACCCAATAGCAAATTCCACAGCATTAATCAGAGCATAGGCAGTGGCACGGCACAGACCGCGGAGCCGACACCAGCACCGAGCACAAGCCCTGCCCCACAGCACCAGCAGCCCCGGAACGCCTCACAGGTGCCCGCTGAGCCGCCTCCCCCTCACCTGACATTGACCACGCCGATGAGCTCTCGGGAGAGGTAGCGCAGGGTGAAGGCGTTCAGCCCGAAGGTGACCACCCGGAACAGCACCTGTGAAAGAAGCCGCACGGGAAGCACCTGCGGGGCCCCGCCGAGCAGCAGCAGGAGGAGGATGATGAGGAGGAAGGAGGGAGGGGCAGCCCCGCACCTGCAGCAGGGCGCTGGACGAGGCCAGCCGGGCGGTCTGGCCCAGCACGTCCTGCGCCGCCATCGCCCCGCTCCCGCCGCCAGGAAGTGGCGCGGCCGCCGTCGCACCGGATTTCATCAGCGGGGCGGCACCGCCCGGCCCGGCTGAGAGGGGGCACGGCGGCACCGCCCGGCACGGCGCTGAGGGGACACGGCGGCACCGCCCGGCCCGGCGCTGAGGGGGACACGGCGGCACCGCCCGGCCCGGCGCTGAGGGGGCACGGCGGCACCGCCCTGAGGGGGAACGGCG
Source organism: Lanius collurio (assembly GCA_020086605.1). Classification (NCBI taxonomy): domain Eukaryota; kingdom Metazoa; phylum Chordata; class Aves; order Passeriformes; family Laniidae; genus Lanius; species Lanius collurio. Next base: position 2,388,536 of record JACBWW010000009.1, on the reverse strand, counting down.
GCACCGCCCGGCCCGGCTGAGAGGGGACACGGCGGCACCGCCCGGCACGGCGCTGAGGGGACACGGCGGCACTGCCCGGCACGGCGCTGAGGGTGACACGGCGGAACCGCCCGGCCCGGCGCTGAGGGTGACACGGCGGCACCGCCCGGCCCGGCGCTGAGGGGGAACGGCGGCACCGCCCGGCCCGGCCCTAAGCGGGCACGTCGGCACCGCCCGGCCCGGCCCCGCCCTGAAGGGGCACGGCGGCACCGCCCCGCCCTGAGGGGGCACCGAGCGACAGGGCAGGACACTGAGGGGACACGGCCCGTGACAGTGTGGAACGGCCGAGGAGCTCCAGCCCTCCAGAAGTGAGGCGCAGCGCCGCAGCCCCGGGCTCCTCCGAAGCCAGCCCAAAACTGCAGCCTGGCTGGGAGGAGGTACCGCGGTAAATGGGTTAAGTGGAGCCGTTTTCCAGAGATTGCTGAAAAACCTTCCGAGTTCCACCAATGCCCTTTCTAAACTGAGGGCAAACACACCAGCCTTCTGTGACCTAAGGAGAAACAACCGAAACGGAGGGAAAACAGGCTCGCTGCAGGATGGGGAAAGGATCTCTCTTCGTTCTGTGGAGAGAAAAAACAAACCACACAACCACAAAAACAACCAAAACTCCACCACCTCGCCCCCCTCCCAAAAAAAAGCCACCACAAGAAACTCACCACATAAAACCCACCAAAAAAAAAAAAAAAAAAAAAAAACAAAAAACCCAAACAAAAACAAAACATCAACGCAAAACCCAGCCCAAAGGCCAACACACCTTCAAATACCAACATGAAATGTAATTGCAACAGATTTGATAATAAACTGCATTGAAGCCTTCCAAACAGACAGGACCCTGGACTCAGTGTAAGTCAGGACAGTTACAGATTATTTCAGATCACTGTTTAAGCAGCGGTATATAAAAAGATTGTATCTTTCTATGTTACAGAACGTTCCCTTCAGAAGCACACTGCTTCCAGCTCAGAGGTCACATTTTTCTTAGCAATGCTAGAGTTGAACTAAGATTTTTCCTGTCTAACAGCTGCAGCTACAAAGAGCATGGGGGGAGGGAAGTATCTGAGCCCTACTTGATCACAGTTTCTTAGTGACAGACTGCAAACAGCAGCAGTTTAAATTAGGGTCCTCAGAGAATCTGGGGAGCCAACCAAAATTCTTCAACTTCATGCAAAGCACCCACCTCTCCATCTATTGTCTTCTGCATGAAACCTCCTTCTCCGAGCCATTTCACCCACCACTTTATTCCTTCCATGTTCAGAGTAGTTTTCCAGGCTGCTTTTTTCCCCTATTTGGTCATTTTTCCTAATAACATTATTTAAGTAATCTGGAAGTGATATATAGATGTAGATATATGTAGATATGTGACAGAGGAATATATCCTATGATTAAAAAAACCACAAACCAACAAAGAAAAAACCATCAGAAAAAAAAAGTATTATTATCCCCTTGTAAAGATAGGAGATGGAGAGAGAGAAACTAATCTGGGGTAATTGCAGAGAGATTTTGAGTTATAGAAGAATGCTGTAGCTAGAGGGAGGAAGCATTGCCATTCCCCTCTCCTTTAAGCAGTTTCCCAGTTATCAAATGGAAAAAGCAATTAAAATACTCTCCTACCTCAGACTCTGGAGTTTCTTCTTGTTGCAGTAAGGGTGATAACAGAAATGACAAGACTTCTGGTATGTTATGGCTTGCACTGATCTCAGTAAGGGTGGATGGAGTGTGGTGATTAAAACCCATCATAAACTACCAGATAAGCTATACAGGGAAACAAAAATGGAATAGAAGAGCATAAAGCAGGCACCATAGAACTGTTCAGGCTGGAAAGGACCCGAGAGATCAGAGAGCCCAACTAGTAACCTAGCACTGCCAAGTCCACCACTCAGCCATATCCCTAAGCACCACACCTACTTGTTTTTGAAATCCCTCCGGGGATGGTGACTCCACCACTTCCCTGAGCAGCATGTTCCAGTGCTGTTTTGTTGAAGACATTTTTCCTAATATCCAATCTAAACCTCCCTGGCACAACTTGAGGCTGTTTGCTCTCATCTTATTGCTTGTTACTTGGGAGGAGAGAGCAACACCCACCTGGCTACAGCCTCCTTTCAGAGAGCTGAGTGATAAGGTCTCCCTTGAGCCTCCTCTTCTCCAATCAGTTATCACTGCCTTTACAGCTGCTCCTCATACGACCAATGCTCCAGACCCTTCAACCATCTTAATTTCCCTCTGGACAAGCTCCAGCATCTACCAGCACTCCAGTAAGGGGGACTCATGTTATTTTCTCTCTACACATAAACATTTCCGTGACATAAAGGGGTAACTTCAAGGACTAAAATATGAGAATTCACTGTGCTATCTGGAGGCACTGGTCTGACCTTTTCAGGCATCAGTAAGTGACAATGAGCCATGTTTTGTTGGACAGTTTGGCTTGTCACCTCATAAAACCAAACCAGAAACATCTGCAAAGCCTGAGGGGGTGGAAAAAGAAGAGGAATAACTGTAACTCCAACTGGTTTTTATAGGAACCAGCTTTGGCACTCGGAGCCTTCGGGCACTGACGCGGCTCGGCCGCGCGGTGGCGGCACCGGCCCCGCCACGGACCGGGCGGGCCGGGCCGGGGCTCGTCCCGCCCCAGCGGCACCTTCCAAACTGCTGCGGGTTGTGTCGGAACAACAGCCGGAACAGCCCCGCTGGTGATGGGACTGTGGCACAGCACGAGTCCAACTCACAGCAGGAGCAGTGTTTCATAGAACAGTCTAGATTGGAAGCGACCTTAAAGCTCATCTTGTTCCAACCCCCTGCCACAGCCAGGGACCCCTTTCCACTAGACCAGGTTGCTCCAAGCCCCATCCAATGTGGCCTTCAACACTTCCGTGATGGGACAGCCACAGCTTCTCTGTGCCAGTGCCTCACCACTCTCACAGTATAGAGCTTTTTCCTAATATCTAATCTAAACCTACTGTGAAGCATTCCCCCTTGTCCTGCGACTCCACGCTCTTAAGTCTCTCTCTGTCTTTCCTAAAAGTTCCCTTCAGGTATTGGAAGGTCACAGTTAGATCACCCCAAAACCTCCTCTTTTCCAAGCTGAACAATCCTAATTCTCTCAGCCTTTCCTTACAGCAGAGGTGCTCCATCCCTCAAATCATCTTGGCATCTTGGTGGCCTCTTCTGGACTGTTCCCAATCCTATGCTATGGCCCCAGAGCTGGATGCAATAGTCCAGATGGATCTCACCAGAACACAGCAGAGGGGCAGAATCCCCTCCCTCCCTCCTCTGCCACCCATAGTGCTTTGGATGAAGCCCAGGACCTGGTTTTCTGGGCTCATGTCCAGCATCTCATCGACCAGCACCCCCAAGGCCTTCTCAAAACACAAACTGACCTATCAGCTAACTTAATTTTATTCACAACTATGCCTGAACAGGCCTAAAAACTGAGTTGATAGAAAACACTTGCTTTTAGTAACATAATTTGAGAATAGGTTAAGGAGGACCAAGTTACCAAACTGGCACAAAGTGGCCCAAAATCTTCATGAGAACATGTAGTCAAAACAATTGCTCTCCGATTCTCACAGCAGGCAATGCCCACTTAGAGCATTCCTGCATCTTCTCAGCACAACATATTCCACTTTTGGCTGCCCTGAGGCAACAGCTTGTGGAGGGATACTCTAAAATAGTTCACTTTTCTTAACAGCAACGAAGGAAAAAATTAACTACTACAGAGATCTTTACAGAGTTAGGCTGCATCTGGAACTAAACTAGGCAGATTTTTCTCCAGCACAGACTACATGCTCCATGATTAGGCATAAAACCCCCCATTTTTATTAAAGGTATGTGAAACCTCCATGTCAGAGAGAACCCCTTTGATTTACACCAAAGTTTAGTTAGCCCAAAAAGACCAGGCAATGTATATACAGGCCTTAGAATAAGTTGGGATTGTTCCTTCAGAATTGAAAAAATGAAAAATTTTTGTGTTTCAGTATCTTGGTACCTGTGTTCCACCTGGGGAAGTTGGGGTAACTAATTACCCCATTAATAAGGTATTTCAGGATGAAAGGTGGACTTTGACTTCAAATCACAGCTTTTATGTAGCCCAGAAAACATAAAACCTGTTAAAAACAATTAGAGACCCTCTATAGTATCACCTCCCTCAGAGAGGAAGACTTTTCTAATAAAATATTTCCCAAAGTAAAGTGAGACTGGGCAGCAGGAACCTAGTGAACCTATTGAATCATTGCAGAACCAAATTCAAATCCAGTATAGAGGATTATTACAATTTTGTATTTCATTAATGCAAATAAATGCTGCATTTTAGAGTTAGTAATATATTTTAATGTCTTCATTTTATTTGTGAGTTTCCATTCCCTTAAAGGTCCCTTGAGGAATCAAGCTAGTAAAACCAACTGTGCTATGAAATCATAGGCAGCTCTACCTCCTGGAATAGTGCATGATGTGACACAAAATGACAGACTGGGCTGTGAGCTAAAGACTGTAGATTTCTGCAGTTGCTGAAAAAGCTTTCGAGTCAGGACTGATTTTAGAGCAAAACAAATACTCAAAACCCCAGGTGCTGGCTGAGCAGCCTTCCCCTCAATGTCACCCTGTCCAGCTGCTTCAGTGCCCAGAGCCCCCAGCCCAGGGAGCAGCCAGTGGTGCTGCTGGTGCCCTGCTCTGTGCCCCGGGGCAGGAGGGGAGGCCCTGAGGGCAGCGTCCTGCATGAAAGGCTGGATCCACACCGCTCCTGCCATCCCTCTGCCCACACCACCCTTCTGACCCATGGACATGGATCCCAGGAAAGCAGAGGAGTGGTGCAGACCTGGAGCTGTAGGGTACTGCTCTGCAGAGCTCACTCATCCCACTCCTTCCCCCAGCCTTTTTAAGGAGCAATGGCCCTTAACACAACTGCCCTGCCTCTGCTGCAAGTCCACATTTTGCCATTTCATTAATGAGGACAAAACAATTTGTTCCTGAGATGGCAAAAGGTTGTTTTTCCTATTCTGCTCAGAAGTCTTGTGCCAGCAGAGGCCAAATTATGCTGTCCTGTCTTAATTTTGTTTCTTTTTCAGAAGAAAGCATTGAAGAGGTCAATGTCATTTTCCTGATCATCTAAAGTTTGTTCCTTTACAGCAATAATGAGGAGGTTGGGGTCCAAGCAAGGAGTCACATGGAGACTCACCATTAAATCTCATTAAGCTCTCATTAAGCTCTCTCCTCTGAGCACCCTTCTTGGATCACAGACACATCTGGGCCTGGGGATGTAACATTTCCAATTCAGTGCAGAACTGGAGGAAGAAAAAGAAGAGAGTCACAGGCCATTCACCAGCAAAGGACACATTAGGAGTTACTGCTGTGCCAGTTTTTCCTCCCTCCAACCAAAGTTTCCCTAAGAGAGCTTTTTAGATTAGTTCCTCAGGCCCTGTGGACTGAGTTAATCTCTATGAGCATGTTAAATGGTTAAACAAAAATTTTCCTTTTTTTCTTTTTTCTTCCTGGCTCATTATTAGTTCAGCAAGGATTTAACTTATGTCCTCTCTTTGGGATAAAAGAATCAAGGGACTTTCTGAAGAATGCAGAGAAGTGGGTTTTTCTGTGATATGCAGCATTAGAAAAAACAGTGTCTCAGCTTCACAGCATAGCTTTTGACTTTGGAGTGCTTGTTCCTTTTGCCTTGCACATTTTCACAGTGCCTTTAATGCACTGTTTATATGTAATTGGATCAACTGCTTTTTCTGCCTTATCAGTTTCACTTATAAATTCAACTTGTATTTATTGAAATATTTTACTTACAGAGGACTAATACTTTCTCATATATGAAATAATGTAACAAGCCAGTGTTCTACTCAAGGGAAAGGCAAAAAAAATGTAGCAAACATACAGGTCATAGTAAAATATCAAGGATGGGATAGTGCTATGTTTTTAGAACTGTGCTAAATTATTGACCTGCATACTTCACAGTATATTAGGCAGATTTTAAGGAATAGTACGTATTGATCAGAAGAGCAAAAACAAGTGTTCTGCACAATGTTTTATGCTTCCAATAAGCTTTTTTTTTAACCTTTTCAATTTAGAAATCTGCGACATTCAACAGACATTTTAAAGATCTACCAAAAAAACACCTTCTGGTTATTTAATCTGGAGAAGCAATAAATTACAATATTTTGTCACAGGAACTGACAAGCTCCTTGCTTAGAATTCATGCAAAATGAATTCTAAAACATGTACATAATCAATTCTGCACCATCTTAACTGTCCTTTGTGTTCTAAATACTAAGCATTTTTTTGTATATATTTTTATATGTTCAGCTGAAGAGGATTTCTGTCTTGCCTTCCTCAAGGCTAGAAATTGCAGCCATTTCTGCTAGGAACAGTGTCTGTCTTACCTGTCTCTTGACTGTCTTGGGAAGCTTTGTATCAACCCCTCACTCTGAGTACTGGTAGACAATTTATCTAATTGCTGTGTGCTTTAGAAGCCTATCAATATATGAAATAAGAAAACTAAAATGGAACAGCTCTTGATCTTTTTGGAACATTTATCCTGTCAGCAATAATCAGAGATAAGAAGTTCTCCTGTGGGTTGTTTCTTTTACCTTGCAAAATCTCACTGACTTCATTTATTGCTCATGTCAGTTTTGCACAACTTCAACTATCACTATGATCAGAACTGTTTCTGGAGGGTAGGACATCCTAAATCCTACCCTGCAAACCTGAATTATAAAGGTGAGCAGGTGCTGAGGCAGAGTGTACATTTGTCCTCCTTCCTATGCATTCTGTAAGATGAACCCCACAGTAAAACTTGCTGCTGTGGGTTTGGTGCCAATGCCTTGCTAGTGAGCAGACAGAAGGGGTTTCTGGTTAGAACAGCCAGAGAAAATTTACAGGAACACATCTTGCAGCTGTGAGTACTTGTACTTGAAAACTCTTTACTAACTAGTACTTGGCATCTTTCTTTGCACTACAAAATCATTCCATGAGCTCCAGGCTGCATCCTTTGAGAAAAAATGTACTTGATAGAGAGAGGTGCAAAAAGTCTGCACAAAAGACTGCTACTTGCTGTACAAACATGTATATTCACCAATACTATTTGCTTTAATACTGATACAGAAATAAGGCTCTGTTTGTTAAAACACTTCACAGCTGCCAAGAATTCAAGCAGAATAATCCTCTTATATTTTCGAATTCAACAAGAAGTGTTATTAAACTTGCTTTGACCTCAGCATGATTTGTTTGTCCATGAAATAACCTTAAGGCTTTTAAAATCAACAGTGACAATAACTCAATGAACACAGTAAAATACACACTGTGGAAGGACTCAGCTGGCAAGAGCTTCTGAAATACATATGACAGGAATTTGGATTCTGAAAATTTACTGAATGCAAGATATTTTTGAAAAAATATTCCAGTTTCTCATTCCTTTTTTTTTTTTTTAAGTCACCTGGAGACTTTTGAAGGAGATGGAGACATGCAGGAGTTTTACTTAACAACCAGCAGGATATGACACAAAAAAGTGGGTTTGCTACTCAAAGTATTTAAGCATCTAAGACAAGAATCACTTCATGAACTGCCTTAAAAAGGTTGAGAATGCAAAATTTGTGAGTCACCATACACTGCCTTCAAACTATGTTCCTGCCATTTATATAACACTGTGCATGCTCACCTGTGGAACAGTTAATTACGAGTCAGGTATCTCTTCACATCATTCATTTCCATCTCACTTGAGAGCTAACTTTCACTCTTCACTGAAATAACCCCTCTCACAAGACAGTGATTAGTCTGACAAATTGATAGAATAAAATGCCTTCAGCCCCTTTATGGGACCTCCTCTTGCATTCAAGACAGCTACAGCTAGGTGCAATACATTTTTTGGATTCTTCTTATTCCTTAGTGGCAAACAAGGAATGTCTTAAATCAGATGATCCCAGCATATGTTTACCTATTCAGTTTCAGAAACTCTCACATTCTCCTTCAACAGTTAAAATTCACTTTCAATACAAAACTCTGAAATATTTGAAAAAAAACCTCACTAGGAATATGGGAAGCAGAGCTTAAAACTCTTCCCAGCAGAGCTTTCTCAATTAAAAATAAAGAAAAGGAAAGCTCTTATTTCACCTTTTAGTGGGAGGTTACCTAAACACATCCTTTCAATATAGGGGAACAATACTGAGCACCAAAGTCATCTCTGCCTCTAACCCAGATGTCCATAGAGTCAGGTCCCTGAGCTTCATTGCCTCCATCTGGATCAAGAGCATGACTTCGCTGCATTTCTCTCTCTTCAGACAAAATTATTCTCCCCAAGCTCAAGGAGGCCCAAGGTCACAGTACAACTCACCTTGAAAGCCCTGTTGTTGGGGCATTAGGAACAAGGCTCCACACTCCAAGTTTAGCTGCACTGCCACCCTCGCTGGCTCAGTCTCTAGACTTACATGGAACAGACACTGGATGGCTTTGCTCTGAGGACACCAGCTCTCCTCAAACATCACAGCTCTGGTGACAGAAAAACAGAAAAGACAAATGAGATTAGTCATCACAAGATGCATTTCTGCAAGTCTTCAAACACAAGATCTTGTGCCGCGCTAACAACACCAGGGGATTTCCCCAACTTTGTCCCTTAAGGAGATTGCAATAAAAAAGCTCCCCTCTCCCTACTCTACTAAATAAGCTGCTCTGTTTTATTTTCTCTTATAGACATTTTGTTTTCAGCTTTGCTAATCACTCTGAGTTTGTGTGCTAAGCAGTCAAGTAGAAAAAAACTACTTTTCTTTGTTCAGCCAAGTTGTAACTGTATTACAATTGAACCATGATGTGTCAACAGTTTGTGTGTAGCATGGAAAAAAAAATAATATATCCACTCTCACTACTAGGATTGGGTTGAGGAGGTGATTGTTTGGTGTTTTTTTAAGGAGCAGGTATATTAGGCTAAATTCCCAAATGGCATAAACCTCCTAAAGATAACAGCAACAAACTGTTTCCTCAACTGGGCTATGCACTTTTGCTTCCTCTCTCCCTCTGGGGGTTCATGGTTTAGTTGCAGAGAGTAAAAATTCATCTATTACAACAGAAGATGCTGTCATCCACAACTAAATCCTGGTGAAAAGATTCCTTGTAGTACTATAAAGACATATGGGCATAAATTATTAGGCAGCCTACACTTAAATACAGGGAGTCTAGTTTTAACATGATCAGAAAGGTATTCCAGACACATTCCATGGGGTCTGTTTCAGTCCTTGAGGATTGCATGAGGGCTGCATGGGCACCTTGGTGCTCATATGTCTATGTTCACTGTACTTCTCAGGTTCCTAAGAATTTATGCTGTGTAAAGAGCTGTATATCCTACCAGATATTCCACTCCACCAGAAAGTCTGCATCCCTACACCAAGAGTCATGGGTTGGCTTCTTGCTAAGTGGAAGAGAGGTGAAAACAAACACAGTCAACTCTATAGGCCATAAGAGAGCAAAAGTAACCCAAACTAAAACAGGAAGAAAGAATGAAAAAAAGGAGATCTGCCCAGGTCTATAGAAGAAAATTCTTGAGAAAATGTATTGTCCTTACCCAGGAGGAGAAACTCTGAATGAGCAGTGGGCAGAACTGCTCAGAGCCAGTCAAAGGAGCTGGATATTCCTCTCACAAATATAAATGTCCACGCAGAGCAATGGCCGTGCCTGGTAAGGAGAACCACATCCTGGCTCTTGTATTCTGCTGTAGCATCTATAACCACCACTTCCATCAGAAGAGAAATGCTAAATGGAAGAAGTTTCATCTTCCTGTCTTCATAACTGTTATGTTAGAAAGCTAAAGGTGCAGCATACAACTCCCATTAATCTGGAGCCTTGATCTGTCACTGCTACCTTTACTCACTGCTGTGCAGCTTGCAGGCCATGGTTCACACCACCCTTCATTCAGCAGCAGGTTTCAGAAGCACTGTGTACTTCACCACGTGTCTTTAGACCTCCATGCCTGTCCTACCTCAACATAAATTTAAAATTCTTTTCTTAGAAACCAGCAGTATCAGAGGTTCACTGTAAGAGAAGTCACAGGAGTCGTTTAAGGTTTTTGTGTATGGGAGAATACTCCCACTCACATCCTGAAGAATGTGAGGAGGTTCAAACAAAAGGATCTGACCACATGTCTGGGACTAAACCAGCAATGCATATCTTCTTCTACCCACACCCTGCTCCCAAAACGCAATCTGTTATAAAACTAGTTCCTTTCCATCTGCATGCAAAGCTCACTATTTTATGTTATCAGTCTTGCTCAGAGTCCAACTGAAAAAGCAAGAAACTGTCAGTGGCAAATCTTGAAACAGTTTCAGTCACAGACACACAGAGAACACTGTAACTTTTCTATAGAAACATTTAGGAACACAAGTCCTTTCTGACTATTCCACTGATATTGTATCCTTAGACTTTAATCACTTCATCCACTCTCAGATGCTAAAATGCACTGGGCTTCATTCTGTAATGCTGTTGGTAATGTTTTCAAATGCTATGTGCAGGGTTACTGTAGTCTGGGAAACTTCTGGTCAGGAAATTATATAAGAAATTAGCTTTATTTTGTTCCTGCAGTTCTGGAAGTCTTCCAGATCTTTATGTCACTGGCTGCATGTGATTATCAAAAAAAAAACCCCAGCGATCTTCTTGCCATGACTGCAATTAATTCCAATATTTAGGTATGGAATACATAATTTGCAACACTATAGGCCCAAAATTTAAGGTAATCCATAAGAAAGTCAACAATACTTCTCTTCATGCCATTCTGGATGTTTCACCAGTCTTATTTAAAACTGCCTCTTTCCTTACATATTGTTTTTTCAAACATGCTTTCAGTTATTCCTAAGAACATTTACATTAGCAGGATGGAACATGTTGAGTCCAACTTAAAAAATCCAGGTGACTTTGAAATAACTTCATATTTTTTTATCTCCCCCCACTACTAACCAAGAAGAACTGTCTGCTTGTTAAAGACATCGTCAGTTGTGACTGCTGCTTGTATACTGGTATAATTTCTTCTCTTTATGAATAAAATTGTTTGCTTTCAAATGTCATTTACCAGTTTCTTCCCTGATATAGCACCCTATATTCTTTTCCTTACCAAGGTAAGTGGAGTGGTTTGGGGTGTTACAGGCCACTAAAACTGAAATCTGCACTGGCAGGATTGCTTTTGAATAGTTCTGTAATAAGTCACTGAAAATTTAACAATGGAAAGCACTGCCAAAGCAGGGAAAGCTGTTCAAAACCCCAGATTTTGTTCTCAGCATCTTACTAAAATCACAGGTTCTTTCCTGCTTTTTAGATAAAAACCACAAACATTTGCAGGGAGATAGGGAAATAAAAATCATTCACTTTATGAGTTTTTTCCACATTCAGCCACTTTTCACCTCCAAAACAAAATCCTGCTTCATGAAAGAGCAGATTCAAAGTCATTCCTGTGAAGTTAATTCCATTTGGTCACACCAGTAACACAGAAGCACGTGAGGAGGTTACAGCTGAGCAGTGCAGTGTAAGAGACAAACTCTCAAAATTCAGCTAAGAAACCCCTGAGCCTGTGCTTTGCTACTGCCACCACTGGTTTTGTTCCATGACTGCTACCAAAGAACCTGGCACAGCATGAAAAGCTCTTTGCTGATAGTGGGGCAAAGCCTGCTCATGCCTGGTCACTCTTCCACTGGCAAAGGAATGTGCTCTTTGCTGCTCTGCTCTCTGTTGCGAAACTAGAAAGGAGATACTTCCCAATATACAGTAAAACATAAATAAAAACCCATAAAATGTCTTCAAAAGTGCCTATGGCAAATGGACAATGCAAAAACTCTCAACGCTTCATCATATTGGAAAAGGAGAAAAAAAAATCTTGACAAATAAGACACATTGCATCAATAATTTTAAAAATAATTATGATTCTATATTTAGAAAATAAGTCAGACACTGGATTTCACAACCATATGTGGAAAACATTAAAGGGAAAACTGGATGGGATTGCCAAGGCAGTATGGGGCCAAGAATTGCCACCTTTTATTTTAAACTCACCCTGAAACACTGGTGGGGCAGAGGGGAAGTTTCACACAGCTTTCCTCTACAACTACTGTTAAAGTAAATTTGACTGGCAATATGCAAAAACTGGCAGAGCTGGAATGATGCTGACAGCACCAGGACTAGCTGGGAAATTTTGGGACAGTTTCCAGTGTTACTGCCCATTGTTGGCTGGTTTGTGAATAAAAAGGAATTTTGAGTCTCATTATTGCAGTGCAATTTATGAGAGGAGTAGATAGAAGAGCAAGACTTCCCTTGGAAGTGCATGGGAGGATTTTCACAGTCAATAAGCAGCACACATTAGCCAGAATTTTACTGCCAACAGTAGAAAATCTGTGAGTATATTGTCAACATAAATAAAAATGAATGGCTTGAAGATCCATTGTTACTGTTTCCTTCTGAATGTGTATGCCAAGGATTGCAAAAACGGTCTTGCTCACAGCCCTGACAAAAAATTACTTCACTATTAGTTTCTTCTTTTTTGAGGAAAGTTTATACCCAGTGAAAATTCATCAAACTTAAAGAAGCCAAACAGTAGTTTTGCCAAAAGGCATATGGCCATGTTGGCACTTCCTCTGTCCAATCCTTTGCACATCCAGAACAGCACTTCAGTATTGATTAATTGTCAGAATGCTCTAATGAGACAAGCAAACAGAAATCTGACAGCCAGATGCTACAAACAGCCCTCTATTCAGTCAGATCATGGGTTATCCTATCACTTATTTTCCCCAGTATTTTCAGGCTAAATAGCATAACTGGGCTTGTGTGTTCTCAACAAGCAGATTCAATACAGTGCGTATTTACAGAATTAAGTACAAAGGTAAATGGATCATCAGACTGGGGAGGGAGAAGGAGCAGACCATTCCTTTGTAAGATTAAAAAACATTTTGGGATTTTTAGTTGTAAACAGTGCCATGCAATTCCTAAACTTCCTTTTCATCCCCGTGTTTCCCAAATACTTTGTCCTTCACAAGATTCTATTTGTCTCATGGAAAAACCCAGTATTTCCACTGTTCAAGCATTACAGCTTGGCAGGAGGGAAGAAGAAACTACGTATTTAGCTAAGTGAACCTGAAAGTTGAATTTACAGACTGAAATAATGCAGAGACTATAAGAACAAGAGTCCTCCTCTTAAAAAAAGACCCAAAAACTGCATTGAGGTATTTAGAGCCACAGCTTGTCCTCTGTCTTCCTTTTGATCACCCTGGAGCATGCAGCTCCTTAAAAGGACATCTGGGCAATCCTTCCCTTCTCCAAGACAAAATATGAGAGGGGTCAAATGACTCATTATGGATCCAGACCTCGAAGGCCCCACCACTGCTTCACCCTCAGGCAAAGGATGAGGACATGCAGAACTCCTCATTCTCCCATGGGAAGATTCGTACTGAAGGAGTCAAGTGAATCAATGGGGGAACAGACCAAAACCTGGCACCCTGGGAATGAGATTGCAAAGGCTTGGATGCTGAAAGGACAAAATATATGGATTTAGTTCACTTGTTTGCCTTCTCAGCAAAACAGCATTCAGAGCTCATCCAGAAATGAAAGCAGTTCTGGTGTTCAGTCCCACTCCCACTACCTGGAACGAGGGTGCTCTGGGGCTTAGCACAGCAATACAATCTGGGCTCATACCCTGCTGGAGAAATGGGGAGGAAACCTGCACACATCAGAGCCCCAACAGAGATTTCACAACTACTACCTTGATATTCTCCTCAAAATCAGCCAGGACAGTCCCATTTCAGAAGTGACAGCTGACTGACTGATCTTTAGACTAACTACCCTGGCAGTGACTCTTTAGCTCCTTCCTAGACGTGCTTTCCTTAGCACAATATAAAACTGCAAGCATTAGATATCTCGTGTGTGTGCACAGAGAAAAGTACCTCCCATTTCCCCAAGACATATCAGCACAGGAGGTACCCCAAATGAGTTCCTACATCACCTTCTGAAGGCACTGGCTTTAAGAGATTACACAGTATGCTCCTACACCTGCATAAATACAACATTTGTCTGGGTACTGGGTTTCATTCTAGAGTATTGTGACTGCCAGCTGTTATTCTGAGAGACAGATAAGGTAAATAATTAACAGACAGGACATTCTTCCAGCTGCTAATGCTGTAAAACAATTTCTCAGATGTCATCCCAGAATTAGATTTAATACTGATTAAGCACTTAATGTGTGGCGAAAGACAGACAACTGTAACAGAATGAACAGTGCCCAGAAGTGCTGATTTTTATCTGCCTGGCTTTTTGCCTCCACTGATGGCAGTCAATTAAAAAGCATTTTTTGCATGCAGACATCAGTTTTCTGCCCTTCCTTTCTGCACTTCTCTCACATCTCTGTTAACAGTGATGTGCTTTCATTTAGCAATGGGGCACCAGTACCTGCTGCCACAAGCCAAGTCACACTGAGGTGTGCTCTGCTGCTCAGGAACAGATGTTTCCCTCACAGCACACCAGGCAGGCTGGCTGTTTTACACAAAAAAACCCCCTGTCCATGCCTGCTGGGCAGGCCAAGGAGAGGAGACAGTCATCAGGACACTCAGATCCATCCCATGTGCACAGGGCACTTCCTTGAGTCACCACATATTTCAGAGGTGGAATTCACCAGGTTTTGGTTTTCACACTCGGTTGTCAGAACAGGTGGACAGCCCCAGGAGCTGCAGGAAAAGCCCCTGTCACTTCTCAGGAAGGAATTGAGAAGTTATTTTAGCCTTTGTGAGAGCCAATCATTCAGTGTGGGCTTCTGATCAGATATTGATACCAGGGATGTTGCTGGTACAGACACAAACTCAGTCATGTCTCAAAAAACAAGCCTTCCACAAATGTTTCATCAGCCAGGATCTGCATCTCATTATCACTTGTAACTTGCCCAGGCTCTGGAATTAGTGAATCCAAGTTAATGAGGACTCTGTTTAGCAAAGAGATCAGTTCACAATTAAACTACATTTGTAAAATGGGGGTTGAACATTAGCATGTCTGTAGGGCTTTTTAAGCTGCAGTACCCAGAAGCTGTAGTATAAATGGACTTGAACACATTCCAGTAACTTATATAATTAACAAAGATACAAAGATCTTTAAAAATTTAAAACTGCAGCTCCACATACTGTCTCCAACTCTGTCCAGTCACCCAAGAAATCACATCCACCCTAATACAGTTATGGATTTCAACTTTAAAAGCATTAAACTGATTCTCATCTAGTGACATATTATGTTGACTTTGTTAAGAGCACAGTTAGGCTACTGCTACTTGAAATCTTCACCACAAGCTCTCCAAGTTTGTTTTAATGTCACTTTTGACACACTGACAAAGCCAAAAATTCCCAGTACTCTGTAAGAGCTAAGTGTTACGGATAGAGCAGATCTTAAGAGCTGAAGGCACTCAGCACTTGGATGCAATTCCTGGAAAAGCTTCAGGAAGCTTTCATTAACAGTGTTGAATCAGTAGGTATTATAACTTTGCTATTATACAGTTACTAAGCTGATTTTTCAGTACCTGTAGAAGCTTTGAATGTCTGTAAAATACTTTTTGTAAAATAGAAGTGTCAATTCTGACTATTAAAAGGTTACTAGATTACATTTTTTTTCTACAGGAACATGTGCACTGTGCTCTGGGTGCCTGCACTGATGCAGCTAAACCAGCCTGGACACTGCACTGACCTCTGCTGAAGTTCAGCACTGCAGGGCAGTGTATAAAGGGTCTGTTCTGGGGCAAATGCTTAAAGCTGAGGTAACTCCTCTCTGAACTTCACATATTAGATGGGAGTAAATCAGCAGTCTGAAAATGTTAGTAGGTACCAGTTAAACTCTTTTTCTTCTTCAATGACCTCTCACTCCTAGCCCAGAAAAAAGTGCAACCCTAACACCTGAAATACTGTTTTCTTCAAAAACTGCATTTAATAGAATGCTGCTACTATGGAGCTGCTGAAAATCACAAAATTCATAATTATTTTCTAAACAAAAGCCAGTCAATGGCAACAATAGGAATCCTTCAACACTATTGACAGACCTTAAAAGAAAAAAAAAGGTGAGTGAAAGACTTTGTTGGAACATGAGAGACTATGAACTTCAGACCTTTGTCCAGGCTACAGCTACAGACTACTCAGCAGCACCTTGCCTTTGTAGGCTTTCTCTGTATGACCACATAATGTAAAAAATCAGACCCACAAAGCCCAAACAAAACAGAACCAAACCTCACACACACACAGAAAAATCACTGGGGGAAAAAGTATTCATACCCATCCCTCAGTGAAAAGCAGCTGTTGCTTACAAACACTGTGAGGAAGAAAAATCTCCTTCCAGGAAGCAAACAGCCATAGCTTGAGGCTGGAAGTAGATGATACCTGCACATGATAAATCTCAGTCTGCAGCCATCAGAACATCATCAGTGATTTCAAAGATGTCCTGATTAATAAAACTGCATAATTAGGTGTTTTAAGTGTCCCTACTCTATCAAGGGCCTTTACAATGGCCTCAGTGGTTCATTTTAAACTGTGACTGGAGAGAGGCTTTACTGTGCTGATAATCCAGTTATGCTGTGGGAATTACTGTGTACTGCTTGATTAGATTAAGAGATAGAGAGAATTAGGTACCACTTGCCATAGCTACAACAGTGCAGGCTTCTGTCACAGGCTTCACTGGAACAGACTACACAGACAAATTCTGAAGAGACAGATGATACTGGCAAGACTGTTCCTTTGCTGTTAAGTTTGATATGTGAACAAGCAAGACAGAAATTTAAGAGAGAGATATTACTCTCTCTTAGATTAATGAAGATAAACAAGCTGGCCCAGTAAAAACACAAACAACACACATTTCCAAAATGGGGACAACCAAATAAGCCACGTCATCAGGAAACTATTTTTTTTCCCTACTGTAAGTACACAAAATAAGCAGTGTTGTGTTGGGGTGGGTGTGTGTATGACTTTTACCAGCAATAATTCTACTGCCATTGCTTAAGAGTACATTAAAACAAAAGCAGCCAAGGATGTGAACCCATGGATAAGAGACTGGAGCATCTCTCATGAGTAAAGGCTGAGGAAGGTGGGGTTGTTCAGCCTGAAGAAGAGATGATTGAGAGGGGACCTCATCCATGTGTGTCAGTGTGTGCAGGGAGGAGTCAGGGAATAGAACAGGCTCTGGGACAAGAAGCAATGGGCAGGAACAGATGCCCAGGAATTTCCACCTGAACATGAGGAAGAACTTTAGTGTGCAGGTGACAGAGCACTGGAACAGGCTGCCCAGAGAGGGTCTGGAGTCTTCCCCCCTGGGAAGAACTGCCTGGATGCAATCCTGGGCCATGGATGACCCCGTCTGAGCAGGGAGGCTGGACCAGATGACCCCCAGTGATCCCTTCCAACGTGACTCATTGATGATTCCGTGATCCCCACAATCACACTGCTATCACACTGCCAGACACTGCCTTTGCAGTTTTTGCAATTAAATAAGCCATAGGTAAATGTCTAGACTAATTCTCTAACCCTACACTTCCATCTCACAATAAAAATGACAACCACTCTGCAAAATTTATAGTGGGAAAATTACATGCATTATTGTCTTTAAAAAAAGACATGTTTTTGGTGGCAGGAAGCTAATCTGCTTCACACCACTGCACATTTTTCAGAGGTCTCTGCTGAGTATTTTAAGAGTGATTCAGCAGTAATTCCAAAATAATTCTCATAAATTCTTTACCATGTATGGACACAAACTTCTCCCCCTTTTTTTTGGAGCATGCTCTGCAGCTCACCAGATGAGGGTAAGATTTCCGATGCAACTTGAAAAAATGAACTGTGTTCTAGGTTTTAAAATGATCAGTAATTTCAGTTTGGGTTTGATAGTTCACTGGTCAAGCAGAAATATTATTCACTGGTCAAAGGGCTGCAAGTCAAGACACCAGGCTCAATTTCCTGGGGGGGGGTGTAAGACCTGACTTGAAGGACTCAAGTACAATTTGCTTTATATATATACATTATTTTCTGTTGTACACAAAGTACTCCACAAAGATAATACAGTGCAGGACAAAACATACAGCATATATACACAAAAATAAACTTGTTAATAATAAAAAACTTCTGAGAAATATTGTGAAATATTAAGAACTGAGTTTCGTTTCTATTCTATAAAACATTCATAAATATGCATGGAGTTGTACTGGGAAAGGGAAGAATTGATACTAAAATGAAAGCTCAGGACACACAGCTCATAAGTCTTCTGATAGATGAAGATAGACGTAATTTCTTTCCAGGAAAAGTATAAAATGCCTGATTACTAAACTATTAATTAGTTAAATTCTCACTTATTTCATAAATTGCTGGTGGATAGTTTACTCTAGGATAATACACAATCTATTTGTAACCAACCTCCAGTCCTGTTATTGCTAAAGGGATGTAAAAATTGGCTGCATTAAGTTAGTTATATGAAAATGGTATTTAAATAAAGAATCTATTACAGACTTAAAAAAAAACCCTGAACTTGTCCTTGTCACAGCCAGGAGACTGATTTTTAAAAAATAAACTGTTGAAAATTGTGCTTGGTTTTGTGCAAGGATTCCTCCTGCTCATTCACTACCTGGCTGGCAGTCTTTTATCTAGAGATGTGTAGGGGTTAAAGCCTTGAGCAACAATTCCACATGCAACAGTTATGGATTTTAGTGGCAGAAACTGATACATGATACAAAACAAGTAAAAAAAGCCCTATTTCTCTAAGTCACGGACCTCCTCAGATCCAGACACAGGCAGCAAATTAACAGATGGCCTTAAGGACCTAAGAATCTATAAAAGACATAAACCATGAATACTATTAAATGCTCAGTTTTGAGACTGGGCATTGATTTTTATTGCCAAACTGCATTACTGCTGCAGGCACAAGATTCACTACCAACTTCTGCTCTGTATTGATTTTGTTGAACAGAACTCCAGAGTTCAGTTTTTAATGGCATGTAGCTCAAACTGGAGTTCCCACTCACTGCACAGAGGGTTTAATCAATTACATCTGCCCATTACATATTCTCATTCACTCTGTGTAACTGCCTCCCATAAAAACATAAAAGAATGATAATGTCATTTTGTTATCATTAATACTCCATGAAATTGCCTTTACTCATTAATTTAGTAATATTTATAGATCTTTAGCATGCAAGGCTTTAGAAGCAGTCTAAGAATTCTGTCAAAGATTTTCTGCATGGCTGCTCATCCTTGCCACTTAGAATCACACAACTGCAATGAAAGACAAATTGAAGTATTGGAGGGAATAATTCCCTCAAGTTACACAGCTGACTGTGACAGTCAACTTGCCCTTACCACATGGGGTCCAAGTAAGATTCTTTTGCCATCCAGAATTTAAATAACTTTTACTTATGACAGTTAAAGCATTGAAGATAGCAAACCCTCTCCCCAGTACAAATGAAATATACTTTCTCTTTGGCAAAAAGGATAAAATCACCAAAATAAATCCACCATGAAGCTAAAAAATTTCTATCAATTCCAGACCTTGCTGCATATGAACTCTTCAAACTGTGAATGAATGCTCCTGCACGTGTAATTAAGTGAACAGAAATTCATTCTGGTTTTACCTTTGCAACCACTTCAGGATGACCATTTCTAATAGAGACAATTTGTTACTGCTCACACACTTCCTGCATCCACTGCAAAAGCAAAGAGAGATATTAAGTGCAATTATAGGATGGGTTAGATTTTACAGAGATATTTGAGTAAGTAACAATTACAGCTGATAACATGAAACAGAGGGAACCATTAAAATCCATTTGTGAGAAAAGCTAGCTGGAGAATGGTTAAAGTATAAACAAGATATGAAATTATTCCTCACAAATAATATGATGCAAAATATAGTAAGTCATGACATATTGAAACATTAAAAGGAAGGAAAGCAAAGAGACTAATTAAGGCTTGGGGGCAGAAGATGATGGTTATAACCATATGAAGTGACAGCATAGTCTGAAAGAATTTATATGCATAGCTAAAAATCAGTACTCCAACAGGATTTATATCAAGTTGCTTGATATAAAGTGAAAAGGATGAAAATCAATTAACAAGATCAGGGTTTTTTCACACCTTCCCATTAGACAGGAAATTGTGATCCCTTTACAAAAAAGGCTGGATGAACATCCAGTGGGCCTTAGAGTTCTCAGAATAGCCAGATGATGTTAGCAGACAGATCTGATAGTAAGAGTTCTGATGGTAAGTTATGTCTGGGGAAAAAAAAAAATTAAAGTGACTCAAAAAGAAAATTGGAACAAATGATCACAAGAAAGAAAGAAAGAATTGTCTTGTCCTTTGAGTCTGCAACATCTGATGAATTAGAAATGTGAAGAATAAACAGCAAGGAGCTTTCTGGCAAAACGTAGTTATTATGCTGGGGGAAAAAGGGAAATAAACTAAAGCAGATGTAGCATTTTCTATTTAAAAATTCAAACCTGTTTTTCAACACTGTTGAAACTGTTTAGTTCTTTCACTTCTGAGAAGAACGTTCTGTAGAGTGTATTTTACAAAATAGTTTTTGAAATGGTAGGTGGTGACATAAAGCAAAACAGAGTGAGCTTCTGAAAAGAAGTGATAATTGGCCACTGTACCGAGGCAAACTCCTACCCAATGCTGTGTGTTAACTACCAGAACTTACCATCTCCATAAACACAATTTCAAGTTCTAACAAAAGACAAATTCAGTCATTTTGCTCTCCTGTCAATGGAGTTAAAGCAGGAAAAACTCTTACCAAGAAGTGATACCAGCAAAGTGCAAAAGAAAATACAATGGTGGGAAACAAAACAAAAAGAAAAAATAAGTTAAAACAACAACGAGAAGGAAAGGCAAGATGTAGAAAAAGAGCTGTCTGTTGGTTTTCCCACCTTCTCTGACTCTGTGCTAACTGATGCCACAGGGTGCCATGGATGACATTGATCATCTACAGGCTGAAGCAGACAATATTTTTGTCACATCATTTAAGTGATAACAGAGATGGTCTGTTCCCATGAAACAGCAAATGGTGACAGCTGAGAGCCAGGGCAGGGGTGGGTTATTCCTCCCTGCAGCCTTCCTCAGCCTGGCTGCAGCAGTCAGTACCCAGCTGACCCAAGTGAGTGCAGATCCTTCTCAGTGGGTTCTGCCCGTAACACCAAGAAGCTCCAATCAGCTGATCATGGGCATTGCCTGAGCTACTCTAATCAATAAACATAATCAATACCACAGGTGTTTAGGTGTGCTCCAGTGGCTCCCTGTCCAAGATAGCTTGTCCCCATGAGGCAGCATTCCGGTGACAACTGTAGGAGATACAGGAATCAGTGATTCCTGCCACAAGGGCTCCTTGGATAACCTAAGAGTAACCACTGTGTGGATGATTTCAGTTATCAGTCCATTCAGTGATAATTAAAAATAAACATCTCTTTGCAGCTACACTGCTCTGCTTTCTTATTCAAGTCAAGTAACAATGGACAACTGTAAAACATGGAAAAAAGCTCAACTATGTGAAACATGCACAAGTATGAATTTAAAGAAGAAAATCTGTGAACCAGTATGAATATCTCCCCTCCTGCTGTAAGATTTCTGTGCTTGAATACTGGCATGATAAGTGCATTTAAACACAAAAATTGATCAAGTGATCAAATTACTGAACAGATTACATCTGTTACATTACATTACAAAGTGCATACTCCTTCCCCACCAGCCCCTACTCAAGAAGTGTTTCAAACTGAATTGCTACAAAGATTAAAATAATCATTCTGCTCACACCTCACGAGGTCAGAATGGCAACTAACACACTTCATTTATAACGTGGCATTATCTGCCAGAGGCAGACTGATATAATCTGGAGGGTAATAATCTTAAATTAACATTCTTCTGGGTGTTCCTTTGCCACAGCCTGAACTGCCAGTGAAGGGATTCAGAGCTGAGAGATTCCAGGGTTTCACTGAAAGGAGCTTTTTCATGTGAGCCATTGAGGTCAGGCACCAGAGCAGGTCAGCTGCAGCAGTCCAAGACTCAGCACAGGCCAAGAGGTGCTCACTGGTGAGAATATCACCAATGTGAGCAGATCACACACCACACTAACATTCATTAGAAATGTACTTCAAAAGCCCAACATTCTCAGTTTTGTAACTCCCATCACCATGAGCTGGATTTTGCTGATGCCTGGTCCTCTCCATGTCTCACATTTTAGATCACTGGCACAAATGTGAAGCACTATTTTCTATTTTAGAAACACTAAAACAAACTTGGGACACAATGTGCCTCAAGCACATGGAGCCAAGCAATGATTTTAACGGGAAAAACACCACCACCAAGTTATCCTGAAGTGCTAAATGCTTGGATGTGTAACAAAGCATGAATACAAGGCTGCTGCATCCCCTCTGTGTCACAGGCAGCACAGAAAGGGAATCTAATCCCATGTGCTGAGGTGATGACCAAAACCAACCTGAAAATACCAGGGGAACCCCAAAGCTGCCCATGATTGTTCATAGAACACTGACTTGGTCTTAAAAGAGGCTAATTATAAAAAAACCCCAGGTTTTGGCAGATGATCAATATGGTACATTCACAAAAGATGGAAAAGAGCTGGACAACTGGATTCAGTAAGAGGAAAGCAGCCCTGCATTTTAAAAATATTTAACTGCTCATACCATCAGCAAAAAAAACACCATCAAAATTTGGCCACTCTCTCAGACACATTCCACTTCCTTTCATCTTGAGTGAGCTCTCCTCAGGCTCCCATGGAAAAGCAGCTTTTTATTGGACAGGAATAAAAACAAATAAACTGTGAAGCTAATATAAAATTCATCTCCTCTTAAAATCTCAAAATAAGACCTGTTCCCTTCCTCCACCCACTGAACCTTGCCAGACAAGAGCTAAGCAGTATTGGGTAATACCAAGCTTGAAGACTGAGCTTTTCAGGGGAGAATATCTTTGTTCTTAATTCCCAAAACCATGTTACAAGTTACCTTTTTGAAAGTTAGAGAAAGATAGATTAAAAAATAAAAAGCCATCTTCTTGCAGCCAAATTGCAGCATGCTCAAAAGTCAGTCTGGAGACTTTGCACCTGAGTCACAAGCAAACTGGGAAATCACTTTATTTTTTATAGTGCAACATGGAAATTATCTGTGCTGCAAAGGTTAAATTATTCTCTCTGTTATTTTATACAATCATGCTTTATAAATGAAAACTTGGACTCAAAACACAAAGGATTTAAGTGATTCTCTTACAAACAGTTCTTTATAGCAAAAAACAAATGAGCTAAACCAGCATCCACACTCTCTAAAAAAAAAAAAAAAAAAAAAAAAAAGAAAAGAAAAAATTAAGACAATATTATTTAGCATTGTTTGCTTCATATGACTACCCTCTGCAGGGACTTCTCCATTCATTCAGGTATTCACTTTCACAAGAGGACAACAGGTTGTTCTCTCTCCCTCAGTTTCTCCAAAACAATAGCAGGAACAACTAAAGTCCTGTCCACATCAGAGATGCAGCAGGGCAGTTCTGAGGAGAAACCCCTGTCAGCAGGCAAGGATCAGACACTTTGCCTCGGGGCTAGGAGAAAGTGCCAAAGCACAGAGAAAAGAGCCCCATTCTCAGATGTGGCTGTGCCTCCATTTGACAAATGGGCCACAGAGGAGGGTGCTCCATCACTGGTATTTATTTCTAATGGTGGGAGGGAAATGACTGACACCTGGTGAGAAATGAAGCCCAGAATGTCTCATTGCCCACCTGTGCTCATACTTACATCATGCTAAAAATACTGAAGGACATGACAGCCCTGTTCACATTCCTGTTATAATCCCCAAAATCCTGCGGTCAACAAGGACAAGCTTGCTGAGAAATTAATTTAGTCAAGACAAATGCCTGTCCAAGCATGGATGCTGCCATATGGTTTTCCATGTGATTTCACCTGATGTACTTGAAGACACAAAGGAAGAAACACAAGCATTTTCTCACTGATGTGCCTGCTGGATTCTGCATTATTAGTAATACTATTGTCCCCAATAACTACTACCTTCTTCTATAAACCTTTGCAAATGAATTTCTAAACTAATAACAAAAACTGACTCAGAGCTCAGGCTCTCCATGAGCCATTTCCTGCAAGGGACACTCAGAAGCATCCCTGGTCTGACTGCTTTGTGTGAGGCACAGCAAGATCCTGGACCTGACCACTCCTTGCTGAGGATCTTTTCCGGCACCTCAGGGCTGTGCAGTCTGTGCAGAGCATTAGCAGATCACAACAGCCTTTCTTTAAAGAGTAACATCTTAGACCTCATTTACCACAATTTTATGAGTGCTTTGGTTTATTTTTAACACACTGATAAGCCAAAGTAAGCCTTCACATACATCTAAGAGACAATCAGATGTGTATCTCCTGAAAATCAGATTCTAGGGTGAGTTGTTGAAACAGAAGGAAGAACACTGAAAACCATTGGGAAGGAATGATGACAATGAGGGTCTTCTTGGCTTTCAGGAAGCAAGGATATTGGGAAAGAATGAAGACAAGTTGGGTAGAAAAACAATGCTGAGGGCACTCAAGGGTGAAGAGAGGTAATGGATATGCACTGTACTTTATATTGAAAGAGTATTTAAAGCTGTGTTTGCTCTGTAAAGAGCATGAAAACTACCTAACAGACAGATTCACATCTCATTTAAGCAGCATCAAGACAGATGCTGAAATAAATTGCAGAATATGTAAAGCTGGTACTAATGTAAAAAGCACATTCCAATAATCTCATCACTAAGACTCATAGCAGGTGATTTCCTGAAGGCTGAAGCAAGAGCACTTCACATTGTCTAATCTCAGCTGCAGCCCTCAAAAATTTTTCTCCTACAGTCATGGTTTGCTGTGGGAGGATGTGGGGGCTGTAATTGTCCCACTGAGGGTTTTTGATGGATGATTGTATTTCAGATATCTGGACCTGTGATTCTGTAAGCCTTGCTTTGACTTATCATTACATTAAAAATAAAACAAAGTGCTCAGAACACTCTGGAAAGAAATGTGAAAATGGCTGGTCCTAAAATGATGCACTGCAAAAAGAAAGAATAGTTTTTATTTTCTTCATGTAATTTTAAATAAAATTAAATATACCAAGTAAATACAGCGAATCTTACAAAAATCTTGGATGCAGGACCACTTACTATGAAAATTAAGTGGAAAAATCAGTAGATCCTTTGTGGCAAGAGGAGTTCAGCAAGTTTGTTCCCTACATCACCTTTCTTACATGGATTTTTTAAAGTGATTGAAAGAAGAACTGTCCCAAGTAGTTCACAGAAGCCCTTTGCCAGAGGCTACAATGAAGGCAGCAATTCCAGACCCACACCTGCTGTGCAAAGCCTGGCACAGAAATGGGTTTGTTCCAACTAATGCTGAAATGGGCTGGTCAACACATGGTGAGGAGCAGAGCTCAGTTACCAAGTGTTAAACAAGTCCATCTGCCAGAGCTCTTCTCTCTGAGCACTTGATCCAACCCAAGCACATGGGTAAGGAGCAGCAGGTCCACAACAACCCAATTTTAGTCTTGATGTTATAATCTTTGTAATCTGTTGTTCTTAAATTGCATTTAACCACCATAAATAAAAAAAAAAAATCAACTGCCCAAATGACAGGACCAGAAACTGTTTTGTTTACACTGTTAGCTCCATGGACATCAATAAAGTTACTCCTCATTTTCAAGTAAAATCAGCCCCAAGCTATTTAAAGTTGACACAATGTGCACAGCTGAGCACTTTATGAAATAAATAGGTCAGTAACTGACCGGAAAATGGTATTCAGGGGCAGAATTCTTACCTGCAGAGCTGTCCATTTTTCCTCTTCCTTCTGTACCACAGAGCACACCGACTACTTACTGTTTACACAGAACTTTCTACATTGAGTGCTGAACTCTCAAATCCACCTACTTTCCACCTGTCAGTTGTAGTATGCAAATGCCAAGCCACTTAGGGTGCTGCTGCTTTTTCAGCAAGTGACATTTTCAAGGCATCCCCACAACAGCATGAAGATCACCAGAACTTGGGAGTAACCATTTACCAGATGAGAAAGCAGCAATGGTTTGCACTCAGAGACTGCTCCGTGCTCGATGGGAATGGGATGTGTGACACAGGAAATTCTGCTGGTTTCAAAGAGTCTGTAAAATATACACAGCTGTATTTTAAGGTTTCAAATGCTTATATTACACACTATACATAACAGTGATGAGAATATTCTTAAAATCTAGGCCTCCTCTTTAAAGCTGCTATGCTGCTTCTCTTAGCAGATGCTACCCTCACAAAACTGAAACCAACCAGCCCTGGATACAAATTCAAACCAGTCAGTACCTGACCCACGTGTACAGTGAGTTGCTGGTTTGGTTTATTTTGTTCCAGCTGCTTTGATAAGCATCAGGTAACTATTTGATGATGTTACATATGTCATACATATGGTTCCACATTAAATCTGTACCAAAAAAAAGTCAATTTTTTTAGATTCAATGTTGGAAGAGGAAATGAAGTTGCATTCTTGGCCTTCATTGATATGAGACTTGTCCTTTTTTGAAATATTCATCAAGCCCTCAGTTAGCTCAAGATAATGCCATATGTTCAAAGTGAAAAAGCACTTCTTCCCCAAAGAGCCATGTTAGGACTACTGGGGCTGCAGAAGGAAGAAATATTTGACTCCCTGCCAGTCTCTGAGCTCCCAGAACAGTGCTGGTCACAGCTCTGAGAACTGAGCTCCTCACCAGAGCAGCTATTTATTTCTGTTAACTTGTTCACAGTTTCCCAACTTTTCAACTCACACTATTATAAAATTTTAGCCTTCCCATCTTTCTTTGGCTACACCTTTTCCCCCAGCAGAAGGGGCTTATAAATGATACTCATTGTTTTACTGCACATTTGTAACATTAATTTTGTAGCATTAGCGTGAGTATCAGCACTCAGGAGTACTTACATTGAACAAATGAGCCAAGTTTCTTATTTATAATTCATTAAGTCTTGAAGAAATTTCCAGTTATATTTGCCATGAATTTAGGGATCTTAGATGGAAGCCTTTAAACATCTTTAATCTTTCAATTCAATTTTGTGATCCATAAAACTCCTTTTTCATCCAAAATTTCTATTAACTTCAAACTGATATTCTAACATGTTAGTTCCAGCCACTGCAAACACTTGAGGGGCGTGGAATTGACTGTACAGCTCTAAGTCAGTTAAGAGTGTGACTTCTTTTACCCTAAGGATAGAATATAAATCCTAAGTAGAAGCTCTGGTGTTGTAAAAAGCCCCTAACACTGGTGGCTGATTTGCCTCATCAACTTGGACTATCAACATGGCACCTAAGATCTCAGTTCATAATCAAAGCATGGAATATACAAAATGAGCTCCAGGCATACAGGAGGCTCCATTATTCTGAAGTTTCTCCCAAATGGCAAGGTTCCAGTAAATGGTATCCTTTGCAGAGCACTCTCTATTAAAGTGTTTTCCTGGTGTCACACACACATTCATCAAGCCTGGGATTAACCTTAATCCTTCTTAGGAAAAAAACTGTAATCTCTTTTTAAAAAATATAATGGTGATTTAAAAATATAATCATCATTCTTTTCAGTCTTGATTGGCAGCCTGTGCACAGGCCACTGCACTGGACAGCACTGGGCTGCATCTGATCCACACAGAGGAAATCTAAATCAGCACAGCTGATTATATCACACTGTTCTAGAGTTACTCACCCTGCCCCATAAAGCTTCTGCTTCCAGCTAAAACCACATTTGTTACTAATTTTTCCAAGACAACTCCTGGGAGAAAACAAGCCTTTCTTTCTGTTTAGATTTTTAAATTAAAAAACCATCAAGCAACAAATCCAAGGCAGGAGATACACATCCGACAGTTTTGAGATATAACTGAAATTGATACCTTCTAATTCAGGTCAAGGTAGAAAAACCTCTTAAGTGTTATGAAGTAGCCTCAGCACTATGTATTTTTTAATGTTTTTTGACATCCCTTGTTTGATTGCCTCCCATAAAACCCTTTAAATTAGAGCATAAAAAAAATTCTTGCCAAAAAGATGGCAAGAACTGTGGATTGGAATCCATTCCAAACAAAATCCTTGGTGTTTAGATACCTTACTGCCACTAGGATTAGAAACCCTGTTACACATCTGAAAACCAATACAATCCGTGAAAGGAAGGAAATGATACATGAAACCACATCTCTGCTTGCCTGGACCCAAGATGCTGCTGCCACCTGGGTTTGACCTGGGGTTTGAGCCATGAAAAAATCCCTTCAGCACCTTGCCTGCCCTTCCTCAGATCCTTCTAGAGTTGTTTTGGTATCCATGAAAATGCACTGAAATCTTACATTTACTGTGGAAAGGAGTTCTTGGAGATTCTGAAAACATCCTTCCCTTTCTGTCCCTCATGACTGTTGATGATCTGTACAGATCCAGCCACACTGGAGATCTGGCAAAAAAAGCTTCTCCTTGAGGCTTTGCAAGGCTCCTCACCTGCATCACTCCCTTTGAGATGCTGCTTACTGCTCTGCCTCTGCCCCACAGAAAATACTCTTTTTTTTCCTCCCCTGGGGAGGATGTCAAAGGGCTTTGTGATAAACAAGTGTGGGTGGGAGCCTGAGGCTCCCCTCCTCGCTCCCAAATCCATAGCCAGCTCCCATGCAAAATTGAAAACATATTATTAAAATACTTTTGCAGGCTGCATCTGTTTTCAACACCCACAAACCTGCTCCTGCCCTGATACTGCTGCCTACTGATGTGTTTCAGCTTTAGATAGAAATCACTCCAGGGAAGAAGGGCCAGCAAGGTGAAGGACAGCTTTGATAATTCAGGTTGAGTATGGATGGAGTTAAGGAACTTTCTTTGTGTGATGGTGAGGTCTCTGTGTGTACTTTCACATCCAGTTTTAATAAATAAACAAGCTCAGCCTGTGGTAGTAGAGAAATTCATTACTGCAAACAGAACTGTCACATGAGAGCCTTAGTGATTCTTCCAAGACCATGCAGCACCTTCAGCTAAATTTATTGAGTTGCTCATTCTTACTGATGCTGCTTGATGTCTTTGGGAGAGCTGGAGGGTTTCTGTCCTAGGGTAACTCTGACATTAAACAGGCCTGGACTTCTAAATCTGTCCATGATCCAACTAAAACTTTGAAATGACAGATTTTGTTTCTGTAGCTCTCCTTCTTAGACATATTCCACTGAGTCTAAACATATCAGTCAATTTTTCCAGTTGCCTGGGCAGTGGTACAATTATTGGAAAGTTCATTCCAGAACCACTGTACTGAAATTATTTTTAAGAGTTATTGACCTATGCAAATGTACACTGTCAGCTTGGATTCCTTACAGGTATTGAATATGCAATATAGACTTTCTAAACCATGTTGACTGAATGTCATAGCCAGCTTGGAACTGGAAAAATGCCAAGAGGTGTTAAAGCGTACAGGACATCACAGTGTCATTTTAAGAGTTTTCTACAACTTCTGCTATTTACATAATTATATGTGAGCTTTTTTTTGCTGCTTCTCTTATAATTTACATAATAATTAAAGTTGATGCATCCTTAAGTGCAGTTTGAGAACGTTGTAAATAAAAAAGTACATAAAAGTCCAGTCCAATGGTCCTTCCCCCTAACAGTTCCTCTTACTGCTAAAATGAAAATTTACAGCAATCTGGACAGTTGTAATTAAAATCTTCTTTGAAGTTCTTTGTCAAGAAAAAGAACAGATTTTAAACAAGAGATGAAATGCAGCAGGGGGAAAACAGGATAAAGCTGATGTCACTGTTCTAACAAAACATCCAAGTTTATGTATGCTTCCCACACAAACTCAGGAATGGGAAATGAATTTTTCCCCACATCCTAGATACTTGAGGCTGGCCCTACTTCAGCTGGGAGGCTGGACTTGCTCTCCCTACCAAGCTAACTATTCCTATCCTAGTGCCCTGAGAAGGGCACTCAAAAATGGCTGGAAACTGCAGGATAAGGAAGGATTCCCATGATTAAAGCACTTTTCCCACAGTAAGGAGTTCTTTTGCTCCATGCCTCTACAATTTAATCTGTTTTTTTCTCCCCCAGATTCTGTTGCAGAAGTGGGGTGAGTGCAGAAGCCACAGTGGCACGTCCTGCCACAGCAACTGTAGTGGGCAGTCAGCTGGGATCCTGCTTCCAGGAGTCATAAAATGGGGCATGTCAGCCTACAAACCAGGCACAGGCTGGAAGTACCTGTACCATGATTTAAATTGCTGCTTAAATTCCTAGACAAGTTTCAGAATGAAGATACATTTGCTGAGAAAAAGCCTCCTTTGCTCAGGATCAGACTGTCAAAGAAATGGCTGAGAACAAACCGTGAGCAGGTGATGGCCACAGGTAATGTGGTTGAGTGGATTTATACATTTTGTTCATTAAGGGTGTTTTCCCACAACGTTGAGGAATCTCAGCCATGTAAACCTCCTTTTACAGAGTCTTTCCTTAAATGCTGAGGTCTTGATAATTCACAAGGTACTCCAACACAAATTCAGAAGGACAATTACAGCTAAAGATAGAGCAAAGCCAACAAGTAAGAGCAGTTTCACTGTTGCCTAAATTAACAAAAGAAATACCTCACAGAAATAGATTTCTTGTCTTTTTTTTTCTCCTCACGGCAAGACGAGGGAGAGTTCAGTTTATTCTCTTACTCTGGATTTGCACAAGGGTAAGTAACTCCAGTAACATCACTTCAGTTATTCTGGCATGAACTCAGCATAAGCAAAAGCAAAATTTAGTCCCTTGTGTGTTCTTTACAAGATGCCTGACCCTTAGAGGCATCAGCCTGTTTGGAAACAATCCTGTAGCCTTCAAGATAAGAAGGCAAAAAGATCTGACTTGTATAAAAAATACAAGTTTGCCAAGTAAAGCTGGTATTGCTTTACATTTTACTGCCATGAAAAGATGCTGAAGCAAAACAAATAACCCAAACCTGTATATAGCCTTGAAAAAAAACACTCTTAGTGGTTGCATTCTAATAATGAAACTGTTGGGCAAACTGCCTTCTTTTCTTTTTTTCCTTATTGGAGATCACTGTTCTTGGCTAACTGTTCTATGGGAGGATTAAGACTTTTAATAGCTATTTTAAATTGCTGTATCTTATGATAGATAAGAAAACATCCCTGTCTGAAGTTTCTTGAAGCATGGCTGTTGCAAGAATAGCAATGCAGTCATCCTGTGTGTCATGGCAAGCTCAGCACAGACTACATTACATATTTTGAAGTCCAAAAATAGCACAAAGCTTGTTGGTTTTGAAGTAAGGACTCAAAGAGGGAGCAAGGGACAAGTGGACTTCCTTTTGTAAAGATTTCCCCTCATGGTGCCAATCATGGCCTCAAATTCCTTTTCCAGCTTACTGTCTTGAGCAGATCTCTTTATAAAACAAATAGGAAGAGACAGCAATGGCACAAGTGATGGATGGAGCATAAATGATCCACAAAGCCTTCCTGTTTATCCCTGGGCATTGAGCTCATTGACATAGTCCGAATTTGCATTAATAGTCATACCCCATTTGTGGGGCTTGAGAAACATCAGAGATCAGTCATGTGATGTAACATCAGATCTTTTTCTTCCTCTTTTTTCAAAGGAAACAGGACTAATACAGTAACTGTCATGGTTCTGACTGCAATCACTCATCTAACTGCTTATTTGAGCCTATTAATCTTTTGGACCCAAACTTCCCAAGTTTGTCAGTGTACAGAAACTGTCTCTGGAATGCAGCCATTGTCTCACAAGTGGATCTCCTGCTAGAACTGAAACTGCAGAGAGCAGTGACCTCAGTAAAAAGAACAGTACTGGTTTCCTTCATCATCTCAACTGTTTTGCGCATTTCTTTGTAGAGATACCTTTTACTAATATTTTGGCAAACAAAACCCAATCCTACAGAAACACTAGAAACCCACTATTAGCAGAATCTAGTCATTAAAAATAAATTTAAAAATTGATCTTTCAATAAAGTGCAAGAAGTATTTAGAAAAACAGCACACCTGAACATCCCAGAGACACGGGAGAAAATACAGCTTTCTAATTTGATTTAGCTCACCCACTGTAAATTCTCCTCTTCAGACCCTGACAAAGCATTCTGGCTCTTCCTGCTCCGTGGTTCAGAGATGCACAGAGCAGCCCTGGTAGAGCACAGCACCGTTGCCACACACCTGCAACACTGGAAAATGCACCAACTTCAGGAGTCAGCATCAATAATCTTTCTGCAGAGATTTCCCCATACTGTGACAGTGACATCTCTGTCTGTGGACATCAAGGCAAGAAGTCATTGTAGAGCATTACTCAGTACACACCAAAGTGCAGTTCAGCACTAATGAATTGGTTCTTGTCTCACTAAAGGGTTCTGAGCTACAATCAAATAAAAAGTCAAGCAAATTTCTTTAAGGGCAGCTCATTAATGCTAAATTTCACTGTCTAAAAGTCGCCAGCACTCTGCAGCACATGATGGCTCTGCATTACACTGCATCTGCTATAATTTAATCAGAAAATGCAAAGGAAGCAAGAAGATAATGGTCCATTTTAGTGGCTGTTCAAGATGTCTTGATAAGCACTGGCACAGCTCTTGACTGCATTTACTGGAACCTTCTCAGTTTTCAGCTGGCAGTATCTTCCAGCCTTACAGGCACTCACAAAAAGCTCACACCCCTGCTCAATAAGGCATTCTTCCCTTTTCCCATAGCATCACTACCATTCAAGCCTCTGAAGCTGCCATATATTAGTGATTTAGCATATGGAGAGAAATGGAAGGCAATGACACCAACAGGTCATTGTGTTTCTTCCTTTACAGTTATTTAGGTGAAGCACTTGTAGGCTCTTACAACAGTAAGCTCTACACAAACACGTTTTTTAATAATTGGAATCGAAATATTTTTGAGACAGAAGTCTTAACTGCTTTTTTTGTCACACTTTTCAGAATCTCAGCATATCACAAGACAGCCCCCCTCAAGTAGGCAAAGTTGGAAGTGAACAGATGAAACAACTATGTAAGATCATAAATGTACTAGAAGAAGACCAGACACTTCATGAGATCAGCTGTTTCCTTCAGATTTTCACTTCTCCATGGTGCAGTTAAGGTCAGAGTAGATCACTTTTCAGTCCTGAAAAGTCATATGTGCACACATGCTATTATGAAGGCAGAGACAGGCAACAGAAACACAGCTATATTAAAATATTAAATAGCTGTAAACATCCAAAGAAATTGGAAAGAAGTAACCAAACACAGGACATTTGCAGTGGCCACACTTGACCCAAATCAGGCTGGGCCAGCTCCATGCTCACACAGCAGCCAAATAGCTAATTTTAAGGAAAGATGCACACTTGCTCCTAAAAAAAAAACTGGTGTTGCCACAAATCTTTAGTTATGAATAAATAGAGAAGTTACTGAGAGTTTCAACTAGCATTTGT
Organism: Lanius collurio; assembly: GCA_020086605.1. NCBI lineage: Eukaryota > Metazoa > Chordata > Aves > Passeriformes > Laniidae > Lanius > Lanius collurio. Next base: position 2,355,107 of record JACBWW010000009.1, on the reverse strand, counting down.
ATGGCCCCACAAGGATTTCTACGAAAGCCATTATCTGAGAATAGTAACAACGTGTAAAACCTGTGTTTTAAGGAAGGATGATTGTTCTCAGAAATAACTTAGCTAGGGGCTAAAACAGATTGTTTTCTATGGTAACAGTTGGTGAAATCTTGCTAAAATGTTCCAGTATTCCAAAGTCTAACCAGAATGGACTAAGAACTACTAACAATACACCTAAAACATAATGATGTCACAGTCAAGCCACTACACCTTGTAGTCTCATACAACTTTGCTCTAGTAAGACCATAAATCATTGCATCTCTCAACCTTCTCTCTGCTTGGCAACGCTTCTGTAGAGAATTTTTGTTCCCCATCCCCCACCCACAATCAACCAATTGAAATATTTACTGGTGGAGCCATCAGAATTATGAATGAATACATTTGTGTGATTTCCAAAAACTGTAACACTCACAGAGTACTGCAGCAGAACCCATGTCAGAATTAGGTGTGACTGCAACCAAGCTGGGAGCTCAAAGCAGGTTGCAAATCCACTCACAAGCCTCCCCAAGCTGATGCTGGCTCCATACAAAAAGGATCATTAAAATGAAGTTTTTAGAAAGTTGATACATAAACAAGCAAGAAATAATGGCACAGAGCAGAATTAAATTTGCTTCTAAACAACACTAACAGCTTTCTCCACACAATCCCCACCCCCTCTGCCAGAAGGAGACAGATGAAAGACAAAGGCTTCAGGAAAGCTTCTGATCTAAATCATTCTTATATGCACAGCTTATAAGTTAATACATCTATTTTTATACCTTTGAGAAGAAGAAAAACAGATTAAGGATTTAAACATTTTTACAAAATGCTAGCAATAAATGGCTTTTTATCAATTGTGTTTGCATTAGCTATCATTTTTTGTCCCTTTCCAGTTCTCAGAGATATTAAATATAGCGTTGAGTTAGTAGCATCTAATTACAATTGTTTTGGATAATGTTTCACACACCGATACTTCACAGCATTAGAGTTGTGCTTTCTGAATTTCAAAGTTTACACAAGAAATGGGCAAAATGCCATTGGTTTGTGTGCCCAGATCCTTTACAGTACAGGAAGATTAAAACAGGCAACTGAAAAGATAATGTGCATCTCTAATACATAGCTAAATAAAACAAGAAGTAACCCCACATGCAATGCCCACTTTCCAAATATTGCTATTTGCTCATCTGTTCTTGAAATCTTACTCACCAGCTGGAGGAGAGATTTTGTTTTTCTCCACAGAACGTAAGCCCTTGTAAGAAAGTTTTAATGCTTTAAACTTTTGTACTGTGGTAATCCTAAAAATAAATAGTACATTTTGTAACAGTTTGTAGTCTTATGACAGGAGATGGAACTCACCAGGAGATTCGAAGCAGAGTCATTTGAAATACTTTTCTGTTCTTCCAAACCAACACGTTTTCTTTTCAAGCAATTCTTTGGGTGGTGATGCTTCAGATTCAAAATGAGTGTCAGCCCTGCCTTTTTCCCCTTTGGTGACAGAGAAAAGCATCTCCTCATTCCAGGTAGCCTTAGGGCAAGAGAGTGAAATGTTGCCTTCCTACACAACATGTGCTATTAATGATTATCTAGATACGTACATTTTTTATGACACCATATATTGAAAGATCATGACAACTAATACCATCTGAGAAAGCTTTTAAGGCTGGTATTGTACGTAGATTTTGAGTCAGACTTGGGATTTTTTTAATGTCTTACTGTTACCAAACGGACCTCAACACTTTCCCTCATGGACCCGTGATCTTCTCTTTCCCATCTCTGGAGTAACTACTAAGAGGCCCTAACTTAGATCGTGCTCTGGCCTCTGCACTGGATGAGAAAGTGGAGACAGGGATTTTCTGGCATTTTCTGGACATGGTTGGCTCCTCTGACTCAGTTTCATTTCCATTAATTACTGCAAACTTCCCCATACTCAGCTGCAGCTGAAACTGGAGAAGGAGCTTTCTACAGTCTTTGAACCACCGAACAACAACGCATTACCAATGGTTTCTCCTCAGGCAGTTTATTTCACCAGTAACTTCACCAATACCTACTAAATGCACCTTACACCTACACAGGACCTCTTTGACCCTTGGACATTCCCTTTATGTCCATCTGCCTTTTGTGAAACCACGAGCAGAGAGTGAAGCAGACACAAACAGCCAATTGCCTCGAGACACCAACAGCCTGGGCTGGCCTGTAATTGGTATTCTTGCACTGTTACTGCAGGATGATTGCATAGCTATTTACCATGCCATAAAAAGGTACAAGAGACCAAGCCCTGCCCTTCTTGGTCAGTGCTGACCCTGTAATTTGTGGTGGAAACAATCCTGGGCTAGCAGGAGGGGTGTGATGGGCCATGTTTAGGTGTTCCGCGCGTGCCAATAAAGCGGAGTGGGTGGAAACGGCCCCGTACAGGGGAGGAGAAGGGCTGCTGGCACAGCCTGGCCCTGGCAAACCTTCCAGCTCATTAATCCTGTGCCCTCAGCTCTGCTCTAAAGGCTCGTTTTGTCCAGTTATTCTGCATTTAAACACGGCCTTGCCCTGCACCACAGCACCGGGGACTGCTCAGAGTCACAGAGCCTCGGCTGCTCTGAGGGAAGGGAGGTTCTAAGGCATTTAATTCAGCCTAACCATTAGCATGGTTCCTAGAAATACTTACAGAGAGCTGAAAGCTAAGTACAGAGACTTTTCTTCAAGTACAGGTTTCATAACTAATTCAAGATGTTTTCTAAAGTAATAGAAAAAATTAATGAAGCAATAGAAATAAGCAATGAGGAGCAATTTAAATGTACCTAGAGATGATTCCTGTTTCAAATAAATTAACGACCTTCCAATCACACATCCTTTTATTCATCCATGATTGTAACTTTTTATTTTCTTCTTTCTTTGCTATTCTATTTCTTCAAACCTTGAAAAATTATTTGAAGGTGTTGGTAGCTGTAATTAAATGTAAGTTGCATGAAATTGCACATCAAGCCATCAAATATATGGGACAAATAGATAAAAGTTAATGTAGTTAAACCAAAGGTAAAATCTGTCCAGAGTTCTTTCTGGTATTTTCATCTTTGTTTATTGTGTGCTTCCCTAAACAAATAAAAACAGCAACGTAAGGTGTGTCACTCTACAAAGAAAATACAATAACACAAAACACACAGCTATCCTGAGGAAATGAATTGAGCAGAAAGGCAATTTATGAAGGAAGTTAAAAGGCACTAAAAAACGTCTGCTGGAAAAAAAATAGACTGTGAAGAGGCAGAAAAGAGTTCCATAAACCTTATTTTGTGTCTGTGAAGAGATCACTGAAGTAGAACTTAGTCAGAAAATGAAGTTACAATCTTTTTCTCAGCCATCTCTCATATTAAACACATCTATAACATGACCAAAATATGTTCAGAGCTGAGGGGAGAGTATTTAGTTTCTAATAAGTTCATGCTTCCTATAATGTTACAATCAAGGCATTGTCGGCAATAACACAGGGCAGAATCCAGAAAACAGAATTGGATTTTCCATTTCCATAACCTTCAGGAAAAACAGCAGATAGTCTTGGCGAGTCACAAGCCATGTATTTTTGCTACATTATTGCTTCTTACCATCACTAAGTACATAAAGTCTGCAGGGAAAAAATAAGCTGTGGAAGGAAGAGGGTGTCAGTGCTATAAAGTACAAGCAAGCAACTTGTTTCAGGGCAGGAAAGGGAGGGAGAGTGCATGAGAATGGTAAAGCTTATTCCAGTGAAAACATAAACACAGCACAAAATGAAGGGTGGTTAATTCTGGTCCATAGTGATCCTTTAAAAGGGTAGCCTACGGTTTTTAAATACCAGGATCAATTTGCATGTGCTTATTGTCTAAATCAGAAGCTAAACTCTCCTGAAGTACAGGAGACCTCAGACAATACCCCAGCATGGCTGAAAAAGCTCCAAATGTTTGAGAACTGTTCTGCTATGCAGGTGTTCAACTGCCCTGAAGTTTGTAGCCTTTTTTTTCGAAGAAGCACTTTGAACACACCACTCACAATGTTCTCTTTGCTCCTTTTCAAAGTAAACTTTGTTTCCCCAGGCAGTTGGTCTTTCAGGCTTTGTAGTCTCTAATTGCATTTTAAGCAGATATTCCTTCTGTGATGCTCTCTGTGGTGAAAGAGAACACACATCGTGACATGTTCCCACTGTATATAAAGAAATGCTGTGCTAATGTAACTCACTGATTAGTGCCTCCACAAACAGCAAGAGGCTGTTCTCTAATGCTGAGGGAAAAGACAGGAAGAGAACAACTGTATAACAGATATTGCAAAAAGACATTAAGCCTCTTCACAGCACTCTTGAAATAGAAAATTCAGTCACAAAGAAGACAAGATATGGCTTTTAGATACTCTGAAAACAAAAGGTATTTTTGCTTGTGAACCTAGAGCTATTTGCTATTCTACCTCCCTATCAGCTCCTCATCAAAGACTGCCTACACAAATGCTTGATAACAAAAGGATCACAGTGATACGAGTATTCATCATTCCAGCTCAACAGGAAATCAAAGTATGATATTAAGCAGTAACTGCAGCCTGAGTTCTGCACTCAGAGCATCTGGCTCAACACCAACAGCTTCAGCCCAGGTACTCCTCATTCACACCTTTGGAGAAGTACAACTCAATCCATGGTTCAAACTGGAACCTTTGCTAATAACTTGTATTTTATGGATCTGCATTGTCAGGCCAGCAGGGACAGGTTCACCTGGGAGGCACAGCCAGTAGAAAATATCTGTGCATGAAAAACACCATGGTGAAATAAACTACCATACAAGAATGGAAATCCCAAAATAACTTCATTTCCTATAGAAGGATCTTGGAAAGATAAGTCTGCAGAAAATAAGGAGTTAAGCCTTCATTAGCAGCCTTGGAAAGGGACCTCCAGAACAGAGGCTGAACTGGCCTCTGTCAATTAGCTGTCACTTTGTCATAATGAACCACCTTCCCCAAGAGAAATTGTCCCTGCCTGACAATATAATACAGCTACCACATATCCAGTGATACAAGAATGAAATGGTTTTCATTACAAGCAGCTGAACCTTTCTCAGAATCCATTCTGATGGGTGACTTAATTCCCTTAAATATCTATCCAATAATGAAGGAGCAACGATTTGATTCTCCAGCAGCTCTGGAGAGAGCTTTCCAGTGACTGAATGAAAATACAGCGAGAGTCTTCTGTAACAAATGGAAACTGAAACAATACCATGAACCCTCAGTAAAGTTTCGTGACACATTAGCAGCAAAGTCAGTTTGAGCTGGGTCATCTGTTGTGTCCATGTGTGGCAATGAACTAACACCAGAACAACTCCAGCTGTGCTGTAAAGCAGGTCAGTAAAAAGATCAAGTGTTTGTTTTGCTTTTGTTTGGAATTGGGTTTTTTTTTTTTTTTTTTTTAAGAAACACACACAGTTTTGTGGTGGTTTCAACAATCTGGGATAGATCAGCATCACACAAACAACAACACAGGAATGGCTGCTGAACTGAGGGGAGGGCAAGCAAGGGGACTGTCAGGGCAGGTCTGCCAACCAAACCATGAAATTACTCTCCTCAGCAAAAACAGGTATTATTACATGAAAAGCATAAACTAGATAATAATATTGTTCAAAATGATGGACATTAAATGCAGTCTCACTCAACATCTCTTCTGGTGTAACAGAGAGGATAGGTCTTTCCTTTCAGTTTATAGAGAAGACAGGGAACTGGAGCAGATTCTGGAGGTATGATGTCCTAGGTCATGCAAAAGAGAGAAAGTAAGGGGTTTTTTACTGTTTCTAACAGTAAAATCCCTTTCTAGCTGAGATTTTTTGATCTTGGCTGCACATCATTTGCAATGTGTAGAAATCTAATTTAAGGGGATAAAAAGTACAAGCACAGCACAAAAAACCCTCATTTTAGAGCAAATCTCATAACTTTTGCTGCCCAAGTCCACAGCTCACCTGATTAGAAACTACAGAACTTGCTATATCACGTCTGATTTTGTGAAAGTCAATATTCTCAGCAGAAACTGGGATAAAAAGCACCAGCTCATCCCCACTCTCTCACTAGACCTCTGAAAATGACTCGCCAACAAACCACCCCTGTGAATTGGGTATTATGAAAAGTTACCAACACTCCAATAATTTCTTAATTCCTAGCTTTAAAATGCCCAAACTAACCATTTCACTAATTGTGTGGTCTGAGGGCCAAAAGACATAATTCTTCCCCTTGGTTTTGATTTTACCTCCATGTCTCCAGCTAATAGTGTTGTTGAATGTGGTTACTGACAATGGCACTTTATCTCAGAAAACTGTAATTTAAAATCACAGTTGTGTTTTTCATGCTCTTCCCACTTCTAGGGATGGATTTATGTGGAGAGCAGAACAGAAAACTGCTTTCATTTTGTTACTCAGAAACATTAGGGCCAAAGAAGAGTTTATGACACTCCAGAAAAGACATTAATTTCTCTGAAAGTTTAGGTTTGGTTCTATGTTTGCATGTGTGACCCTCAGGTGGGGCTAATTTCTATTCCTTCTTACTGTACATAGCTGTATTAGCAATTTTCAGTCTTGTCTTGCTCATATTTTGATAGCCAGCAGCTGCACTATCACAAAAATATCTCTCCAAAGAGATACAGGTGAGAAAAGAGGTCACCATGAATCCAAAAGATAATGAAGGCACAGAAATATCTCTTCTTGGAATCCTGAAGTACAGACCTTCAGCAGAGATGATGGGGAAGTCTTCCTTTCACCTGCTAAGAACATGAAGAGTTTCAAATGTTTTGTTTCAGTTACTTTGGAACAAAAGGAAAGGTAAGAGCAAGAGAGAAATTCTCTCACCCGGACTTAAGCTGTCAGAATGGAAATGAAGAGAAGAAATCAAATATAATACACTGTGATAACATCATATGACTCACAAGCTTTAACAAACTCCCCTCAGAGATACTGTTAGGCAGAGTAAAAGCTCCCTTGTCTTCCTCTTTTACATTTACACATCCCAAGATTTGCTGTGAAAGGAAACACCAATATTTTCCTCCAAATCTTTAGGGAGAAACAGCTTCATGTTTTTGCAGCTGCACTTGCCAGAACTCTGTTCCCACCAGTCCCTTGGCTCTTTCCTCAAATGTCCCATAGTTCAGATTCCTTCAAGGGTAACTGTCAAATCCTCATATTACTCCCCAGGACACAGAGATATAATCCTTGTCTTAACAGACTTCAAATTATTTTCCCATTTTGCAGTTGGTACAGCTCCTTCTATGTAACACTGCCAAAAAAACCCAACAGAGCACAGTGACCAAGCCAAAAAAATTGGGGTGATTTTTTGGGTGTTTTTTTGAGGTTTGTTTTGGTTTTTTTTTTTTTTTTTTGGTTGGTTGGTTTTTTTTCAGGACCCAGAAGCTGTCAAAGGCATACACAATCTGTTCAAAGCAGCAGCTGGGCACATGTACCTTGAATTTAGAAGTTGCCCACCTGGATTTGTGTTGGGGGCTTTTAGAAGTTCCTTCACAAAGCCCAGAGCATCAGAACAAGGCTCAGCACCAGAGAACACTTTGCTTTGTTCTCCTTGGCAGTGTTATCATGTTTATCCTGTCAGTGCTCACAGAACAGCCTGGCAGTGTTCACCCCAGAAGACTGAACCTCATTAAGGACAGCAGAAAGACAAAACAGCCCCCTAGGCCAGGTATCTCACAGGTGTCTTTTGCTTGACTCTGCCCACACAAGCATTCAAATCTAGTAAAAGGTTAAGAAAAGGAATAAAATGGGCAAAATTCTAAAGTGGGAGTAGGAATATTACAATATGACAGCAAGTAAGACACATGTCTACTTCAGTTCTTTCCCCTTGTAGCTACTCCAAAAATTAAAGCACTGTAAAAAATACCTGCTACCCCTGCACAGGAAGTTAACTGGGGTTAATCTCTAGTGCCTGCCTAACACACACCTGTGCAGACATGCTGATGTCTAAAAAAGGCTTGGTTACTGTGCTGACCTCCACTGTACTTAGTTTTGTGAAAAATAATTCATATTTTTCATTAATTAGGACTACACAAAATAATGCTATGCAAAAAACAATAACGTTCTTCATTGCAGGTCTGTTCTGTCAGAAATTAAAAACAGTTGGAAGAACTCAGCCTCCAGATTGCACTGAAGTCTTTTACAAACTCTCACTGGCTAACACCTGCCTTAGAAGGAACAACTTAAAAATCAAAGAAGCCTCAGTTGCCTTTGCAGCATTGCCCTGCATGTGGATGTGGTTCAGTAGCACAGGATGGGCAGGCACAAAGCAGGTGCCAGACAGGAATACTGCTCCTGAGGCAGAGAACTTCCCTCAGTTCCCCTCACAGGTACTGCAATGAAAATAGTGCACTCGGTATTTATAGCCCCACAAAGCACTCCAAAGGGTTTAGTCATCAGTGTGTGACAGGGACACACCCCTCAAGAGCTAAAAATGGAAATCTGTGCAGGACTCCTGACCCGGATCTGGTGAGTGATGCACACACTCTCCATCAGCAAAGACATTTTATTGGCTTCAGGTTTCCCTGCAGTTATTTACCCAGTGACACCTGAGCCCTCCTCATCGACGTGCCTCGAGCAGAGCTAATGATTATATGATTAATCTGCATAACCCTTGACTCCAAACAACTCTTGTCAACTCTTGACAAGAGCAGTTGACAAAACTGCCTTCCCAGCCCCTCCAACACACAGCAAGTCATGCAAAATAAATTCTTAAGAGGAAGCAGGGCAAGGTCATTTGAGCCCTTTGCATCACTTAATTCCAAGTGTACGTACATTCACCCAGCCGACACAGCAGAAAAGGCCTTTGCTTTCTTCCAAAGGAAAGTGAAACAAGTGATATCTGCTTTAAATAAATGGCAGCAGGTGACATACCTGGAAAGAAAATTAAACAACAAATGGTAATGAAGCCTGAGTTTTATATGGCATCATTTACCAAACCATGTTTTAGTAGAATCAAAAGGCTTAAAAAAAATAAAATCACCACAAACCAAAAATCCCACCTAGTGGAATCCCTCAACCCATTTGTAAGCTTTTCCATAAAACTCATGTGGGACTGCTCAGATTGTTGCTAGCACAGACTGCATTAATCTGAGCTTTTCACTGTTCTTTGAAAGGGTACACCAAGATAAGATTTCCAAGAAATCACAGCTGGCGTGTTCACAAATGAACAGCCAAAGCACATAGAAAAAGAAAGATCCCTTTTAATCCCCTCCATGATATCCATTTCTCCTTTGTTAACAAAAAATACAGAATGCAGTTCTCAGCTTTTATAAAATTGTATACACCATGCCTAAAACTGATGGCATCAAACTCCCCTGCTTAGCTGCAATTAACTGTGATTTCCACTGCCCAAAATCATCTTGAGGATAAGTGCTCCACATCCTGTTTTGATTGCCTTGCCTGCTTCTGTTTCTGTGCCCACAGATAAAGAACACTGAAGAGCAACATGGGGAAAAGCAAGAAAAATCCAAAACAAGTTACAAATAAGAAAACAGTCATCCCCTACCTTCCCTAGAATATTCACATTTTTATTTCGCCTCTCATGCTGTAGAAAATGACTAAAGAAGAACTAAAGAAAGCAGCATGTGATTTGCAGTAGTTGTATTAACAAAAAACCCCACCTTATTTCTAAGCACCTCTCTTTACCCAACCACTACTTCCACACAGTGGTACTACAGAACAGCTTTAAACCAGGACAGCCAAATGCAAAAGTACATAATATAACTAAAGATTGTCCCAAAACCTCTTGATTACTTTCCTGGACACTGCTTTCTTCAAGAGTATCTATGCAGAAGTCCCCAAGATAAAGAGGTCTGTGTTTAACTTCTTTTGTACAAGACATAGGATAGGGTGATATAACACTAGAAAGGTACATAATTGGTATACTAAATATATTTTCTGGCAACTCACCTCAAAAGGAAAGAGAAAAAGAGCAAGAATATTAATGGACAAAGCCCATTCCCTTCTGGAGATTAGTTCTGATTTGATTCCTGAAGAGTCAAACTGCTTAACCATGTGAATTTGCATTTTTACTGCTGGCAGATGAAGCTGACATCACTTACAAAGAAGGCTTGAAAATCCACTTTTAGGTATTTATTTTCATAAACTATTTAGCCAGAAGCTTGTTGCACTGAATTTGCAACTGTACAGAAAGAACCAGAGAATATTTAAGCTTGAATCCCTTTCTAGTCCACACATAACCTAAATACATTTTATAAAAATTGATTAGTTTTTAACCAAGTATCTTCTTGCTACTTACTTCTGATACACACATTTTAATTTTAGTTGCCATCCAAGAAAATAGAATTTTCATTCAGCAATGAACTCTCTTTGAACTCAATGTCCAGAAAGGTTTTCTGGCCATTGCTCCACTCAGAACAGTGTCAAAAGGGCACAGACTTAAAGAATCTTTTCCCACAAGGTGTGTCCCTTCCCGGGCTGTCATCTGACAGACACATGAAAAACACCCAGTGACCACAGAAGAGAATAGCTTAAGGGACAAAGGTGACAGCTGTACAAACATATTTTCAATGCCAGGTTTATGCAGGGCAGTAAAATGCTCAGTTCTTAACCTTCTGAAGCCATTATATATAAAGTCTCCCAAACTGTTTCCAAGAAAAATCAAAGGCAGAGAGCTCCAAAATGAGACTTCACAGAAAAGTCAAACATCTTGGAAAAAGAACAAGTCAGATTTTGCCTGCGGCAAATTTTACAGAAACCTCTTGACACTGCCTGAAAAGCTGGTTTGGTTTTGCTTTGAGTTTCTACCTCTTGGCTCTTGCTTGAGAACGCTTGGGCAGATCTCAGTTTTAGCCTTCAAATTACAAAGTGTCCGTGGTGTGTTTGACATGGCTCCAGGACAGCGATGTCACACAGGCTGCCCTGAGCTGCACAACGTCCTGGCACCGTCCTCTGCCAGGACACAGCCTGCCACTCCTCTCCTGCAGGGATTCAGAGCAAAGAAAAAAGAGGAAAAATGTAACCCAGAGGGGTGAAGCTTTCCTGGAGTACAAGGGAAAATAACTCATTACAAAAAGCAGAAGGAATTAATTTAGTGCACAAAAGAGGACTCTCATTGGTACCTGGCACCTCCAATAATAAAGAAATAGCTGAGGAGTTGGAAGCAGGTGAGGCCAACAAAGACCCTGATTTTCCTGCTCATCAGTGATGTGTGTTAATGTTTGGCCTACAGAAAGATTAATGTGGAAGCCAGTTGCTTAAAAGGATCTACAAGTAAAAGGAGAGGTTTTTCACCTATCTGAATAGAAACCAACCTCATCCTCCTTTACTTATTTATCCTCTTTACCTTAAAGAGCTCCAGGTTGTCTGTGAGCTCAGCTACAGCAGTCAACACAACTGGAGCAAAAACTCCTGCTGCCTTCCACTGAAACCAGCCCAGGACAATTCATGGATTTCCAGTCAGTTTTACTGAGGCTGATGCAAAAGACAAGAACAGCACAGGACCACCACTCCATGGCACTACTACTGGGTTTTCCTGATACTGTTTTAAGCAGTGCAATTCATTTAATGAGGAAAAACACATGAATTTGAACAAAACCCAAGGTACACAGCTGAGCTGGTCAGGAAATCTTTGATGAAATACCAAATAAGACTTTTAACCTGATGTGGCAAAAAACTCAGCTGAAGAAGTAAACAAAAAGTAAATATCAACTTACCTGATACTTACAGGTGTTTTCCTGTAGTTGTCACATTGCTTGCATTGCTCCTGAGTCACAATATGAAAATCCCTTAACAGAAGAGTCTGGTCAATAGGAGTATCCACATGAAACCAGGAATATTAAAAAGAGGGGAAAAAAATATTTACACCTGAGTCAGCATCAACCAGACTGAATCACTGTCAGACAAATAAGGAAGTTAGAAAACTCTCTCAGATGAGTATTTTGTTTGGGAATTTCCTCTTCCATCTAAATTGAGATATTTTAAATCAGTTTTTGTTGCAGAAGCTGATTAAAGGGACAATAAGGGGAAATCAAATATTCCTCAAAATTAAGTATTATATTAATAGCATTAAATGACAGTGTTCTCTAAATCCAGTCTCCTGACTGTTGAAATATATAGTGATAAATTACTTCCACAATTATTTATTTGATACATAACAATGCATTTATGAACATACATGGCTAGCATAGTTTGCCCAGCATGCACATTATAATATTATTTGGGTTTTTCACATTAATGTACTCTCAAGTCTTTGCAAATTACAAAAAACTTACTTCGCTGCTAAAGAAAACTTAAATGCAGATAATGTGAATTTAACTGCTCAGGGTATATTAACTTGCACTTTAAAAGGTTTTCAATGCACTTTGAGAAAGAAATGGGGGTCTATTCTATTCCTGGTGTAGAGGACACTTTGTGGCCCTGGTAACAGAGAAAATAGTGTTTTAAGAGTATTGAAGCTGGAGAAAGAAGGATTCACCCCAGTGAAACCACAAGAGAGGAGAATCAGGACAGAAACACTGCTCAGTTATCTGTGAGGAATGCTGGTATATAAACTTGCATTCTCTTTTATCCCATTTACTGTGAAAGCATTACAGGACTCTAATCCCCATTGCCATAAATGTGTCTTTGCTTTAGTTGATGCTCACGCTTATCCTCTACATATTAGACTAAAATACATGTTTTTCTCTTCACTCAGTGGTTCATCCCCTTGGCTCAGGACTCAACCTCTTTACAGTTTGAAGAGGTCTTCAAGTAAGAGGAGGGATTTTTCACCCACCTGACTAGAAACCAACATCATCCTCCTTTACTTATTTTACCTTAAAGAGCTCCAGGTTGTCAGTGAACTCAACTACAGGAGTCAACAGAACCAGAGCAAAAACTCCTGCTGCCTTCCACTGGAACCAGTCCAGAACAATTCATGGGTATTCAGTCACTTTTTAGTGGTTTTTAATAGTGGTTTTCAAAAGCAGTTGCTCTGCATTGTTGAAATCAAAGGATGGAACTGTCATAACATCACTAAAACTCCTCCACCACCTTCAGCATCTTAAATCTACATTTTGGTCTCTGATCCACTGCATTGCACAGAGCTCTACTTCTACACATGAGAAAACTTCCATTTGGTCATGACATTTTGCTACTAAGTTTTTATGGCAATAACTAAAAGTAATTTTCAATGCCACTGTATTTGTTTCATTAAAATTAAGTATTTCTAATCAAATACATTAGTCCCTCTTGAACAAGTGTGTCCGTGCACAGGAATAGAAGAAAATACAAAGCTTTCATGGAAATTTAGGCAGATGGAATACAGAAAATATAGTTATTAATTTTAATCTGACTGAAGTTCACAGAGCATTCCTGCCAACCCTCAACACTGAAGGGAAGGAATAAATAATTTCCTTATGGACTTCTGCTTCAATGGGATAAAAACCAGATTAAAACATTGCTTCTTATAATCACTGGGCTAATCAAACATCTCTAGCAGACTGTGTAGCAAGTGAAGGACTATAAAAGTATATTTTAGTCTTCTTTCAAAAGTGTATGAATGAGAAGAGAGATTTTTAGTGACTCACTAGATATCTGTGTAACAGTAAGCGAATTTTGTCTAGGCAACACTTAAGAAAAAGAATGCTTTTGTTATTCCAAACCTTTATCTTTTAAATGGCAATATGAGAAATATCCATCATTCACACTCAATTTATTCTTGAAGAATCCTAGAGCTGCACTTCCAGTACTAAGAAGTCTAAAGTAAGCAAATGAACAGATTACAGGTAATGAAAAGAAAAAAGGAATTTCTTCAGTCCTTCTGAAAGCCTTTCCATGTAAAAGACCAAATTATTTACCTTAGTGATCTCCAAGCCTGTGATGTTACTGCAGAATATTCTGAGTTTTAAATTTTTTTTCCTCTGAAAGAAATTACTTCCTATCCTGGAAGAAACATTTCAAATATCCAGCCAGCAAAATCCATTAAACAAGGGCCATAAAGTCACTCTCAGATCATTCTGGTTTGAGCTGCATTTTCTCTGCCCTGGCCTATAGATTTATCCCAAATCTCTCTCTACACCTTTATGAGGATATTAATGCAAACTTAACTTCTCACTTGCTTCCCTCACCCATTATGGTCAGTCATTTGTTCCCTTATAAAAGGGCATCCTTCCCTTTTTATTTGTGTGAGGCTCTTCTAAAGAGATTTTCATCTCAAATTCCAGAAGCTGTAATATTAGCATGCCCACTCCATGCCATTCATTATCTTCGTTACTCAGCCAAACATTCTGCTTTCCTGCCCCCTTACAGTTGTCACATCTTTTCAAGTCACAAGACTTTGATTTACACAGGATTGGGTGAAAAGAACTCCTTTCAGGCACAACTACAGGAAAAAACAAACAGTGGCAGATTTTTTCCTTCCAAAAACTCAGGTTCTCAGGATCACATGAGAACGTCACAAGAAGTTTCCAGTAACACATCTGCAGCATAAAAGTTGAACCAAACACACTCCATAGATTCAGAAAATTAAGAAGTTCCTGCTTTTCATAATTTTAAAGATAATTTTGTTCTAGTCTTGGTTTCCAATAATTTGAACAGGAAAATTATCATCTGTGATGTTGTGCTTGTTTCAAGCAGAACTTTCAGTCATTTGGCAACAGCCAGGTACCACAAAGAAGAATCACATCATAAAATATGACCTGCCCCACATCTGTAAGGGCTCACTAAGTTTGAATGTAACATCATTAAACATTCTGATTGTTTTTTTCCCTTTGCTATTTCAAATATATTTCTTCTGCTTACATTAAAGCACAAACAGAAAATTAAAGGGCCCACATAAGTGGTTAGGAAACTAAGTGTACTCTGCAAAGAACATAATAGGATTAGGAAAACAGTAGCATTTCTTGTTAAATAGGGAGCAAGGAGACTGTTTATGAGGTTTGGGGGTTACTTGAGCTGTTCAGGAAAGCGTCTTAGAGAGCAGCAGCTGATCACAAGTGGAAGGCGTGGGGCACAAGGGCACATAAAACATGCCCTGAGCACAAGAAGGAGCAATTCATTCCTTTCATCTCTTCTGTGCTCTACTAAAAGAGGAGATTAATATTTCAACAACTATTGCAAACTGACTAAAGGGAAATATTTTATGCTGTTCTCCAAAACTTTATTGAATAACTAAGGAAAAAAAAAAACCAGTAACAGAGTCACCAAAAGTTTGGTAAAGAACAGAGGACAAGGCAAGGAAGTACAAGAATATGGATGCAAAAGGATTTTCACATTTAAATGAGATTCAGCCTCATGAATCATTAACTTTTTCATCTCACAAGAACAAGTTATCTCAAGACATCTATCTAACTGCTTTGATGTTCTTTAAATGGGACAAACACAATTCCTTCTATTATATTGCTGCTGTCAAAGACAAGCTTGGTGTGGTTTAGTTTTTTGTTGTTTGGGGTTTGTTTTTGTGTTGCTTAGGGTATTTTTAATCCCTGCAGTTACATTTTCAACAACTACACAAAGCAGCTTTCCCTTCACAGAAAATAGCAGAATTTTAAGCCTAAATCAGTCCATGAGACAAAGATAAGCATCTTCTGCTTTCATGATAGAAATCATTCTGATTTTGCAACTGATGATTTGCAAAGCTACAAGCCAAGTGATGAAACCTGACTCCCTGGACAAGCACCAGCTCCTGACAGAGCTGCCATGCTTCAGCAGCCCTGGAACTGAACTCTGCACTGTGCTTCCATCTGCCATCCAACTTCCTTGTGGATGAAAGCACTACTCGGATTGTAATACATGCCTGAGCACCACTGGGTTAGATAATGTTCTACAAAGCATCTCATTTTAGATGTTTCACTTATAATGCAAACAAACAACAAAAGAAGGTCACTAACACACGACCTTTTGCCTAAAGGCAGTGTTTGCCCTTGCCAAGATCTGCATTCCTTGAAATCCCCCGGGGACTCTCTGCATGGATGATTTTGCATCTGAAGTTCCTTACCTGTACTTCATTTAGGTCTGAGCTAACAAAACACCAAAGCTTAGTAAACTACTCTAGATTGCAGCACTCGGAAGTGAAGTTTGCAGCAGAGCTGGGCTGTGACAGAGCACACTCTTGCTCTTTATCCTGGTTTTCCCCTGTGCAGAAGGGTTTTGTTCCTCACTGAGGAATGATAACCCTGAAAGTTAAGCCTGAGCATTTGCTTTCAGCTCTTCACCTGAGGGATCTGCAATGTTGTCCAAAATGGGTTTTAAACACTGCCATAAGAGTAGCATCCCTTCCTTAAAGGTGTGCTTTTCAAACCCTCTCCTGTATCACGTAGCTGCTGGATTTCCAGCCTGGAAACCCTGGTATTTCAGGGCCCCACCCAACACTGGCTGAATTTTATCAAAATTCCTTTTGGGACAGCAAGTGGTCCAGGACACAGTTTGAAATAACCAAAGTTATAAGTGACAGATTTTTTATCAGTAATAAGCTGATGACAAAGCCACAGGAGTGCAGGGACCTGAGCACCCTCTCCATTCTTGCACTCTACAACATTCAACAGACTTCACCAATAAAAGCAGACTATCACAATTAAGTATACATAATCCTTTTCATGAAAATATAATCAGAAAATGTTAAATTATTTTATGTTATATATGTAAAGATCTCCCATGTGTAGCAAGCTATTCTGAAATGTAAGTTTATTGGAAACCAGACAACAGATCCTGCAAGCCTGGGCTCTGTGGATGAACACTCCCCAACAGCAGCAGCCCCAAACTGGAGCAATTTCAGCCATCACAGACCTGGACGTGGTTTCTTTATCTTTTCAGTTCATTCTGCTTGCCCTGCAGCTGAACTTAACCTATTCAT
Organism: Lanius collurio; assembly: GCA_020086605.1. Taxonomy (NCBI): domain Eukaryota; kingdom Metazoa; phylum Chordata; class Aves; order Passeriformes; family Laniidae; genus Lanius; species Lanius collurio. The sequence continues at coordinate 2,338,295 of JACBWW010000009.1, read as the reverse complement.
ATATAACAGTAAGGAAAGATTTCCTCTGGAGAGAGCAATGCACTTAAAACAATAGGTAGCTGGTATTATTTTCATCTTACAGCAAAAGCAAATGATCACATAACAGCTCTCCTGGTCTCCAAACACCTCATCCTTTGGAGCACATTCCATTTTACTGGGATCACAGCAGACAACTTCCCCCAAATCAGGGACAACATCAGTGCAAACCAGCACCTTTGTCATCTGCAGCGTTAAATAAAACATGAACCAAAATCCCAAAGAACATCAGGCTGCTTCTCTCAAGTGTGTTGTGAAGTACCAAAAATTTCTACAGAACACGCAGTAACATGATATGAAGACATAAGAAACCAGTACAAGAACACCAGTTAAATACCAGCTGCTTTGGTCAAATTAATTAACAGTCTTAACAATCCTACCAAAGTCAGAATAGTGAGGAACACACAATTAGATCTATTGGGTTTAGGCTCTGGGGAAAATATTCTTTTACAGAGAGGTTTGGGGCTTGATGTGGGTGTTTTAGCCACAACCAGTCCCCAGGGATAACAGAACAAACAATTCCTCTCCTCATTTGAGCTGCACCATTATTCTCACACTGATGGGACACTCTCCCTACAATCCCACCCCCCTCACTAATAAATGCTTAGATAAAAACTCCCACCACCTCCCCCAAACAGGACCACTTCCTCATTACTGTGGTAACAGCACATTGAGCTGCAGAATCAAGAAACGATGAGCACAACCTTTTCAATCTATTCCACGTGACAACTAAGAAAATCCTTTCCACCAGCTGATGCCAGGAAGATGACAATTAAACTACCCTCAACAGCAGCCACGCACATCAATCAGAATTGTCAAGCAAAACAAAGTGGTGCCCAGTTCAGAGCTGCATTGGCCTCAGGCAGGCAGCTTTTCTGCTTCTCTGGATCACAGAGAAACTTTCAGCAACTTGCAGAGTGAAACTGGGGAAATGATGGACAGTTTTTAACACCCACACCTGAAAGTCATAACCATCATTCATGCTCATTTGCACATACCTGGAAATAAGGCAGATTTTCAATAGAAATCTCTGTAAGACTGGAGTGCCTCTGTGCTTTTGGATAATAAGTCCTTAAAAATAACAATTTCAATAACAAGTTCAATAAAAATAACAAGACTCTCTGTCAAGTAGATTTATCAGTCTACCTAAGCTTCTCTTCACAATAATGCTATATTTTAGATGTCACATAAGTCTATTAGCTGTATTAACATTTACATCACATATTTCAATATCACTGATTCATCTAGTTTCTCAGAAAAATGTACCTGCTTCTGAAATTTGAGCCAAGACTTACAGCCCATGTGATATTTCCACGATCTGAACAACAGCTTTGTACTCACAAGAAACGTAAAATGATCTGGAATGACTCTTCATCACTCACAAGACAAGCTAAGATGTAAAATTGTAATTGTACGTTGTCAAGTGAGAAAAAACCCCAAACTTTATCCCAGAGTTTCTTTAAGGGTTTTTTTGCTGTGGGTTGGGGGTGGGGGGGGGAGGGTTTGAGTTTTTAAACGTTTTTATTTTCCTGAACTATCTTCAATGATGTATTTTTAGAACTGTCTCTTAATGAAGCCATAAAGAAGAAGGAAGAGCACATTTCCTGGCAAAAAATCACTACCTGGCAGGACTCAATTTACTGAGGTTTTTTTTAATCACTTGAACCAAAATGCACATGACTCATTTTATCAAAACTAGAATTACTATTATTAAAAAGGGGATTAACGTGATAATTATTTCTGATGCCCGAGTAGGTGTCCCTCAATCTGCAGAGACATTTAAAAGCTGAAAGAGCTATCAGTCAGATTGTCCTGAGTAGGATAACACTGCATTAAAATTCCATTATAGTCTTGTTCACTTGTTCAAAGTGGCCCACAGCAATTGTTAGTCATTAAAACTAACCCTACTCCTTTAATATGCCAATAACTCAGAACGTTTCCAGAATTTCTGCCTATCCATAATTGTAAAACAAACAGGAAAAAAAAAGGAATTTTGAAAATCTCCAACACATCACCGCAGTTATTTGGTGCAATAAATGTGATTTCATCTCAAGAAGGACAGGCAGCACTTCCTGCTCTGTGAAGACCCCATATTCTAAATTAAAACACACCCAGGCTCAGTATTCTGGACAAATACAAATGTTTAAATGTGAACCACAAATTCAACACAGAGACCACACCAGAACTCCCAAGAGCTACAGGCAATGGCCTAGGCATATACTTAGTCCCATGTTTTACAATAACCTGCCAAATTTTTAATGTCTTGGCATTTGATGTGTACTGCCAGTCTTTTGAATTACTGTGAATTCAAGTGGGTGGAATATATACTTCCAGGGGAATTCCATTATAACTTATCATAAATGAATCTTACCACCTACTATACCATCAAGTTCCTGTTGTGCCTACGGATTAGTTCTTAAGTATTCAACTTGTTTCCTATTAAAGCATCTGAACTCTGAAACTGTACACTTTCTAAAACTTGAAAGGCACTCACAAGGAACTCACTTGATAAAAATCAGTCATTTTCTTGCATTTTTAGCTCATGATGACTGTACTCATGTCCTTCTATTTTTATTAGGATATTTTGTCAGTTACTAATTATTTGTATATCTTCCCTGATTAAATAAAGGACTAATAGCACAAATCACAATTTTATGAAAAATAATTTGATTTAAATATCACAGTATTAGAAAATATGAAAAACAGCTAGTATAAAGAATACATTTATAGTCAAATAATCTTCCCTAGAGCACACACAGTTTCTTCTCTGAATATCTTGACATTTCATCTTCGGTTTTGGCATAGAAGAAAAAAAACCCAACTAAAAAAAAATAAAAAAACCCCAAACCAAACAACAACCCAGAAACAAAGCCAAAATCAAAACAACACTGACAATCTACATATGTTGATTAAAATTAAACTCACCCAGGCCTTGCTAGAGAGCACTCAGGATGGATTCCTTCATCCAGTTGAAAACAGTTCTTCCATTTTGGCACAAGCACAGACCTTTATTAACTGACTTACTGATTAACATGGCAATGAAAATAATAAAAGCTTTTCTCAGCAGCCTTCATTACTCCTGAAAGCTGTAGGGTGAGGTTAAATACAATGTGAAAAGGAGCCAAACAAGTCTCTGGCCACTGTTCCAGCAATATCCATCAGAGGCACTGTCTAGCAGGAATTCAGGAGTTAAATATTTTGACTTTGACAGGAACATCTGTTTAAACCATCTGCACATTTCCCTTGTGACCATTTGTCCACCAGAAGCTGGGCTAAAGCTAAAGGTATTTTGTATATCAAGAAATACCTGTCAAAGAAGGAGAAAAGAAGAACAGAATAAAAGGAAAAGATGAGGAAAAAAGGGAAGAGGAGCCCAGAAGCATCCAAACAATAACAGCAGAAGGAACATCCAACAGAAGGATATTTCCAAGAAGACAAAGCCAGCAGGGAAAGTCTCAGAAGAAAATGAGAACGTAAAGAAGAGATGAATCCAAGCTGGAGCATTTGGACCCACGTGCAAACACAGCCAGTCAAAAGCACATGACTCCCTGGAAGCAGACCCCAGGCCTTGAGTCTCCATTTGTTTATTTTCTCCTGGAAACAAAATAGGTTTCAGTTCAGATTAGGATGACATTGAAGCTTTTTACTCTGTTACTATAATTCCATAATTCACTGCAAGATCACAAGCCCATCAAACAATTCTTCAGTTTCAAAAGGTGAATTCTTGTTACACCCAACACAAGAATCAGGATTCAAGGAATAAAATCTTTTCAATATGAGATACAAGGTGGATGAGATTATTTCCTGATTTTGGTTTTTTTTGATTCAAGACTTTAATGTTTCTGAAAGGATTTTGATGTGCTTTTCCCATTCTTCCTCCCATCTTCACCCACCTGGAGTCAAAACTCAGTTCATGAGAAGCACAAGCTGGATCCTGAAAATATTTACTATTTCGAACAAGTTTGGTGTTTACAGCTGGGTGGCTGATGAGCAGCAGCCAGCCCTTTGAGCAGCTCAGAGACCCACACACAAGAGCATTTAACTTCAAAGAAAGTATTGAAGGGTATGTGAGTACATGTATGGCTCTACTTTAGCACTCACAAACATCAGACTTAAAACTCACGTGTATTTGCAGGTGCTCAAAAAGTAATGGGCCAAATGCAATTTAACCCTTCCAGCTGCACATGTGACTGAAACCCAGCTCATTGTAGGTCAGGCTCTTTGCTACCTGTCAGAACCATTATAAGAGCTCCAACTGCCAAAAAGAACAACTTTTGCTGCCTTCCTTTTGTGTTTTCTGTTTATCCCATGTCTCTCAAGCATAGAAACCCATTATTAAGTCAGTGTTGTTCAATAAATAGGCAGAAAATGGAGCATGGTGGTGAGGGGTTTGGATGTGCTGGTTTGGGTTTTTTTTCCCCAGGGATAGCTTGCTGATATTTCAAGAGTTAAATCAAAGCATGAAGCATTCCAGCAAGCATCAAAGCTGGCACAAGGTACTCAGTGAAAACACGTAGGCAGGAAGACAGGAACAAGGAGATGGGGGATGATATGACTCCCGGTTTCAGCAGCTGTGAGCTGCTAAGTCTGTCCTCCCTGCCTTAAGAACCATGCAGATAGTGGGCAGATACTCAGCAGCTTTTCCTTTTGCTTCACAGCCAAGTTATTAAGTCAGGCTAAGATGGTAAAGCAGTCACGACAGAAAACAGCCCCTCCACAAGATAAGGATCGCCCCACCTTCACCTCCGAGTTCTGCCACGAATGAGGGGTGCACACAGAAAAAGCTCTGCTCAGACTTTCTGTCTGGTCTCAAATATGTACAATATCAGTTTCATTCAGCTTATTTATTATCAAGCTATTCAAGTCAATGTTGTAGTTAGAGGAGTAAAACAGAGGGGATTTTTTCCACATGAGACTTAAGGATTTGGTTTAAGCAACAAAATTTTCCTGCAGTTAATGCAAAACAAAGCAGTCCTCCATAGGGCAGCTCAGAACAGGAATCTGGGTCAGGTGCTCTGAATTGCTCGTAGAAAAACCTTGCTTTCTGAAGACACCTAAGAAAGTACCAGTTAAAATACCTGTATATTTGGGAATTGAAATCCCACAAAATCTGAAAAGGAAATCACAAAATTACTTTAGGTCCTTGCAATTCAATGGGGCTCTTTTCCCAGTTGTATGAAAACTAAAACAGCACAATGAGATTTTGATCCCTAAAGGACAGCTGTAAATACATGGATTTGACAAAGGCAAATCCCTAATTTACCTTTTAACTTTTTCACCACTGTTGACACTTACTACTCCTTCTATGGAGTGCATTCATCCACACTGAAACAAAGACTATAAGGCCTTCAGTCAACCTGAGTTTGCCCTACTGCTATGGAGGAGATAAAACAGGTATTTTCTGAGGAGGGGGAGGTTATAAAATCATTAACAGAGAATAAACAATTGCTCTGAAGTCCTAAATTGCTCTGAAGTTTTTCTGAACCTATACTTCCTCCTAAAAGCTTGAGCAGGAAAAAAACCTATTTAACAAGACCAGGAATGACTTCCCCTCCTCTACTCTGGTCCTACCTGAAAACAAAGTTTGGATAACCATAAAGGAACTGTTACCTCTTCTCTCACCTCTTCCTCCTCCAAATGATGTATATCATTGGCATCCTCTGCATACCCAGCTCATAGAAGCTTCCTCACAGTTCTAAACCTACACCAGAACACACTTTCCTATACACAAAAGTGAAGAAATTGCCACCAAACACAGTCTTAAAAATTTTGCTGGGTAAAAGTAGTTGGAAACACAGCAAACATGCCCCTCTAAGTTTTGTTCTTGTCTTCAAGCAAGTCAAAACCATTGGAAGAATGCGACCAACAAAGAAAAACAGAACTTATTTGTCCTTCCCACTAACATTTACTGTACTGACAGCATAAGAGGCAGCTAGTTAATATTTGAACACCCGAATTATTCTTTCATTTACTCTTCTGTCACAAAAAAAACACCACAGGCACCTTTTAATCATGAGAATGACATGCAGTGAATCATATTTAATATCAGCCTGACAAGAAGAAAAATTCTGTGGTAATCTAGGACACTAAGCCTACCAAAACTTCCTATATATTCAGGTGTGTTGTAGATCATCTAGGCTTGAATGATCATATATATGCAGGTATGTTATAGAACAAAAAATACGTAGATCATTAACTATTCAATTATATATATATATATAATGATAAGTAAATTACAGGAGATTTAATTATACATAAAATAATTATCTTACAAAAATAAAAGGGATCACAGACCAACTGACTTAAATTGCACGTACTTAAAAGTGTTTCTAAGTAGCATTACCTTCAAAGACATATAGGGTCAGCTCTACACTACCCAGAAGTCTGGATTTCCCCCCATAAACAGCTTCCAAGTGTGGCAGAGCAAGGCCACACACTAAAATTCAGCACATACAAGACACCAGGCTGGCATTGTGACCCAGCAACTCTACAGCCTCTTTTGAATAGAATTTTAACACCCCCAAAATGAACTTTTTTTGACAAAAACATAACAGATTGCTGAGTAAAATTAATGTCCCAGTTGCATAGAGGTAAAAATAGCTGAATTAACTCGAGAAACACATCTGGAATACTGACTCTAGTGCCTCTAAGAGCATAACCTGTCTGCAGACACACTTGCAAAGTAGCTCAGCTACAGATGGACTTTCCAACTCTGTTAATAGCAGCTTCAATTTATGTTTATACAGCTAAGTCCTCTGTGAAATAATCAATTTTTAGCCTATTACTAAAAACTAGAGTAAATATTCTCAGTGTCTTTGTTATTTTAACAGATCTTGACAGAAACATCAAATCCTTCCTTCACTCTGCTACCAACTGCAGTAAATGTGCACAAGAAATGGGAGTTTGGCTCACCCATTATTTGGCAAGCTCAAGACAGAGCCATTTCCCCAAAACACTATCTCTAACCCACATGCAGTGTGGTGAGGAGGGACATGTTGACATCTCTCTCTGAAGCCTCCTGACTCAACATCTGTGCCATGACTCCAAACATCAACTACACCAAACTCTCCCCAGATGGTTCACCAAAACTGTGACATGCCTGGGGCAGGTGACCTCAGTCCTCCACCCTGCTCCTGTGCAAACACACACAGTCTGCAGTTTCATTAGAGATGTTTGCTTTCATTTTAAAGGTTTACTAGCATTGATTTTTGCATCCTATCTTCTTTCACAGATACTGTGTTTGGCTTTTGATAGCAGCAATGACTGTAGCAATAAAACCAAACCCTAGTAAAATGACTATCATAACATAATAGTGGTCTAAACAGTGTGTGCCCCAGTACAGGCAAGAAGATTAAGATGGACAGCTTAAAAGACATGAAAACAGTGTTATTACCCATTACTGGAACAAGGGAAATTACCCAAGTCTACAGCCCAAGCAAAAAGAATACTTGATAATTGAATGTTGGTGGCACGAGCTGCTATCAGTTGTTCACTTGCAGTGGTCAAACTGTGATTTAAAATGATACAACTGACCAATGAAATTAAGATTCAAGTACTCCTGTATCCTCACACCGGGTCACAACAGGACATATTTTTCTTTCTGCAAGGAAAGCCTTGTGCCAGTCACAGCACGGGACTGACCCACATTATTGTCTGACAGTTTGATAGCACAGCTGAAGCATTTTAAGAAGACAAAAAAACCAACCCCATGCACCAATACCATTGCAGTTTGCATTTTTGGATAACCATTTACATGAACAAAAGGAAAAATTTTAGTTAATACCTTCTGATAATCTGACAATAATCTAAAAATAACGCTTAGCCCTTTGTCCCAGGGGTGGGGTGGGCAGAGCACATTCAGCAGCTCTTGTTGCTGTGCCTGGCATGTCCTACTCCTTCACTGAGGGCAGAGCAGGACAGAGCTGCCTCTTCCTGCTGAGATGGGGATAAATCATGGCAGGGGCACAAAGTGGAAATCAGCCACACTCACCTGCTCTCCCCCCACAGCCACACCTTGTGCCAGGTGAGTTACAGAGCAGCAGCCTGGCCAACCCTTAACCTCCTGTTCTCAACCCCTGAAGGAACACAACAACTGTAGCCCCTGGAGATGCCCACCCACGAGATAGGGTTAAAACCAAAATACAGCCTGTATGCACTATCCTAATACCTTACCATCTCATCAGAGAAAAGAATCTGCCAGAATTTCCTCAGTGTTGGAGCTCTTGATACCTGACACCTTTGAGACATCACTCTTAGAACAGGAGCCACCTGTGTTGCCTCAGGTGATTCTTCTTTCAGGTGAGCAGCAAAAGCATGAGGTACTACAAGCTGAGGTCTTGTGATGGTCCAAATTCATTGACTTGATGGTCTCCAGCTTGTTTTTGTTGATTGATGAGACAACTTACAGCTGCAAATCAAAAGGGATTTGGGAAAAAAACCCTAAAATCCCTCCTGCCTGAGTGAGCACACCTCAGTGTGAGTTGTGTCTCTCTATGCTGCCTCTGCTCTGTGCACAAATAGAATCTTAATCTCCTGAACTTAATTTAACACCAACAATCAAATTTTTTTCAAAAGACCTGAAAAACCAACCAAGAAATCAGAAAACATTGCTTGTGTTCTTTCACAGTATGGTTTTTCTCCAGTACTCACAGGAATATAAAACCAGCTCTGAATAAGACTGTGGTGAGCAAGAAAATTGCATCAATACATACACTTCCTTGTTCTCCCATCTATATTAACTGCAAAGAAAGGCTGTCATAAGGGGAAGTAGAACACTTATATTGCTCAGAATCAACACTGGCAGCTTGCATGTTGAAACCAAGTGTAAGGGGGTGTAGGCAGTAAACACCGTACAAACCTTTTTTTAAATATAAATTCTCCTTAAAAACTAACTACAGTAGCAAATGTTCAAATGAAGGGATCAGTTCTCCTACCCCCAACAATGGAAAGCAGCCTGGGGATATTTGTAAACCTTGAGAGGTTTTGGGTTCCTTTTAAATGTAACCTAGATTTTCAATCTTTTAGGAATACCAAGGTGACATGTGTATTTACCTTGGATACAAACATGAAAAATAGGTTTTATTTAAGAAAGACAAAAAAGCCTAGGATTTTAATGTAGTTACTTACTCAAGGAAGTAGGGCTTTAAGCTTTAAAGTAGGGCTTTAAAAGCATCAAACAGCACAAAAATTGACAATGCTCCAAACAAGCATCTCAGCAAAACTGTCATGAAAATATTTACTTGTCTGGTTTATAAAGTAATCATATATAAAAGTTCCTTCAAATGAGCAGAACTGCAGAGTGGTTGGGACATAAGCATATCTCATTTTAATCTCAAATTCTTAAGATTTTTATCTGATCACAAAAAAAGGCTGTGCAATAACTTAGTTATACAAACATGTAGAAATTCACATGATTGCATCTGACACCAAGATCTTCCCTGGCACAGCCAACGAACTTCTACATCTCATCCTCCAGGAAAAGGAAAATAAACCCCATCATTCCACTTAAACTCTGCTAGGCACAGAACATTACTCATCCTCAAGTTCTACAACACAGTAAATGAAGCACAGAGATGATAACTTCTCCTGGGTGTAGTGCCTACCCACAGTCTCTCACCTGCAGATAGTGCTTCTGACTCAATTACAACTCTGCACAGGGCACTTGCAGCATCCACAGAGGCAAAGCCTGACAAAGTAGGAAAAAAACCACATCAGCTCCGAGTTAAAAAAAATTGAAGGCAGACCAACACAAAGAAGAAACCCTTTCTTAATCAATATAAAAACTACAAATAAAAGCAGTAGAAATCAATGTATGTCATTATAGAAAGAATCTCTGAAGTTACAAGCCTTCAGGAAAGGCAGGCCAATTCCTGTTTCACTTAGACATCAGTCCAAATGTTCATGGCAGCCAGACCTCCACATGACCAAATTCAGTATCTGTGTCACTGCCAATCCATAAAGAGCTCACGTCCTTCACAAGGAAAAGCACAAAAACCTGGAGGAAGAGGCTGGCAGAGACCACAGGCATCTCACCCCAACCTCGAGGGAAGGCTGAAAACAATGAACAATGCTTAAAACACTTCAAAAAGTGAATCTACACAACAGACCACACACCCATGTAGAAAGAATTGGGTGGAAACTCCCATCACCACCATACTCTTCACACCTCCCACCACTATCAGAAAAGAGGAAATGAGAGCAGGCATTTGGTGGTTAGGCTTGGGACTGAGAGACCAAAGAAGTTCTGCTACAAAGTGGGGCTGTGAAAATATGGCAGCAACAGCCATGACTGTTTTCTGTTCTGAAATTATACTTCTGCAAAAGTCATCATCTTGGCATAAATCAAGTATCTGCCATTGGAATTAAAATCAGGATTGTTTGCTGAAGGTAACAGGTACTGTAGATAAATTGTTTCAACTCACAATAGGTTATTACACACTTGTGGAAAGTGAATTTTGTACCAGTCTGGCTCAGAAATCTTCAGAGAACAAGTTCTTAAACTCCACTAGAAAAATTTCACTTATATTTGCTGCAGAAAGTTTTATCTCTATCTTTTGTTTCTAAATGTGCATGTTCAAAGTCACATCACCCCTTACTGTCATAATGCCATATGGCAAAAATTAAGTGGTCCCAGGTAAAGCAGGTTTTCTGGATGTGAAAATACAAGATAAAATCCAGCTGTACAAGACCCTGGTAGTTCACCTTCTCCCCAGAGATCTCCTGTAACAAAGCAGCGACTTACCATGGGATTGGGAGTTATTGGGATGTCTATCCAGCTGCCAAAGAGATGAAATGTTTTAACCCAGCTTGAGACTGTTTTCTTTTTACAAAATATCCAAAGGCACACTTCAGATAAATGGATCAGTAATGCCCTTTTACTTTCCAATAATTATCCTGTAATCACTATGCAATACAGCATTTCTTGCTATTTACTTAGAAGCTGACAGAGAGCACTGCTAAAGGATGTTCACTAAGAACACATTTTCATCCCCCTATCAAATCCACTGTACATAAAATGGGTTACTAAAGCCTGCTGAGCTGCATTAGAATCTATTCTGCTGGAAGACTCCAGCTGTAGGAGCATTTCCATGCATTTAGCATGGCTGAGTTGTATAGAAAAAATTACAGAAAAAAAGCAGCAAGAAAGTCTCAGTACCAGGAAACACCTCAGATTTCTAAAGTCACATTAACAGTTGAGGAGACTCCCTATTTCATTTCCTGTAGATCAAATTTTTACATCTTTACCCAGTGCTAATCCAACTTGAACCCATTGAATGAACAAAGATTTGAGAGGCAAAGTTCTTTAGGTTTTGCAAAATATTCCACGGTTAAAATAAGAAATGTCTCTTTGTTTGAGAAAGATTTGGACAAAAGTGATGCTCTAAATAGTTGAAATGCAGCTGTAGTTAACAAATGCTTTGCTGCAACATTATATGTTAAGGTCACAAGTGGAAATGGACTCTTTTTGACCACTTACATGCCGTTAAAAACCCAAAGAGCATGAAATTAAATAAAATTTATCTTAAAGCACAGCTTCTAAACTTCACTGGAAGTACTGAAATGAGGAAAAGTCCTTGCCACAATTAGCTTCTGCTTTTTCTCCTCTCATTCAAACTAGTTTTAGTTTTGCTTTTATAACATGACATTCATGAACTGCTCATGCATATAAAGCTCCTCCAGATTTCAGCATAATAGCATCCTACACAATTTTAAATGAGGGTCCTCATTCAATTTATTACAGCATCACAGCTAATCAGATGACATTCTGTCCCAAACCAGGAAAATATTATTTAGATGTCCCAATAAAAGAAAAAACCCCGGCCCCACACTTAATCATGGATAAGAACATGTATGTGTGCAAAATACTACATATTTTAATTTGCAGCAGAAGTGAAAAGGAAATTATCTCAGATGACTCTGTTCCTTTGCTTTCATCCAAACTGTGATTGGCAATATATCTACTAGAGCTCTCAATTTTGAAATAAGTTTCTTCATTAAACTCTCCATGTATAAACCAACTATTGACGGATTTATATACATATTATAGACTTTCCAAGATGATGTCAGACAGAACAAGCGAGGAACTTTGACATGACCTTCTGAATATCAAGTGAAATGTTCTGGAAAGAAGCTGGATACCAAATGGGTGGAATTTGGCATTTCAGAAATGACTCCACAGCCATGTAACAGCTGGGTCACGGCCCCTGCAATGCTGACACCCCCCCACTGCACACCAGGCTCTGGCACCTGCCCGCAGAAACACCCAGTTAGCACCACAAAAAACCACTCGGAATTTCATCACTGTTTTTAGCTAGAGCTGAATGAGGTAATCTAAGATGAAAACGTGAAAGCAATTATACCTGACCTGCGCGAGTGAAAAAATGATGACAAAGGTCTGCCTTGGAGTATGGAGGTGTTTTCTCTGGTTCCTACACTTCACACATTCCTGTGCTGCAGCCCGTGCCTAAAGCATCTCATTTTACCACAAACGCTTACGGTACTTGAAGAAAAACTGATCCCCATCACTCAGAGCACAGCATGGATTGGGGGAGCCCCGGCTGACACCCAAAATGACCCCGGCAAGGCCTCCAACTTCGGACACACCAGCCAAGGCTGAGGTCTCTGAGGTGAGGTCGCTGAGGTGACGGCAGTGACCACAGAGCTACGGGGTTCGGCCCCGTTATAAAGCAACATCCGCGGCTTCTAAGCCACTAAAGAATATCTTAACCAAAACCCCAGTAAAGGGCTGAGGACACCCGAGCGCTGATCCCCGCCGGGCAGGGGCTCACTTCGAGCTCCGGCACCTCAGAGCCAGGCGCTTCCCCGAGTCCGGGTGATCAGCGGACCAAAACCTCCCAAACCTCAAGCACGCCGAGAGCGCTGCCGCGGCCCCCTCCCTCAGCACGGCACCGAGCCCAGGTGCGGAGCGGGGCCTCGGGCGGGGCTCCCGCTGAGGGCTGGGGGGCTCCTACAGGGGGGCCGCTGCCACGGGAGAGAGGAGGGAGAACAGCAGGAGCAGAAGGAGCCGCGGGGAGCCCGGGCAGGGACAGCCAATGCCTCCCGCGGCACCTCCGGGGCGGGGCAGCGGCAGGAGGAGCAGCAGCGGCAGGAGCAGGTGAGCGTGGCCGCAGCTGCGCCCGGGGGCGGAGCCGAGCGTGGGGCGGGGAGCGCCGGGCCGTGCCGGGCACACACCGCTCCTCCCGCCCCTCCGCTCGCACTCCTTCGCTCTCGCTCGCTCTCTGTCCCGGGACAGCGCCCGAAACTCGGCGGCGGCCGCGGCACCCGACGGCTCCTCGGACGCGGTGAGTGCCCGTACCTGCCCCCGGCGCGGCGCTGCCGCCGCCCGGCAGTTCCTGCCCCGCCTGGGGTGAAGGAGGAAGCGAGACGGGCTCCGGCTCCCTCCGGCCCGCCCGGCTTCCGTGGGGCGCCCGGCGGGCAGAGCGAGAGGGAGGGAGATTGAGGGTCCCCGGGGCTCAGCCCGCCGTCCGCCGTGTGCCCTCGGGCAGCGCCTCGGCACCGGCATGGGGCGGGAGGCGGCGGGGCTGTGCCCCCGGCCCCGGGGCTGCCTCCTCCGGAGCCTCCATGTTGGGCTGCGGGGAGGGGGCTGCGGACCCGGCCCTCCCAGACCTCCCCTCAGGCTGCCGGGGATCGGCCGGCGCCTTCGGTGCGGGGCGAGCGCGATCTGGAGCGGGGAAAGCCTGTGGGGCTGCTGAGGGAGAGCGCTGTGCCCCGGGCGAGGCGGCAGCGAGATCCCCGCGGTCGGTCTTGACAGAAATATGGAGTTTCCTCCCGGCAGAAATGCCAACTTTGATACCACCAACTTTTTTCCCCACCCAGCCTGCCCGATTCTCTGTTTCGGTCTGCGTGCCACAGTGAGTTTGAGCAGATGAAATGCACAGTCTTTTAAATGGTCAGGTTTCCAGCTGAATGGCGACAGACAGTGAGAAATGAAGGAGCAGGAATGCCTGATGCTTTTGTGTACGTACATGCCAGGCGTGCATCTATTGAAAAACAATTTTCAGTTCATCGCTAGAGAATTCCCCGTTTGCATTAGGGCATGAAATATTAAAATAATTGGATTACAGCGTTCTGTGGTTACCTCTGTCATCTGTTTACTTGCGGGCCCTGACTGTTTCACCACTTCACTTCTAGATTGTCCAAGTAGCACAGAGCAGTGTAGATCTAGACCTAGGAGCTGTGCAAGGATGATACTGCCCTGTATCCCATCCATTGATATGTCCGAGGAGAGAACTGACTGCAGAGCAGATAGGTGTGGGGGAATCAGTTCTGATGCTAGATCTTTCCCTAGTTTAGAGACTTACTTAAAGCCAGAACTGCAATATTTAGTATCTCTACAAATAATCAGTGTCAAAATCCTTGATCCACTTGTGGTGTGTTTAGTTCTTTTGAATCTTTTTTGCTCCTGAGCTTGTACAGTCAATAATCTACTAACAATGTAATAGCAAATGAATTCTTCTGCTTTCCCTCTCTCCAGTGCTATGCTGCACTGTGCTAATCAAATAGGAAGCTATAACCCAACATAACCAGCATAGATTTCTGAGCAAGAACACTATGAAGAAGTGTTTCTTAAGTGGTTAAGCAATAATTCATAAGCATTTTTTTAAGTGTATATGCATGATTTCCTGTTTATTTTAGTTCCTGAAAATGGTTATGTTAAAAAATGAGCTGTTTGTATTTGGACTGATAGATTTCAGTCACCCCAAGACAATCCTGTGGGAGCCTGCAAATAATGAGGAGAAAAGCAAGCATAAGGCTGCAAAACATAGGTTTAGATTCTTTTTTTTTAACGTTTTTCATCCTCACTTTGGGTTTCATAATAAAATACAGGTGTGTGCTTTAATTTAAGAAATGATTAAATGCTGGCATTTTCAGTTTCTTTGACCCACATAGTTTTACTTTTAAAACTGAATATGTCCTAGTTCCACAGACATATGATTTTCAGAATGAAGTACATTACTTTTGGAACTTTGACAGCTGAAAAATTGAAATGTGCAATAAGGTATTTCACTGTACTGCTAAATACAAAAGAACTTAGGAGCAGCACAAATGAATTAAGATTTGGGAATCCTTTGAGATTTTCATCTCATAATTCAGATTTAGGTATGAAGGAATTGCTGCCACTCAGTGGCTGATACAAACATACAGAAAAATATATTCAGTTACACACATGTGATATCTGTATGGGTAATGAGAAAGTCGTGAGGTGATTCTGTTCAGGCAATGTGTGTGAGATAATTGGTCAGGAAGATGCTCATATTGTTCTCACCAGAAAAGAGCTTGTTGTTAATTTTTTTGCCATTTTGTACTTCATGAATTATAACCCATCTTTTCATTGGACATAATTATACAGTAGGGTCATATTTTTCTAATTGAATGGAACAGTGAAATAGCATCATAATTTTTACTTTTTGATCACATAGTATAGATGAAAAGATACTCTGTACAGAAGGAATTCTTTAGAAACTCTTTCTAAACTAAAAAATCTTAAGGAATTTTCTAGGTACTTTTCTTAAAAAGAAATCTTTGGAAGAATCTCTCAAAGAGAACTTGGCTATTTGGCGCTATCAAGATCAAGGAAATAGCAATAAGTCTTGGAAAGATGCCATCTATTATTAAAGCAGCTGATTTCCTGGGAAAAGCATAGAAGCTTTCAGGCCTCTGAGTTTATTTTGATGTCTAAAAGCCACAGTCATTACAATTAAAGTCCATTCAGATTAAGTCCCATCCCTGGAAGTGTTCAAGGCCAGGCTGAAAGGGATTTGGAGTAAGCTGCTCTAGTGGAAGGTGTCCCTGCCCATGGCAGGGGAGTGGAACTGGGTGATCTTTTAGTTTCCTACCAACCTAAACCAGCCCATCATGCTGGTGAGTACTTCAGGGCCTAATAGTTTAAATTAACCACCCATCCTTGTTCCCATTTGAAGGGCTTCACTGCCCCCCTCCCTCTGTGCAGGGGCACAAATCTGCACTGCCCACCCATAGCTGGAGCTCAGCTCTGGCTGCTGCTGCTCCCAGAGAGAGGAGCCCCTTCCTCTGCCCTCACTCCTCAGCTGTGACTGGAGGGGGACTGTGGCTGGATGTGCCACAGCTCACTCAGTGCAGCTGATCTGCAGTGTGGCCTGTGCAGTGTAAATACTTTACAGGTGTTGGCCAGCACTGAGGAATGTGCCTGGATCGTGTTCATTGACACAGGTATTTCAGTTCCCCAGAGCTAACTCAGGTGTGTCTCTTCCTGATGCAGTCCCAGGGCATTGTGTGCCTGTAGTCCACCATCCCCTTCGTTGCATTTACAAAGTGTGTGCTTAACCTACTGCAAAAGGAATGGAGGAAAAAAGAAATAGGCTGGGGATTGAACTATTTGTTGCAGATGAGTCAGAGCTGAATGTGAAAGATGACAAGAAAGGATTTACCAGTGGAGTCTGGGGGCTGGCTGTCTTCATTAGGAGCCAAATTCCTCTGTTAATCATCCACTGATGAGAAAGATTATGTGACTTTTTGCTTTGGGGTTATCCTTGCACTGAATGCAGCTTCTCCATTCTGCTTCTCAGGTTGTGTCCAAAAGCTGCCTAAAAAGCACCAAAACAGCTTGTGTTCCAGTAGTTTTTTAACTGTTGCTTTGTGACAAAACTTGTCATCTTTCTCTGAGTCTTCCTTTAGCTGTGTGATCCGAGTGCAGGATTTGTTTCTGTAGAGCTCCATGTGAAGCCAAAGGACGAGGAGCAGGAAAAAGGGAAGGGGGAAAGCTGCACCCGTTCAGAGCCATTTGGGTAGCACATTAAAAGTAATCATTCTGCATCCGCTTGGCTGCACTTTGCAAAGATGCAATTAACAGAAATGAGCCTGGGAGAGCTCTTTACAGCCTTGGTAAAATAATGCTCAAGCGGCCTGTGTTGTGTTCTCCTTTCAAAGGCAGTTGTTTCTACCCGAAAGAGTTCTTACACTTTCTTAAAGAGGCATTGCCTCTCCAAGCCAGAGCTGCCCCGACGGGGTTTTACGGTATTTGAGTACTTTAGCAGAAGTCTGCTCTGTAGGAAGCAAAGTGCCACCTCTAACTCCACAGGACCACCTAGGTTATCCACACTGCCTTTATGCCTGGAAGCTGCACTGGTGTGCTGCTCCTGTACCAGAGACACCAAGGTAGGCAGAGAAATGAGGGATCTGGCACACTGGGAACTGCACAAATCTGACCTTGGCAAGAGTCATGCAGGATTTGTTTCTGGTCTGCTCTAGACCAGACTGTTATTGCAGGTAACGTTGCTACAGAGGATGGAAACTTGACATGTATATCTGTGTGTTTCAAATAATTTTCTGTTGGCTTTTTTTCCTTTTGATTAAAATTTATGCAAGTGAAATATTATGTCTGCCATTTGGTGACAGTAGGGTGCCCTGACATCCATGAAGTAAGTTGTGTTTTGAACCTGTTTCTTTCTTCTGATTGAAACTTGAGCTGACAGTTTTTGACTAAAAGATGCAGCACAGGTTGATATCAATAGCTGCAAATCCAAGAGGCAGGCCATAAAATAAATTCTTTACAAATACTGCTCAAGCCAAGAAAGTGCATAAAACCACAAAATACTTTTTATGGTATCCTCTTACTGAAATTAATGTGTTTTCTGGTAATTGCTTTGCCATTGAGTGCAGTGCTCTATCTGGAAAAGTTTATTTAAGGATACTTAAGCATAGTTGGTATTCATATGATAATAATCACCATCCATAAAGTCTGGGAATGACTATCACAGACAACTTCATGGAACTGATCCACGTTAAGCTTTTAGCCTTGTATGATACTTGCCTGACTGCTAAGGGAGGAGGGTGTGTGCTTGCCATCTCCTCCCATTTAATCAGCCAACTATCAATGTTTTTTTTTTAAAAAAAATGCAGCAGTACCTCTCTATGCCTCAAAACAAGATTATTCTGAATTCCAAGGCACTACCTGCTTTTGAGAACAAAGCAGATGTGTAATATGTATACATATCCTGTTATTTCTTATACTTTTGCTTAGAGCTGTGAGCAGGCTGTGGTCTTGCTTGAGATGGAACCAAGTGGTTTCACTTTTACCCATTGGGAGTGGGAGTGGAGCCAGGATAGCTCCTTGGAGACTGGATAATAGGTCAGGATATCCTTGCTCTGGCACTGTGTGTCTGTTAGTAAGGGTGCCCCTCTTTCTGAAGAGTTGCACGTGGGCTGATGTCCTTTCCACACCACAGGGCTCAGAGGAGTTGTCTGAATTAGTACTTTTCTCACCTCGTGGATGGCTGAAAATCTCTAAAATGTCTTGTATGTTTGCGCATGAGTGGCTTTGATTTGCATTTTGTTTAGTCTTTTGCAGTCTCATAAATGATTTAGGTATTTATGGACTTGTTTTGATCCTGGCTGCCTGCTATTGATACAGCACATCTTGAAACATATGCATTAAATCTAAACTTCAGCTTTTTTTCCCTACCTCTGAGCCATGTAGTAATTCATGCTACTGATCTGGAGCTGGAAACCCAGACCTGCATTGGTTTAGCCTTGTTTATTTTGTGATGAATTTGTAATGATGACAAAGAGAAAACATGTCTGTTCGGCACTCAAGTGTTGAGCTACTTTCTGAATGTTAGATTTTATCTACTCCCATCCCCATCAACACCTATTTAACAGAGATTTAATACAATCCTTGTTTGTATAATTGACTCCATCATTTTCTTTGGTTTCTTGAGGAAATGCACTTTAGCTTTGCCATGGCTTTTCTGCCAAAGGAACTCTTGAAATCTGAGTGCTTGTCAGGGCCACTTTGTTGCTCATCATTTCAAAGATAGTTAATTTTCTTCAGTGCATTGACTGTATCCATATTCACTGTGGGGAGCAGCTTAAGGAAGAAGGATTTTTGGTTGTGATACTAGATTTTTCTTTCTGATAGTAAAGCTTTTAGGGTTTTTTTAACTTATAGACAGATTTTTTTAAAGATTTAGATGCTTGAGCATGTAGATAGATATTTCAAAAGATGATCAAAACTGTCTTAACAGTCAACCTCAAGGTTAAGTTTGGCTTCTGAAGTCCACCTTTGTGTGGGAAATTCTGAGTACAAAGGTAGCTAAGCAATTGCTAACACATCGTTTGATGTCTGAACTATGCTTTTCTAGGAGACTGTATTTGCTTCTTGCTTGAACAAAAGAGGAATCTTGTATTTCTTTCTTAAAAGAAGCAGTCCCTCCTTTTCAGAAAGTCCTGTGTGCAGAAGTTTGGTAGGAGGGTGTGGTCCAGCCAGTAACAAGCAGTTCATAGTATGCTTTCAACTTGTATTCTCTTGGAAAATTAACATGAATAGACATAGTGCAATAACATTGAAAGACTGTCATGTTTGAAATATGACACTGACTGCCATGTGTGTTTTATCTCAAGGTGTTCATGATATGTTTTGGAATGCCTCTTGGTGACTGCATTTTGCTGGAGTGACTTTAACCAGAGTGGGTGTTTTGTACCTCACTGATTGTGTTAGGGCCTGTTGAGAAACTATTTCACTTGCTAAGGAACACAGTTTTGTGTCAGAATATTTTACTGAAAACTCTTGTAAAAGTAAGATTTATTCTTGCCTATTTAAAAAAATTACTTAATAGGTATTTCTGTAAGAATGAGCACAGATGGCTGTCTTACACCAAGCAGGTGCAGTCAGATTCTATAATTTTGATAACGAACTCTGCTTAACTAGATCTGAAACCCTTAGTCATACAAGTATCTCTGCAGGTGAAGGAGTAGATTTGACTCTAGATGCTTTCAGTATCAATGGGTTTGGGGTTTTTTTAAAGAGTGTTTTTAACAGTCTGGTTCCTGCACTTGCTGATCACTGATGATTACATTTCTTCACATCCACTATGCTGGTCTCTAATGCCGTGCTCATGCTGAGCTGTGAATTGCTCAATAAGGGTTCAGCTGTTTCCTTAAGTGTCTGATGACTGTGGCCTTTGCTGAACTCAGATATTCTCACTAATGACTTGGGGGTGCTGATTGCCAAATCTCCAGAGCAGATTAGTGTGTCAGGGAATTGTGAGCACTCTCGGGTTACATTTGCTTACATTCCTCAGCAGCTGACAGGAGCTGACAGTTGTGATTTCTGTTTGACAAGTTTACCTAAGAAGCAGCATCCCAGGGGCAAGAGCTTCTTGGTATGGACCTTAGCCAGGTAATTTAAGGGCTAGAATTCATCCAGTTTTGCTATGAAATGAATGCAGTGAGGTGTTGGCACTGGAACATATCTTCTCTTATTCTCTCAGCTGAAAAGGAGATGCCAACATCCCCAGCAACCTCATTCCTCCAAACCTAGCACAAGGGTTAGGGAAGGACAGGTTAGACCAGGGGTCAGTAGACAACATTTGCCTAGAAAAAGTCGTGTTGGGGAACTGTAGAGCAGAAAACACAGCTTGAAGCAGTATTACAACTTTGGCAGGTATCGTGGCTCCAGCTCTGCCAGTGGAAGAAGCATCTCTTGTCATGCAAGTCCAGTGAAGTCATTCCACTGGGGACTCCTCACCTTTACAATAACAGAAGAGAATTTTCATGAGGGAATATTGCCAGGTATTTTTTCCTGGTGGATTTTTTTTTTTTTTAGTAAAGACTATTTGAAGAAACGTGTTTTTTGGACCAAGGATTTATAGGTCTCTCTGTTAACCCTCACCATTATTGTATTAGGTTCTTAGGCCTTTTTTTCCTTTCTGCAGTGTCCTTCAACCCTTACAGTGGGGGAAGCTGTAATCAATTTGTACCTCTCAGCCCATCTATAATTGCAGAGTATCTATTCTGTTGCATATACACCTTAGAATATCTTAACTGTGAAAGGTCCTGTGGAATCTGATTCTCCCCATTTATTTGGTCTCATTGCACCAGAGGTTGGTTTTTCTCTCCAGGGTGTATCTGTCTCATTTCCCCAGTAGTCTCAGCTGTGATTTTTGCCTCCCCTGGCTGAGGCTGGGTCCAGGTTCCCCAGGGCTGCCTCTCTGAGTGCAGGCTGGGTGTGGGCAAATACCTCACACTGCTGACCTAGGGAAGTGCTGTACAAATGGGCTTATTTTATCTGAAGTTAGAACAAGTTTTGTCCAAAGTGACCGAAAATGCTCTGTTGCAGCCCGTATGGGTTTTTCTCAGCAAGCCTTTCCACACAGCTCTATTTCTGAAAAGATGAAGTTGTTGGATCTACACCACAGACACCCCACGTGTCCACTGAAGGGAATGTAGGGGTTACTGATCAGGGAAAGTGAGAATGCTGAAACTGCCATTTAGGCAAGGAAGTTGATTGATTTCTGCTGTAAGGCAAGAGCAGGTGGGAAAGAGAAGTACCAGGAGTGTAGAGATGGGCCTGGAGCATGGCAAGGGCAGCCCAGAGTGATGAGAAATGCCAAGCTGTCACCCGTGCCACACCCTGTGCTGCCAGTGCTGCACCCACTCCATCCTTGGGAGCTCCTCCTCAAAACTTTTGTGATACAACCCAAATGCTCTCACCAGGGCCAGGGTGGGGAGAGGAAGTAGAGCTCTGGTTTGTTGCTGTATCCTGGTTTTTGTTTCAGTTTAATTTGCAAGCTTGCTGATTTCTAGCAGTGCCACTAAGAGTTTTCAAGGCAACTCCAGGGTTTTAATGTAATCTGTACCAGTGTCTGTCAGATCGATTTTCTGACCTATTTTGGGTCTTGCAATTTGGAATTAATGTTGCTTTCCTTTTCCAGTGGGTGGCAGTTGAAGCAAAGAGAAATGTTTATTTGCTTGTAAGTTTATATAGATATGGATTTAAGGAGAAGAAGCCAAAACAGGCCAGTCATTCATTGTTTCTCCTTATGTTGAATTCTGTTCTTTTTGTCTTGCATCTTGTAGCTGGAGAAAAGAACAAAAACCTCTTGTGACCAAAATCCGCTTTTAGTTTCAATCTCTTACTTTTTGTGTGTTGTTCTGTACTTATTTCCTTATTCTCTTACCAGTTAATAACTGTGAACCCAATCTTTCCATCTCCAGAACTCTGCATTGCATAAGCCTCCTTTCAAAACATTGAAGCAGGGAGCTGCTGACTTCTTGCAGCAAAGTGTTCACCTTCCCAAAACTGGATTTTGATTTTGAATGTGACATGTAATAGCATTTATTTCTCCTTTTAAAAAGCACACCTTGACAAGGAGTCTTTAATACTGAATATTTAAAATTTAATACGTATTTTAACTCTAGTATCTGTGTCCTCGTGGCACCAAATTGTGACTGAAAATTACTTTCATGCAGAGTTAGTGCATATCTTATTCACAGCTGAGTTCAAGCAGATGTTATTAAAATAAGCAGTACTTGGAATCTGGTGAGCTAGCTAACATGCACATTAGTGCATTTAGTAAACAGCTCTGAGTAAAACATTAGTATGTGTTTTTGGCAATATAAATATATTTTAATGCATAAATTACTGCAGTTCTAAGTACTGTAGAAATTAGGTGAAATCTATTCTTCTAAAATTGTAAGGAGTATCTACATCAGTGCTGAAACCGAATGTGAGATTGGTAATTATTGTTGGATCAAGGAGCAGAATTTTATGTACTTTAAGAAGAATCAAATTTCATTTTTTTTTCCAAAATATTAAAACAGTGGAAGGACTCTTCCAGGACTTCACAGTGCTTTATTTTGTGGGTGAGTACTTAATGTAGCACAAAAAGCAGGGGAAGTCTTTTATTTTAGTGATTTTTTTTTCCCTAGGGGTGAACTAGCCATTCACCTTCTATGTGTGATTATAGCTAAGTTAGCAATTAATCCCCATCTTTTCCCTGAAGAAAATGAGCTCTTAGATGGGTATTTAATGACTGAATCAGTTCATCATAGCTAAGCCTTGTCTAAGCATATGTGGCAGTCCACTTCAAGTCTGCCCTTAAATTGGTGCAGTTAAATACAGAAGCTTGTGCAAACACAATAATTCTAAATGTTTGTAAACTGATTTGCCACTTGTGAGGATACAAGTTCTGCTTTGCTGTTAGCAAAGTTCAACTTGACTGATGGATGAAACTTGCAAAATGATTTAGGACTCTAAACAGAAAAATATCCAGGAAGAATCCCTTCTTCCACTTCTGGCCAAGTGAAATGACAAGGAATTACCAGAGCAGCAACAAGTTGAGCTTCGTCTGGTTGATAACAAAACCAATTTTACATATCAGCAGTACTCTATGGCTAGAATAGCCTAAAGTGGAAATTTTTTAAAGTAAAAAGTGCTCTGAAAGTCATGACATAGCATGATTTCAGTTTTGTCAAAGGGACACACACTCAAACTGAAAACCACTCTTTTGAGAGTCATGACTTGTTCTTTTTCTTTTTTTCTCTTTGTTACAGGGCTCTATAATCACATCTGTGATGACTTTAATGCAAGTCAGTAGTAAAAAAATCCCCACATTTATTTTCAGTTCCTTCATCTGTCAGTTACTGGAATATCATTTGCTGGAAGATGATGCTTCTGTAGATGGTGAGGAAAAGGCTCAAAATTTTTAAAGCATTTTTATATAGCATGTGATGGCATGCTTGAATTCTGGGCGGTTTTGTACTTTCATTAAGACTTCATCACACTGGCAAATTTTGTTTACGGTTCTGTGGAAGGATTTTAGCATTATTCCTACTCTAGATTGCAAAAAAACTACCTACTTGTATTATGGTTTGGGTTTTTTTATTTCTTTGCTTTTTATTTTTTTAAATAAATCTGATTTTCTTGCTACTATTTTATTCTGCTTTCCAGTGAATAAAGCTGATTCTAATATTAAAAAATTTTTGAATGAGACCCAGAGGGATGTTTTCTTTGTTTGCTTTAAACAACCCCCGTGAGTTACAAACCCCTCAAGTTACAGAGCTCTGTTTTGAATTAACAACTCTCCAAACTGGGCTGACCACTTAATGCTTCTCAGACACTGAGCATCCAAATACTTCAAAGGAAAGACAGCCACATCCAGAGTTTTAGCCTCTTAAAAGCACAAAAAAGGATGCCAGACTCATGTAATTGAAAACGTTTGCTGTAGGCAAGGTGTCCCAGGCAGGCCAAGGTGGAAGAACATATCCCTGTTCTGTGTTTAGTTTTGCTGTAGTTGATAGGGGCACCCTGCTGCCTTGTAAGAGTTAAAGGCAACTTAAAACCTTGCCTGTTTGTGTCTCCGATTTTGATTTTATTCCTGTGGTCTTTTAGCTCTTATTTGGAGTTTTAGTGGGTGAAGTTGCAGTAAATGGAGAGCAGTGTGATTAATGCTCTTCTGATCAGGGTCTTATTTTCCAAAGTCCACTTAATACCACTTCTGAATTGCTTAACCATTCAATCCTCCAAAGTAATTTGTTAGGAAAGCTACAAAACACCCCACTTTGCAGTCCATCAGTGTCTGTGTAAGTCTTTGAAAGCCTGTGTATAAAAACCACAGTGGAGCTCTACCTGCTGTCTTTGCTCAAGGTGAGAGGCAATGGAGGGAAGCGGGGACAGGTGGGGGAAATGTTTAGAGCTGGATATGGGACTCTGGAGAGGTAAGGCAGTGACAGTGCCATTGTACTGGTTAGCAGGATTGTTCTGCTCCTGCTGGACCCCTGACAAGTTGAGTAATTTGGGTAATTGCTTGCTTGCTGCATGCCAGAGAACATGGGTAGTGAAACTTGTGTTTGTTTTCCTTCAGGGTTTTGGGATTTTGAGTTTGGTTGGGGTGGGCAGGGCAGGGGGGGATGTTCAGTTTTTTTGCTTGTGTTTCCTATTGCAGTAGCCCAAGAGTGGGTGCCTCGTTGGGACACCCCACCAAGTACTGTCCATGTCCTGTGGTTTGCTGCCAGCCCTGTCTCACACAGGGTGGGCACTGAGCTGTCCAGCTGGGGCACTGCCCATGCTCCCATCCAGCAGTGTGGGACTGACCGTGCTGAGCTCAGCTGTGTGTGCTGCAAAGCAACACCCACTTCTGTCCCTGCACAGCCTGAGCCCTTCCCTGGTGCAAACTGGAGAAGTTTCTGTTTCTCACATTGCTCAATATTGTATCAAGGCTGGCACAAAGATGAGGTAAATGTACTGCCAATGTCTTGAGGGGAAAGCAAGTACTCTGGAGACTTTGAATTTTCCTGTGCATTCTTTGTGATTTCATGATGATGAAGTTTCTGAGAGATTTCTTTTCCTTGAAGTTAGGTTTTTCACGTATAATTCACGTATTTTGTGCCCATGCAGGTGTGTTAATAAGATGGAGTTAAAATGAGTGGAGTAGAGTAACAGAGAGGGTGTTGTCCTCTGGGAAAAGAAGCTGGAGTAGCTTTTTTGGTGCATTTCATCTTTCCAAAGATTCCAGCTGGACTCACACGGTATCACTTGGAGCCATCTTCTGATACTGACTGCTTCTCTCTGGAAGCACTTGCAGAAAACCACAGTATCTTATTGTCCTGACATTTGCCTGAGATTATGGTTGGCTGAACTTGCAAATCTTCACACTCAGCTGTACAGAATTTCTCATTTGAATCTTCTGAATGCTTGATCTGATGAATTGCCAGGAGGGCATGTTCTGGTTACCAGTGAGCAGATTCCTATCCCACTGGAGGCAAAGCCTGGTGAAGGGGAAGACAGAAGCTATGGGAAGTCCCTGGTGTGTGTTTGATGCAGCCACAAGCTGGAGTCTCAGGTTGTAGATCTCAAAGAATGTCCTTTAAGCCCCTCAAGCTTTATGCAATGCAATGAGTTCAGCTGTTGCAGCATTTTTTATTAAACTTATCTCAATATTCCCATGCTATATAGAATTATCACTTGTAATTTGTGTGCACCTTGGCTTGGGTAGCTGGAGGTGGAGGGAGTTGGCTGAAGGATATTGGTACCATTTGTCCATTAGTTGCATCTTCCCAAAAACTCAAACAGTACAGTTGCTCTTTTCAAATGTAGGATGCTGTGTGACATCAGGTGCATGTGGCATTCATCAATAATGAAAATATTCAGCTGAGCAGTAATAACATCTACAAATAAGCAATAATGTTTCTAGCAAGCAACATATTAAGAGGGAGTAGGCTCATTGCTTCTGTTCCTTTAATATGGGCCTTGGAATCCAGAGTCTGATTGTCTCTGACTGTGCATTTCATAAACACATTTCTACATCATTTCCCACATCATTTATTTGTTGAAGTTGTCCAGGTTGTGAATTGGCCTTTTGGAGAACAAAGTTAGTGCTCCAAGTTGCCAGGTCTTTCTGAATATTAAGAAAGAAATTAAAATGTGAGCTTTTACTTCGAAACAGTTTTTAGATGTTTGGTTGTGTGTTCTAATCATGCAAATCAAAACACTGCATTCTTTGTTGGTCAGTGGAAAGGGCTGAAGTGGTAGCAGGGAGGTGGCCATGGGCTACTTGAGGGATCTCCACTGGTGGGAGTCCGAGAGGGGCCCACAGATGAATTTCATCCTGTCAGTTCCATCCAAAGCTAACAGTGCTGGAGAAACCCAGGAGGGAAAGCAAAATGCTGATTTATTTGCTTCACAGCCCAAGCAAGAGCCAGAAACCTCTGTACTTCACCCTGTCCAGAGCCTTTCCCTGCTGCAAAGACAACCAAGTTTATCTCTTGCTCTTAGACTTTGGTTTGCCTACACATACTCCAATACTGCACAGCCCATCATATCAGGAGGGAATTAGATAGTGACTGGAGTTACTTGGGCTCGCCAGACTTTGAACAATGTCTGAGTGAAAGCAGATTGGAAGCAGTACAACCAGTTTTCCTTTTGCTGTCCATGTGTTTACAAAGATTTCAGTATGGCCATTATTTACTCTGTAGCACTGTCATCGACAGAGAAATAAATGAATTCTTACATTCGTACTTCATGCTTGCAAGATTGTGCTTCAGGAATGAAATTTCCCTGATTTTAACCATAAAACACATCTAATTAAAATGTTAAGGAAGCTGATATCTTTTCTTTCTGGTGCAATTGTTTTAACCAGTGCCATTGCACCCATTAAGGGGTGTGGGCTATGTGTGTCCTCCCCAAAACAAACCCTGACAAAAAGTCCCCATCTTTTGTTGATAAAGTGTGAAAATAGCAACATGTAATCTTAATATTGTCTTAAGAAAGAGAAAAAATAGTTTAAGACCTCAAATGCTGTACTTTAAAGCACATTTCGACATTCTGGTGACATCAGTCCTAGTAGAGCATATTTTACAGAATTGGAACACGTATTTCACTTTTTACTTTGTGTTCCTGTGCTCTGCTTTCTTTTCCCATTCCTTTTCTGTGCTTTGCTAAAAAGACAGATGCAGTTCAACACTTTTTTTTTTTCCTAAAAGGCCTGTTATACAAAGAAGTTCTGCAGTGAAACCTTTTAAATAGTGAAACTCCAAAAAGCTTTGTTTTTCTGTTTCCCAGCGCGCTGTCTGCCTTGACCTTTGGTTCCTGTGTTTTAGGATACATAAGTAGCACACAGTTAAAGAAAGAAACTTCATTGGGTTACTTTGATTCTCCCTCTTACTTTAATCCTGCCAGAGACTAATGGCAGTTCCCCTGGCACTCCTAGGAAACACTGAAGCGAGTCCATTGTTACAACAAATAACCAATTCCAGTGGTAATTCTAGCAGGAAGCAGTGTACTGCAATTTAATGCATTTCTGAGATCAGCCCTTAAGTCATCTTTTTCTATCCTTAATTTGTTTTATGGAAACCTCTGGTTTTATGTATGTCCCAGTTTTGGAGACAAAAACAAACTGATGGTCTCTGAGAATGTGTACAGTGTTAGTGTCTAGTTTATTTAGAAATGAATGGTAAAACTCCAGAGAAAAACATGTGATGTGGTAAAATGTGTTTGCCCAAAACTGTCTCAGTCATCATAAAGGAATGGGTGTATTTGGGGGTTTTTCCCTCTTTCTTCTTCTGAACAAATCCAGTGTGCTGCTGTCAAGTCCTCAGCAGTTTGCAATCAGATGTTCCCAGGATCTGTCACAGTAATTAATTTGTGTGACTCTCTTCAAAGGAGCAATTTAAAAGACTTTTTCCTTTTAATTGCTGAAGTTTCGTACTAACCTTCCCAATGGTTTGTTCATAGCAGGCAATGCAGGGGGGCTGGCATTCAGAAGTTGATTGTAGCTGGAGGTTTTTCCCTTTCAAAATACTTTGTAAAGTCAACAGAGGGGTGAAAGCTGTAAAATTCAGAGCAACTGTACTGTGATCAAACAGTTCTGCAAGTGTGTACTCTGAGTCTCTCACAGTTCATGCTTGTTTTATTTGGTGAAATACTTTGAAGGAGCTGATATGGCAGTGTGAAGTGTAAAGTTATAGAAATAAAGTAATTTATTCCTATAAACCCCCACCTCTGGAAATGCATTAGGGCATAAAAGTTTTGGTTCTTTTACAGTAGCTGGTTTGTCCTTCCTAGTTACATTTAAAAGGGTCTTTGTTACACTCTTTGGCTTGTCTTGCCATTGATACACAGGTCTGAGGTTTTCCTGTTCAGGGAAAATTTGGCTGCACTCACCATGCTGCTTGTAGTAAAGCTCACAGAGCAGAGTGTTGTCTTGGAAAATGTAACAGATTGGGTTTTATTCAGCTGGTATATTTTAGACCTTTACCATGTTCTCATTTATCTCTCACTCACAGAAACACTTTAAAATGGCAACCGTGTAATCTTTTTTAGATTGTAAAGCCTTTGTTATGGCTCCAGAGTGTGATGCCTGACTCTTTAATGTGTGCCTTGATCCTGCTTTTCTGGGTTTTGTTTTTGTTTGGTTTGGGTCTTTTTCCCCTGGTGCCTGTGGAAACATTCAAAGTCCTGATTATTTTCAGGGACTAATATAACTTTTTATGGAATCAAATTGAAAAAGGGCTTTGTTAGATTAGTGAAGCACACATGTGCTTTACTTCATTTGCAGAGCTGTGTTTTTTGCTTAATCCTAACTCTTCTCTGTGAGGGCATGGCTTTAATAATTTTGCTTTCTGCCTCCAAGCTGACTCTTTGCGAACAAGGAAAAGATTCCTAGCGATGCTTCATCTGATACATAAGGGTTCCTCAGCTGTTTGTTCCTTGACTTGGTTTCTGTCGTTCATATTTGAGTTATTGTCTGAATTCAGGATATTTAGGTGTGATGAACCATAGCAGTTGCAAGAAGCTTTTGTCTTCTTGTCAATAGCCACATGGAGTATTTCTAATAATTGTTCTTCAGTGTTAGTGCTCAAGGGAGTGAGGATGAAGCAGTTTCATTTGGCTGCTGCTCTCTTTACAATGTGGAAAGCTTGTCTCTTGTGGCTCTGCCCAGTTTATCAGGAAAAGAAGGAAGAGTTTTCATGCTACAAGACTCATTTAGGTGGATTCTTAGCTTTAGTGGTCAGCTGTAATTTCCTGGCTGGTGCAAACACTTGGTCCTGAAGGACTTGGCCTCTGTGTCTTAGATTTACCACAGCTTGGGTTTTAAAAGCTGTGGGTTACCTAGAAGAAAACTCATCTGTCTAGGAAGATACTACCAAAGAAAATTCAGGAAAAGGGGTTAACGATGAATCTGCAAAATATTTCTTTTGTTCTTTATTATTTGAGTTAATAGAGTTTAACTCAGTAGAGTGACATTTTTGTGAAAAAATTTCCTACTAGAAACAGGTAGGAAGCACAGATTGTTGTGCTGGGCTCCCTAGGAAAGACAAACTTGGTGACTTTTTGAGTTAGTGCATTACTCATCGACTACCTTGTGTCTTCAAGGAAAAATCCCAGATACTCTCCTGATGATGTGACTGTTTCTGTCTTACCTAAGCATGGTCACGGCCCCTATCCAAGAGGTTTAGAAGGCAGAGTGAAACCTTTGCCAAGTATGAAAGACAGGTATGACAGGCAAGTACTCTTGGCAGGCAATTTAGTTTATTATGCAGCTATTTGAAGGGGCAAGCTGCCAGCTTTCCACATTAAGGGGAAGATAATTGCCTAACAAGGTCACTGGGAACAAGGAATACAGTGGGATAGAAATTTTGTCCTGTCTCTTGGTAGAACAAATCATTTTATTTCACTGCATGCTGGAAGGACCCACACAAGGCCTAAATCAGGCTAATTCCAGACACTGTGTTTATACCATCTCTCCTATTGCCAGCCAGAAAAATGAGTTTATGAAACATTGGAAAGTGCCCGGATGAAGATTAATATGCAAACTAGAATTGAGGCAGTCTGTAGTTATGTAGTAGCTTCCTTAAATGTGTAAAGACAGGAGGAAGGTGGGTTTTTATTTTGTTCTCTTTAATTTAGTAGGAATGGTGTCCTATTTTGGGGGGAGTTTTTCTGTTTATTTGCTTAAACTGTTCTGAAAATAGTGACAGTAATTTTCTTGTTCACTGTGTTTGTGATTAGAGTAGCTCAAATTTTTTTCAGGGTAATTTCACAGTGTCATGGAGGTGGAATTATTTGCATTTTAAATTACGGAAGTTGTTAAAGAAAAGTCAAGTTGTTAAGAGGAAAAGTAAAAGTTTCTCATCTATTTAAGATACTAATTTCATGTTTTAGAGATAGACACAGCTATACCTGTGTCTTTAGAGTATATTCCAGTTGATTTATAGCCATGTCCTAATAAAAGCTGAATTTTTTTTTTTTTTTTTTTGGATGAAACCTAAAAACTCTTCTGTCCCTTTGAGGCAGAAAACCTGCAAAGTCTGTGCAAGTTCAGTGTCATGATTAAAATTAGACATACTTGTAAGTAACCAAAACCACATCTACTAATCAGAGATTAAGCAGCTTCAGTGGAGTTTGCTGGCAGTCATGACTGTAGTGCATGTCAGAGGCTGTTATTGCTGTTTTGAATGAGTCATTTGGGTAACAGAGGTCATAATTTAATTTGTACTGTGTACATAAGTACACAGAGCACGGGAACCACCTGTTAACTACTTCTGCATTATAATCTACTTCTACTGTCTATCATTCAAAAATGCATTTCCAAAGGGAGAGGAGCAATCTGAAAGAGGTATGTGCTTATATAGGTTAAACTGCATGTGGTCAGGTGGAGCTTGGTCTTTCTGACTCCACACTGAAATATTTATGTGATACTCAACTAATGCACGTGGAATAGACACAATTAACTGTCGGTCAACTTCCAGAAATATTGCTCAGTGTTTTCTCCGAAGACACCCTCCTTCAGCTTCCTGGTAAAAGAGGAACCATTGTTTGGAAATAATCCAGTGAGCCATCTAATGATTTTCTGTAGCTCAGATAGTGATCAGCACCTGGTGGAAGAGTAAAAAAAAAAAGTAAATAAAAGTAAATAGATGGTTTTCTGCTTTTGGTTCCCTATGGAACAAAAAGTGCCCAGCTGCCCTCACAAGATGAAGAAAGAGAAAAAACAAACAAACAAGGGGGAAAAAAAAAGGCCTTGATTAAAGTCTTAAAATGGTTTAGTGCCTGCTGTGTGTGTCAGAGCATGGTCCAGTTGGCCTGACTGGTACCAGGGAGGTTGTACTGGTGGCATAAGAGCCCAGCTCTTGGGGACTCTCCTTGCCTCTGCAGCCCAGGACTAACCCTCTCCTTCATCTCCCTCCACCCACCTGGGGTGGCCCACCACTCTGGTGCCCAAGCTGAGGGGTGGTACAGCTGGGTTTTGCTGAGGAGCTGGGGTCCCAGTCAGGGCTGGTTTATCCATCATATCTGCTCCTAGCTGAGGCCTTCTCCTAAGAAGACGTGGACTTATTTAGGAGCTCAGCTGAAGCTGCAGTCCCTGGAATGCATCCTCACAAGGACACTGACTCTCAAAGGAGTATGGTCCAAACACTCACACATGAGCTATTTATTCCCTTTAATTGTGGGGTGCTTCATTCCCAAGTTGCAGCACAACTATTTTTTCCCCCAAAGTACTTAATTCCCATTTTCAAGACCTAGGAACTTTCAGTATCATATCAGTGCACTCGTGATGTTGATGCTTCTTGTTCTTTACTGTGTTTTTTTAGCAAACTGTGTGTTCCCATGTACTCTCCCATAGTTTGTTTGACCAGGAATGTTTGTCTGTAAACTATGCCAAAAAGAGGGGTTAAAATTCTCCAGAAGTGATAGGAGCTAACTGAGGAAAGATGAGAGGAAAACAATTCTTCTAAATATACTTAATTAGGGTTGGTCACTTGAAAAAATCCTAAACAGACTCAAATCTCTGATAATCCAGAACTCTGTGTCTATAATCTGTTAGTTTGCTTGAGAAGGAAGAATCTTTTATGTTATCTGTATCCCAAAATCGAAGCCATCAAGGTCTGTCCTGTGGATGATTAAGATGTCACTGAAAGCTAACAACAAAAGTACCAATGTTCAAGTTCCTCTCCATCTTTCTCTCCCACTTGTTGCCTATTTTTAATCCCATGCTAGAAACAGTTGTCATGCAGTTATCTAAACCCTCTTATCAATCTGGCTTTCAAACACATTTGAGTTGCTTGTTCTCGATGTAGATCTCTCTTTTTTGCTCTGTGGATTGACTCTTACTGACTTCTCTCTACACACTGTGTGGTCCAGAATATTTATTTCACCTGCTAAATACCTATGAGGAAACAATCTTGAGTACTTCAGGAGCTCTGGTTATCTCTGTTTGTTCATCTTAAGTTGTAGTTTGCATTGCTTGTACTGTTGGCTCTCAGTGTCATGTGTGAGTCTCTCTCTTGTTAGATGTTTGAGCATTATTTATGGAGTGTTTGTAAACTTACAGGCAGAGTGTCTGGGAATGTTTGGTGTGTTCCCATGGAGCCGAACTGTATTTTGACAGCCGGTCAATGCCACAAAGCCTCCAGAGGCTGCTGCTCTTTAACTGCCATTCCTCCACCACCTAGATGACTTGTGAGAGTTGTTCTGCAGACACAGCTGTGATTGACAGTCTAGAGTTTAAAATGTAGGCTCTTCCATGTATCTGTTATTTGTAGGATTAGTTCAGACCAAGCAGTCTTGCTTTTCTCTGTAAATATGCGCCATTTGTTCGAAATTGAGCTGAGAGTTGGTGTTAGCAAATCCTATGTTTAATATTAAAGTTTTTGTTGTGAGTCTTCACAATCAAAGCACTTTGTCAAGTATATATGTTGTTTATTAGAGCAAACTAAGGAACAAAGAGGTTAAAAGGTTTCTCAGGGTCATAGGGCATTCAAGATCAGATTCAAAGGAAAACAGTGCAGGTCAACTTGGGACCTTGTCTACTTTCATGGTTACTAACACCCCTCCCTGTAGTAGCAGAAGTCACCAATTGCTTCTCTGCAATCTATTTTCTCTCCATTGTTTATGTTTGGATGTGAAAATGAGGTTTCAGTCATCATTTGTAGTGAGTCCAATGAATGTTGAAACCTGAAAGAATGCTGCTATTTCCTACTTGAGAGATGCCTTCTGAAACTAAGGCGAGCTGGACCTTGGCACCAGGAAGCAAAACAAAGAACTTGGGCTATAGTGTTCCTCGAGGTAAAGGGTTTTTTGGTTTTGAGGTGGTGTGAACTTTTGTCAAAAAGATTCCTCATTTGTTTGTAAGGGAACAAATTAAAGAATGAGCACATTGTAAGGCTGCTCTTATCATTGGCCTGTCTTTGGATACTCTCTAGTCAGGTGGGTGAGTTGATAACATGAAACTTGCTAATGATGGTTAATAAACCAGAAAGAGAGTAGCATAGAATAAATTTAGTATTTCTGTTTTTAAGTTCTCTTTTTTCACTTCCCTCGGTATTTCCATTCTCCATCTTTCCTTGTATTCAGCTTGGTTTACTTCATTTATTATAGGGGATGCTTGGGGTTTTCAGGGTGACAGTTTTGTAGGATAAATTGGTTTCCCTTAACACTGTGTAGGATATCAGCTGAGAACTTGTCATTTGAGGTGCTACTGACATCTGCATCAAGCCAGGCCTGTAGTCTTCTTATCCCAAACTAAAATGCAGTTACACCCACCTGCCCTTCAGCTCTTCAACAGATTGTCCTTGTGATTGATTCAAACATCCCACTTGTTGCAAGGCCCTTGAAAGGAAAAACTTCTGAAAAAAGAAAAGTATTCTAATATTAGGAAGATATATCTCAAAGGTGGCTAAACAGTTCACAAACTGCTTGAGCTGCCCTTTGGATATTAAGTTTGGTGAATTTGTTTCAGATTGAAAAAAGGATGTTGAAAGGGAGCTTTAATAACTGTAATGCTTTAATGAGTATTTGTAATGGCAGATTACTGGTCTGTGCAATTCTGAGCTGTATCCTTACTCAGCACTCCTGCTCCTGGGTTTATGAGTAGGCACGGAAGTTGGGAGTTTCCACAAGAATTACTCATCTCAAGGAGGAATCAGTCCTAAGAGCCTTGTCCCTGTCTGATCATGGAAGCAAATTAATTAACCTGCATGCGTAATGCATCTTTCCAAAATTACAGAAATACTCTTAATTCCCTTTGTTGTAGGGGACAGGAGGAAAAGTTCTGAATGTAAAGTCACGTACCTGATTGCCTCAGAAATGTGTTGGATTGCTGTTAGGAGCCTGGAACTGGCCACCCTGATACCTTGCTGAAAGTATAATATTGACTCTTTCTGTTGAGTGTTTTTGAAAGGAATGGTAAAACTCTGACTTTTAAGGCTTTAGATGATAATCTTTAGCTATGATGAGGTATTCTTACTAAGTAGCCAAGCCTGTCAATAACCATTTGTGCATCTTCACTTTCAACTAGGTGGGTGGTGATGGGAGAAGGGAACAGAGGAAGGGAGGTCAGCACTGAGTGGGTCCCAAACCCAAACCTCATTGACTCTCTCATGCCAAGATCTTAAATGTAATTCTGTGTTCCTCTGAACTCCATACAAGTGCCTGGAATAGCTGTTTCTTTGTGTGGCTTGTTTAACTTCACTAGGAGATGCTGGAAAAGTTCAAACTGTGTCTTTTAAAGTTGTTACTGCAAATTGTTTAGAGGTTCTAACCATTTCTATTTGGAGAACAGAAATTAATGTTTCCATTGTGGAGCATATTGAAGGTTTATTCTGAATTAAGCAAGAGCCACAAAATATTTACTGAAAAGAAAAACCAAACTGAACAGTGTTTTCTATTCTGTAAGCAGTTCGTTGTACTTGCTTGTCCTAAAATTTAATTTTAGTTACAAACAATGGAAACAACTCTACCCCACTACTGTTTAAGTCTCCTAAAATGCTTTTGTGTTGTACAGTACTACAGATTAATGCTTAAAGTGCTTCTATTTTGATTTTATGTTCAAAGGTTCAAAGTAAAACTTGAGAACTGCTCAGATCTACTTTCAGGGAGGGTGAAGAATCTATTTCTTGGGCAGCTCCTGTACTATTTCATTGCTCCAGAACAGCACTAAATACTTGAAGTATTTGTTACTTGTTACATCTGAGTCTTTCAGAGGTAGCAACATGGGGAAACTTTAACAAAGTCCAGAATAACCAGGGATTTAAACTCGTTAACTCCTAATGCCCTGATTTATACCAATTCCATGCATTAAGGTGGGTTGATAAGAATATGATAAGCACCATTTTTTTAAAAGGAACTATTTTCAATTTGTCTTCATCCTCTTCTGAATGTCAGATGGGTGTCTTCTGCCAGTCCATCATCCACTGTAAATGAAAGCTATTGCTAGAAAAATGTTATTTGCAGTAACAGGAAAGAATTTATCTTCAACACTTTTTTCCTACTTCTTCATTGGGAAGCTCTTGTTTTATTTTCTAGGTGCCCTTTTACCCCATAAGTAATGGTAGGGCAGATGCCTGGAGGTTTCTGGAGGTGTCTGAGTAGTTTTTGTGGGTAATGTCTGAAATCAGAAACACAGGGTTTATTCTCTATTTTCCTTTTTAACTCTTCCTCTGGAAAAGAAAACGAAAGCAGCTTGAATAGTTTTGTATCATTTACTTGAGGTGTGTAAGTTGTTACTTAAAATACCATATTTTTTATACTTAACTATAACCTGGAATCCTAACAAACTAAGGAAAATAGTTCTACCAACTGAGCAAATACTGCATAACATACAGTATTTCCAGTATTTCCAGTAACACTGGAAACTTTTTCCTCAGTTTCACTTACACAAGATATGGAAGTTCAATTTTGCCTTTTGGCGAGGGAGCTGCTCTAAATATTTGTATATATTTGGTAGTCAAGATTATATCAGATTTTAATATATTCAATCAGTATATGTTGGAAATCATGGTGTTGCTTTATGTGATATTTTCCTTACAAGTTTTTCAAACTAAAAAAGTCCCTACTGCTTTGATGGAACAAAATGTTAATGAGAGGAGATAATTAGGAAAATTATTTTCCTTCTGCAGGATATCCGATCTTTATGCGTGTGATGCATATTTGCACATCTCACCTGCTATGGTTTCCCAGTGCATGTCTTAGATGAACGTAGGATGCTGACAGCTGCAAGAGAATCCTGAGGTTCTTTTCTCCTTTGACATCTCCTCAGATGAATTTTAAGTGCTGATTTCCTGTCAGAAATAGGTTTCATAACTTTGTTTTCAGAGGTGGGTTTAGTTTTAGAGCAGTTAAGAAAAATGTTAATGCTCTGCTTGGACAAGATCACAAGAGTGTCAATTTTTTTTTTTTTACCAAACCCCTTTTTATTGAAACATTTTCAAAATATTTTTCAATATAGCTGTTTTTCAGGTATTAAAAAAATTATTTAATTTTTTAATAGTCCAACAGAGGCAGAATGGGGTTGTCTATTAAGGGCTGGAAAAGTAACTGTCTGCGGCTCTTTCCCACAAAGTTGAAATTTCCTTGGGCCAAAGTTGATTTAACTTCTGTTTACTCAGTGCTGGGGACTCTCAAATTATCCAAGATGTGGACTAACTTTTTGTAAGAAGTGGGTTATGGGCATCTATTTACCTCTTCTTAATTGTGTGAATTGCTTCTCAGTCCTGGTCACTAAATGTGTCTGTGGGTTCAGGAGTAATTGCTAAAATGGAAAAAACATCATTTAGGACAGGATTTATGTACTTAGTGCAGTAGTGGAAGCAAATAACCAGACCTGTGGGGAAAAGCCAGCATCCTGTGGCCTGGGGAG